>OY740778.1:34037914-34423318 GCA_963513935.1 Aphrophora alni
GAGAGCGAGAGAGAGAGAGAGGGAGGGAGAGAGAGAGAGAGAGAGAGAGAGAGAGAGAGAGAGAGAGAGAGAGAGAGAGAGAGAACGTAAAATAAAGAACATCCGCTCTCGAATAGCGACAGGGTTGGAAAAGAACTAGAGTTGGTTAAAAGGAACATAATAGGAAAGATGAAAGAGGAAGAACTAAACCAAGACTACAAGAAGAGAGGTACTCTGGATTACCCTGTATTTGTTCACTAATGCAAGGCTCCGTGTGTTGTAATTTTGTTAAAGACAATGTCTATGATTTCAATTTAACAACAACTGATAGTTTTGGAAATGATAATTGTTGGTTTTTTTTTGTTTTCTTTTTGGAAATTGCTAACTGAGAGAGTTAGTGCATTATTTTGCACATTTTATTTTATTAATGCCAAGTTTTATAAATATCCATTAGAAAGCTTTGTCTCTATTGAGAAATAATCTGTTGTTGGTACGCTATCTGTCCTGCTTTTGTAAGGACAAAGTGTTTGTTATTCAAAACTCCTGACACTCTGTCACTATGACACTTTATTTATGTTTCTATTTCTGACATTAAACACAGTCAATTTCCTAAACCCATGTTTCAAAATGTCAATCGTTTAAGTTGTCACTAGTAAAGTTATATAGTTTACACAAATACAAAGTTTCTTTGACAGGTCAAATGTAATTTAGGTTATGTTGTAGTACACGGTGTACAAACATTGCGCAAACAATTTGTTTCCTAAATAGGCGCAGAAACATAAACAAATATCGGTAGATATTTTTATGAAGGAAACTTTACAGCGTACCTACGCCCAGCTTCAATATCTGTGATTGAACAGTATTCATAACTTATCCCTCTCTGAAATCTTATCACTTTCTTATCAAAATGTAAAGATAAACTTATGTAATGCTGCAATTTGTTCGTAAACATCCTAAATGTTAATTGAAAGATTTCTATATTAAAAAATAAAAGAGCAATTAAAAATATAATTGATAGATAAAATGTAAATACTGTTTAGGCTATTTTTATACATTTTTTCGTTTTGGTAATGTTGGCAACTCTGCTTTCTTGATACTTATTTTATATATACAGATTACACTCTGTTATCTCGTCCCATAAATTCAAATTATCTGTAGAAAATAACTTAAAATTCAACAGTGCACGTGCGTTCATTAGTTTTTAGCAATTACTCTAAAACCTAATTTTCGTTTCTCTCAAAATACTTCATTATTTCGGTTTTAAATTATGCATATTTCATCAAAATTTCTTGAAATGTATTTTTGAGAAATAACGTCTCCATAAATTTCTTTTTACATATTCGTAGTTGTCTGGATTTTTATATAAGTTTTTAGTTGTGTAATAGTCAAAATAAGCTGTTGTTAAAACACTTTTTCCTATTGTACAGTCACGTCATTTATTGGTAGACACAGTATCAACCATAGAATTGAATTTTTTGTACCAAAATTGACATTTGATAACATTCAATTTTCCAAAAGTTACGAAGAACAAGTATTTTGGGACATCCTATATATTAGGTTGACTAATATTCTGTTTAAAATACGCAAAATAAGGGTCTGTGACATTTGCGAGTTTCGTAAAGTAGATTGGTTTCTTTAAGAAGCAATGCTGTTATATACAGATTTATTCACATTAAAAAAAAAAAAAAGTTATTATTTATCTTCAGGCTATATTTAACTAAAATTGCTTTTTATCAGAGATATATTTCGAATGATAACAACAGCTAATATTATGTAACACTTTTAAACTTGAGTTTATTATCAACAACTAATTTGAGCATATACTATTTCACATTTTCAATGACTTGAAATAAAACCACGCCAATCAAACGTTCCCCAAGTTATATAAGAAATCTCTGATGATAAAGCAATCCCCCATCCACCCTTAGCCTCAATAAAACTGCTTAACGACCCCAAAGTAGCAAGGGTTAGAGATACTTCTACGCCCTAATCTTTTTTTAAATCACCTGATATCTTTACGGACGGACAATAGACAATGGGATTGCCAACCCTACCCACTAACTGTTATAGTTTTATTTGTTCATTGGAACTAAAATTAAGTTGTTAAATTAAACAGGATGTTTCAACAAAAATGTGTCGTTAATACTGGAAGTTATTTATGGTAAAAATGTTCGTTTAACAGTGCAAAAATATGTGTCCTGACTTTTGGCAGGTAGCATAAAAAGGTTTTAAAATTATTTTAACCAATATTCAGAAATTTCTTTGTTTCCAACTCTACGTCATTTTGTATTTCACCCGGTTTTTTTTTTTTTTTTTTTGGAAAATAATGAAGCTTTCAAATTTATTAAGATTTGAGTCACAATTTAATATTCACATTTTTCATGTTACGTTTTACAAGGAGTAATATTTTGAAAACCAAAATCAAAAAGTTTTCTTACAAATTATTAAAAATGTGGGTCATGTAATTTGAATAAAACACAAACAAACACTTGTGTTTAAAATATCTGCCATTTGACAAATTCAATTTGATTGTCATGGATTTTTGTCGGTTTCTAAATGAGTATTCTAAAGACCAACTTTCATAAACATATATAATTTTTTTTTGGTCAATATCAAACTTACGTACTAACATGTAGAACGGCTAAAATAACTTTTGTCTACAGTTGTTGTTGACAAAGTGGCATTTTGTTCGTTTAAATTAGTTTGCAAAACAGCTGATTTCTCAACAGTTTCACTTTGCCCACTACTTTGCACACTACTTTGCTCACTCCGAATGGCAACCGAACGAAACGAAATTTAGGTTAAGTTTATTTTAATTGATTTATAATATACAGGAAATGTCCAGTATGTCAGTTAGATTAGTTCTTATATGTAAAATAACATAAATAAACAACAAAACAACGTTTTAAAGTTGAAAAAGGAAGTATATATTCATGAAGATGATTGACAGTGTATGTACACGGAGAGTATTTTTCGTTTGCCGAGTTTTGAAGTTCTACACCTAAGTTATTTGTAATATTCATTAATAAACTCAGCTTTGACGTGAAAACTTCTACTCAGTGTTGATGTGTTGTTTAGCACTACTGCTATATTATGTGTAGTTAGTTTTAAAATATGGACAGTTCAGAGGATGAAAACCTGTCAAATACCCCGCCTAAATTAGCGGAAAAGCTAACAACATTTTACTAAATCTCCTTCCTGTCAAATCAAGGAAAACGTACGACCGCCAGTATGAACTGTTTTTGTTACTTCCTCAGTTTTGTTACTGCTGAAGTATGTTTTTTATTTGTCACAAAATAACAACTGTAGACAAAGTATAATGTGCAAAACGTGAGCAAAGTGTCTTTTTTAAACTCGATAAAATTGAAGCACTCGGCAAGCCTCGTGCGTCAACATTTTTCTCTCGTTTAAAAAAGTGCCACTTTGCTCACTATTTGCACAAATAACTATTTCTGTTTTTTAAGACCATAAAACATAATTATCATTAAAAAAACAGAAGAAGAAATGGTTTTATGTTAAAGAACATACCCACTAATTCTTAAAATGGATATGGAATAAGGTAGGGGAGGACTGAATAGAAAATAGGTTTATTATTTGGTTGTTTACAACGGGAGAGATGATTGACAACAGAGATGGAGAATAGGATTGATGGAGACCATAACCTGCTTCAAACCGGTGTAGTAACAGAAAGTGTAGCGTGAAAAGTTATGACATGTAAAACTGCATTTAAAAGAAAAAAAACTGTTTGTAAAATAACTGACAGCCGCGATGATGGTATAGAAGTAATATTTTAAGTGAAGACTGAATAGTGTTATTTTAATTTTCTCTGAATATAATTATGAAATCAGAAAATAAAAACTCCCATAAAATAGCGACAGCAACGGCAATACTGGATCTCACTCGATGAGTTTAAAGCCCTCCTGTGTTAAAACTGTTGTTGGGGGTTGTAAGGCAGGGATTTACTTTATATTTAACATCAGCTAAACCGCACCCACTGCTGCACAGTTTGTGTATTAACATACAAATAGAAATGTCTAGGTGGGATTTATATGTAAAGAAGCTGTTGTAATAGTGTGCAGATGGCGCTAGTGAACGTATCTAATCAACTCTGGAGCAGAATTGCAACACAGCTTGAATGGTTTCTGTTTCATGCTACTAGAATTGCACAACCTTTCTTACAAACTTGTTTAGTAGAAATAATATGTCCTGTAAACATATATGTTTTTACTTTCTCACATACATTTGGTGGAAAGAACATGCGATGGTTTAAAAAAAAAAGAAGTTTTTTTTTTTTTTCGGAAATATACATTTCTTTCCAAACTGTGATACAGCGGAGGGAGGGCCCACTGTAAATAAACGGTGATTGACTTGAATTAAATTTTACAAAATAAAATTGAAAAGTCATTTAATATAAAAGTTTTGTGTGTTGTTTAATTTTTTTTTTATAACCTTGATTAATAACTTATAGGATTAAAAATCTCCTGTAAACATGTTTGAATTGTCAACGAGTTAAGATTCCTTCACTTATGTAAACCTTCTCGACCCAGCGACACCAGCAAATAATCTTTGTAACAACTATTACAACAAAGTTTATCCTACTGGTATAGCAATACACTTTAGAATATTCTTCAAGGCACAAGTAACTACTATTTGGGGCATTACATACAATGATATGGTTGTATTACAGATGTTGCATAAGGTCCTAATAACAGGTGTATAAACCTTGAATTTTACTAATTAACTAGAGAGACGGTAATGTTTTCGGGATTGTGACCGATACTTTTTGTTTCAGAAATTCGTTATGCAAAGATCTATATAGGTTCTAATTAAGTCCCTTCTTTCTCAACAACCATTACATATATGTAAATTTTTTCAGAAAATGTGACAACTCTAAGCTCAGTTTGATTAATTTCATTTGTCAAAAACGTTTCTAACCTAAGAAGTTTTGTAATATTGTTTAGATTAGGTTGTATAATGTTGTGGATTACATAACCCAAAACGTACAACACTGGAATTGCGACATTTGAGTGTTTAAAAAATTCGTTAGATTGTGAAATATAAAACATTTAACATTTACATTTATTATTGGGAAACCTATTTACAAGTAATTTGAACATTTACTTTTTCCCATCTCCATGAGTTGTAAGCAATTCATCCTTTATAAGAAGTCTCTGATGATAAAGTATCTTCATCCTTAATAAAACTGCTTAACAACCACAAGTAGCAAGATTCTGAGATACTTTTAAAAACTAATCTCTTTTTAAATCACCTGTTATCTCTACAGACTGATATTCGACAACGGGGTTATTATTAACTTATAACTTTTACATTTTCTATTAAAGAGTATTCCCGTTAATAGAACATCGAACGTTGGGTCACAAACAAATTATCTATTGTTTTCAAACTTGTCGTAAATAATATCAGTTTTCCTACAATGATATTTATTTTAGAAACTCTATGTTCTGAGATGCTGGTTCCTCTTATGAATTGATTCATAGATGAAGGAAGATGGACGCCGTCATATCGAAAATAACTTTATCGATATCTTGAAATCGTGAGGAGTGGAGATCAATCTAAAAACTTAATTCAAAATTTAGACAGAGTTGTTGTTGAGATTAGTAAGGTAAAGATTTACTTTTAATTAAACACAAGATAGTCCCTGTAAACATACAAATAGAAATATCGGATTTATATGTAAAGAAGCTTTTGTAATACAATTTGCAGATGACTTAAATGAACGTATCTAATTAATGCTAGAGCAGGATTTATTCAAACTTTCAACACAGGTTGTGAATGGTGTATGGTTAATCGTTTCAAATATTGCACAAACTTTCCCACACGCCGTTTACGTGATTGGTTAGTTTCCCAAAACCAATTTTAAAAATATAACGACGGAGAATGGAATTGTGAAAACGAATAAACATTTTTGAAAACAAAACAGAAAAGTTAAATTCATAAATCTTTACATTTTACTAAATTTCGATCGGAAATTTTGGGAATGAACTTATATGTCATTATTAATTTGTTATAAACAGTTCGTTTTTTTTTCGAATCTGTTGTTGATAAATTAAAACAAAGATATGAAATACTTTGTAGGCCAGTGTTTTGGCGCCCTAATCCATGTACGTTTGATTATCCTTTTGTTTCTCTATGACAATTCACTCTCTCTAAATAGTCATAAAATTTCAAACTATCATTTATAAATATGACAAAAATAATAAATAAATAAACAATTTGAATATTAAGAATTTTTTTTTTCCATTTTTTTTTTTTTTTTAACAAATGAAGCATATTGAAAATTATATACATGAAATTTTTGAACATTAAGAAATACAACGTTCCAGGCGTTAAAAATTAAACATTTTGAACATTAGTAATTAGACATAAAACATTATAAATTTTGAACATTTAAGAAAATAAAAATTTTGAAGTTTTAAGAAATTAGTAATTTTTAACATTTAGAAATTAAATATTTTGAACATTCGTGAAGAAATAATATTATTAATTTTAGGTCATTAAGAATTTTGATTAAAAAATTTAAAATTTATATTTAAACCTAATCTTATCCAACCAGATGGTGTCAATCAGTAGTAATGTAAGATACACAAAGTATATATGAGAAAATTAAACATTATTTTATCAAAGCGCAGTAAAAACATATATTAAGATCAATTAAACTTTGCAACTTTCTGCCAATAAAAAGGAATATTAAAGAAATACAGCTACTGAAGTAAGATATTAAACAATGTAAATATCGAAAGAAATGAAGTTTCAATGAAAAGAAATTTGTTTTTTGAATATTTTAAAATTTCAATATTTTCACTGCAGAGCGAGCTGGTGGGAAATTATTAATACAAACCACCTGCTCCCGGTGTGGATTTAGTCTCATTTCCTGAGGGAATGACTATTCCCAGCATGCCTTGTGGATTATACTTTAATGTAAACAGAAGGCAGGCTTTTAGTTTTATCATTTCAAATTTACACTCTTCCAAACCTTAACAACTGTTACACTACTTTATCTTTTATTTTATTTACAAACACAAGTCTGCCTTACATTGTGTACAGTAAATAACGTAATGACTTTCTCAAATTGCATATTTTTTATATTTTAAGAGTTTAGTTTCAATTTGTGTTATTTTTCTTATTTGTTTAGTTTGTTTGTTATTGTTATTTAAAGATGAAAACTGTCGGTAATCATCGCCTTAACAACTTCTAATCAGTGAATATTTTAATGGCGTTAGGGTCGAAGAGAACAACAGTTGGTCAAGATGTACCTGATCGTAAAAATAAATAAGTCATTTAAACTTCAACTACATAAAAATAGGGAATTGTCCCTCCTGTAATATTAAATCTCCCATAGAGTTGTATAGAAATCGGCCGGGTTGTTGTTGTGCAATTCAATCTCTAATTCGGACGCTGTGATCTTCTTTTATATTATTTGTTTACAATAACTCTCAAAAACGGAGTAGTGAGGAAACAATGACAAAACATTTAATAATACACATCTGAGACTTTATAAATACATATTGAGCTTGACTTGTGAGATAATATTAAATAAATAAGAAAACTCGACACACAAAATCTGACAAAAATTACGTTTATTTAATCAATCGCGTTTCAACGAGAAAGTCGTCATCCTCAGTGATACATGAACTACAATAACAAAACTATAACTTTATAGTTATGAGTTATAGACTTTAATTTAGAGTTATAACTTTAAACTATGAGTTATAGTTTTGTTATTGTAGCTCACGAATCACTGATGATGGCGACTTTGTCGTTGAAACGGCTTTGATTAAATAAACGTAATTTTTGTCAGATCTAGAGTACGAGTTTTTTAAATTTTTATTGAGATTTGTCTAAATACTTTGTGTGAAAATAAAATTTTACACAAAATCATTTTTGAGATCAATTGAATGTTGGTGCATCTAACAACATCTTACAATCTGGTTACTTATCATCACTGAGCTTTCTCAATAACGTAGCGTACAGTAGTGGGCCATAGTAATATTAATAAAACAATCATTGCGCAATAATTGCGCAATCATTGCACAATCATTGCACAATCAATGCACAACCTTTCTCACACAACCAAAAACAAAATCAAAATGCTAACCAAACTAAACTATACGTTATCAAACATACCATAAAAAAAAAGAAAAGATCTTGGAAGAAGTCTTTGACAAAACACTTCCATATAAAAATAGACCCTAAATATATTTCGCTTGTATCATAAACACGTTTGATTTTATTCAGCTCTTTATTGACAGCAGTGAGAGATCATTTTTGTATAACAGCTATTCTATAATCCTAATACATAGTACTTGAAATTTTGCGAACTAGTAAGGGTATTTAATTTTCCCACTTTATCAAAATTTGAACGAAATCTGTGGAGCCGGTTATGAGAAATTACGTCTTTTATATCAGTTTAATAGCAGATTGTTTTATTACCGATCATACAGGAACCGTTATTTTGGGGACATTGCGACCAATTCATTTCGTTTGCGTCTTTAGTAGATACAATTGAACAAAATTTGTCGTAAATCGTTTAAGCGTAAATAGTGATTTTTTTCCTCGTGACAGCTATTAGAAAATTTGAGTTTTCAAAAACTGTTTGAAAGATTTGGCTAAAGTATACCCAAATTTGACCAATATGCGTTTGGAGTCATGCACAGACGTCAGACTGCATTACAAAAACCACTTTCATGGAGTCAGGAAACTTGAAAATGGATATATCCCCAGCATATGATATCGATATTTTTTTAATTATCACAAAACTTTCTCTGTACCACGTTTACATCAGAAAGTGAACAGATATTCAGTTTAGGAATACACTAAATATATATTAGACCGAAAACAGTTGTACAGAATACATAGGTATTAAACAATTCGAGATAATGCAGGATTTTACGGAAGGACTTTACAATTTTCGAAATTATGAACGTAACACGTATATTGTACGTATACACACATGTGAATTTATGAAACATTAAACTGTATCCTATAAATAAACAGATACAATAAGAAGCAACAGAAAATATTTTATCCAAGAAATAAAATATTGTTTTGTTCCTTTTCCTGAAATATTTCCTTTTGAGGCGGCAGTCCGTATCCAACTTACGTCATGAAATATTGCCCCCTCCTCACACTGGGTGTAAAGCTGAATTTCCTCTTATAAATACACCGACGTTGGGTCACAAACAAATTATCTTTTGTTTTCAAATATAAAATAAATTATACGTGTTTATTTCCTGTCATCGTAAAACTGAGAGGATAGAGGGAATCCAGATATTCTGAGATGGTGGTTGTTTATATGGACGAATCCAACGGGTGATAATGGCTTTTCAGTTTCTTTAGTATTTGTTGAGAAACTCGAGCTATGTAGAACATATCATCTGTGTGGAACATTACACAAAATAATGGTTTTGAAAACTTCTTCTTGTTTATTTAAAACTAATAAATTAGGCAGTAATGCGGACTGTAAAGTCTGTATGTTAGAAGATGAAAGCAATGACATCTTGTTAATATGGACACTGGAACATTGAGGGAATACTGAATTGAGATAGTGGAGAGTTAATTTCTCCTGTAATTACTGCTAAGATAATAGGGAGAAATAAAAAGAGAGACGAGGACAGTGAGTGAGAGAGATCCTAAGAGAGAAAGTTAGAGAATAGTTGAAGGAGGGAGTAAGAGGATATTTGAGAGAGAAAGGGAGTAAGAGTTAAAAGAAGAGAGAGAGAAAGAGAGAAGGATAGTATAAGATAAATAGGGTGAAAAGACAGAAGGAGAGAGAGAGAGAGAGAGAGAGAGAGAGAGAGAGAGAGAGAGAGAGAGAGAGAGAGAGAGAGAGAGAGAGAGAGAGAGAGAGAGAGAGGAGGGGAGGGGAGACAAAGAGAGAGATGTAGAGTGAAAGAGTGGGTAGATAAAGAGAGAAGGAGGGTGCAAGGAAAATGGTGAAAGAGAGAGTAGTCGAGAGGAGAGTGAGAGAGACTAAGAGAGAGAGAGAAAGAAATAACATAAGCTTAAGGCTTTTTATGGCGTAGTCAAAGTAATGAAACCTCTTCCACTGAACCCATCAAATAATACAACTTAAACATTACAGCCTCAATAATAATAGTAATAATTAAACAATAAGTAAGCGGTAAAATCATAAGAAAAGAAACACACACATTTATCAAAATACCGAGAGGAAAAAGAGAAGAAGAGAGTGAAGGAGTGAAATAATTAAGAGAGAGGAAAGATATTAAAAGGATTGGAGAGAAAGTGAAAGTGTGTGAAAGAACGAGAGAAAGAGTGAGATTGAGGTGAAGTGTGAGAGTGAGATATAAAATTAGAGAGAAGGTGAAAGAGCGCGTGAGAGATGAATAGAGAGAGATAGTAAGGGAAAGAAACCGCTATAAATGTAGATAAAATTATAATTTTTTTAAACCCATTAAATATATTTTTTCTACTTTAAAAAGTATAACAGTTTATTTCATAGTTATTTATTCATTTTTGGGTCATCCTGTATATGATAACCAATTATTTATGGTTCAATCTGTAGATAGAGAAGGTCGATGTCTACAAAACGTTTGTTTCGTCTGTGTATAAAGTAGAACCAGAGATATTAGGGCGTTCTGTAAAATTAGTAATACAACTATTTATGTAGAGACCTCATTAGACTCAATTACGTTCAGCGGCTCACTCATAGTGAGTTGACAATCCCGAGCAATCATATAGTCTTAGATTAGATCCCTTTATTACATATTTCCTATCAGGTGACTATTGACCATCTTTTGGTCTCTTCCGAATCTGATGGTATTAAACAATTGAAAGATTAGATGTTCTTATTTTATGCAGTTTTACGACAAGAATAAAAACACCCATTTTCGACCTCACTAAAGTATAGTAGGATTGAAACGAAGATTGATGTTACAGGCTGTGCACATACCTTAAGCCGCGAAGCTCTCATATTGTTTCAACACGTTTATAGTTTATAAAAAACCACCACCAACCCTTTAAAATTACAAGGGATTTCCAAAACAAAATGGCGCAACAAAAAACAATTACACTTCTTCCATCTGATAATGATAAAAACAAACTTTGTTATTACTCTGAGATGTATAAAGAAATTCAATTTGCTCCTCACCGCCCCACACACAGATGCTGCCCCAATGCTAATACCCCTTCATAAATAAACCTTAAGGGCTGTAAGAAACAGTTTTACATATTGTTAAAGTTAATGGAATTTTTGTATAAAATTTGCGTATATAAATTTCAAATGTGGTTATTAAATGTTAATGCAATTTACAGAATAGCAAGGCAGTGTTTGAAATGGATATAAACATTTTTGATTATCAAACTGGATATTGGAATATCAAATTTCCCTTGTCTCAACAGATAACAAAGCCAGTTAATGTAAAGTTGGTAGTTATGATATTATAAACTGTATTTATTGTGCTTACGTTTATTTAGTTGTGGCAATGACTACATAAATACTATAAGACACGACATAGGATAGGGAAATAGTCTACGCTTTACGGGTGCTGTTCGTCACAAGTTTGACACACAGCTATCAGAAAGCGCTCGCAGCAGGTGCTTGACTGTACGCATCCCACTTGGTTGAGACTGTACAACTGTTGACACAGCATAGTCAGTGTTGTCAGTTCGTGCGCTGAGATAAGCGATTCTCGACCTTCCCTCGCATCTCTGGTCCCATATGTGGCATCAGTGCGCAACTGAAACATTGTTTGACCGTAGAGCCACCTAGCGCCAGTCACATCAACTTCAGATTCTCTAGCAAAGAGCGACAGCTCCACACCCTAGCGGGTATTGGTCAACTCAAGAATAAGCGTAGAATATTTAACATGGCCATGTCGTGTCTTATAGTATTTATGTAGTCATTGGTTGTGGTTACATGCTCGAACATCAGAATCCATTTGTGTTGAGGGGTGGTAATGGTACTTACCCAGCCCCTTAATACAAAGTAACTAAAGTAGAAGCTCTAAATATTTTGCCCAAAATTTGGTTTCTTGGGCGTTGTAGAATATATTAAATTGTAATGTATTAAATTGTATGATCACCCAGAAATGTAATTTTGTTCAACATTTACCCAAGTTTTCTGATTTTTTTAATTGTGTATATCAATATTCCTTTGACGGGAGGATAGGCCCTAACGCGGCCTCGAAATGTCTCCATTCATTGCGCTCATGTGAGTGTCTCGATCTTTTCTAATCTCTTAATTATACAGTTATCGCTTTTTTATGAGGTCATATTGTGAAATTACATTTTTTAAATAACTGTGCTAATTATCGTCGGAGCGATGTGGAACTGGTGTCATTATATACAGATTGTAATCTGCATAATTTAATGTTTTACAAGTTGAATAACACACAAGATGTGACTAATAAAACGATTAAACAGGCCAACATTTTGTCATTTTCAATTAGATTTTTCTGGATCTTGCTACAGAAACATACTACAATCCTCAACACCAAATTTCATCTTTTTATCATTAATTTTGTCTCCGCTTACTTAAGACGATGGATGATCGGTTTTTACAAAATCACTTTTTGGGTATCCAGAGGTCGTGACATGTTAAAATCGGACAATAAACATTTTTATTATTATACATTTTCCGGACATTTATTTTTCGGCAAATGTCCGCAAAAATGTATAGCCTAATAATAAAATTGAACTTCCATCAATAACAAATAACTTCAAACAGAGAACAATAAACATGTTACATTTTTTTGCGATTGTCAAATTTACTCTATACATCATATAAATGTAAATAAATAAGTAAGCGATACTCCGAAGTGTTCCGCTGAAAATAATAGAGAAACGAATAATTTCCGTTAAAAGTTTATATTACTCAAGGTAAAATAAGGTAAAATTACTCAATTACTCAATTACTTAAAAGGTTTATTTTTGCATCTAGTGAGCAAAGTGGCACTTTTTTAAACGAGAGAAAAATGTTGACGTACGAGGCTTGCCGAGTGCGTCAATTTTATCGAGTTTAAAATGACACTTTGTTCACGAATTTCACATTATACTTTGTCTACAGTTGTTATTTTTGTGACAAATAAAAAACATACTTCAGCAGTAACACAATTTAATAAAACATTAATTTAATACAATAGTGTTCAACCTCACGTCAAAACTGAGGTTATTTATGAATATTACAAATAACTTAGGTGTATTGTTGAGGAAACGGGATTGCCAACTTCAAAAGTCGGCAAACGAAAAATACTCTCCGTGTACATACACTGTCAATCATTTTTATGAATAATTACTTCCTTTTTCAACTTTAAAACGTTGTTTTGTTGTTTATTTATGTTATTTTACATTGTAAGAATTAATCGGAATTAATCTAATACACATACGGGACATTTCCTGTATATTATAAATCAATTGAAATAAACTTAACCTAAATTTCGTTTTGTTCGGTTGCCATTCGGAGTGAGCAAAGTAGTGTGCAAAGTAGTGGGCAAAGTGAAACTGTTGAGAAATCAGCTGTTTTGCAAACTAATTTTAAATGAACAAAATGCCACTTTGTTAACAACTGTAGACAAAGTTTATTTTCTTACACTATTTTTACAAGACGATTAGAATTGAGAAGTTTCTATAATTTAATAATTAACAAGGAGAAGTGAAAGTTTGTATTCTGCTAAACAAATATTGGCTCAACACGATCAATATTTGTTCTGGGTTATCAAGATAATCTCCTAGCGGAATAAAATTGAAATTAGTTGGCTCATAACCGCCCACAAGTATTTATTATTTATAATTGAAGTTCTAGAGGATTTCATTGTTCCGTTGGAAAAGCACAAGTGAAGATATCATCCTACATGTTATATGACTGTCCACCATTTTGAATCTAACATTAATTGCGTTTTTAAATGCGAACGTTGCGATTATTTATTCTTTGTGTATTTAGTAATATTAATTCCATAACTTATGTACTGGGAACAGAATACCTTCGCAACGAACAAGGCGGCTAAAGTGATCACAGCACTCTTTTGAACTAACGGCAAAATGTACAAGAACCTCAGACAAGGAGTGTCTCTGTTGTAATGGGCGTGTCCTCTCTTCTACTTGTTTCCCTAACCTGACTTGATGGTACAACCTTTTCCAAGAAAACTAGCTTCACAAATTACTGCTTAGCTACATTTAATTCTAAATGTATAAGTACAAGTTAATTCTAAAAAGTTAATTTTGTAACGTTTTATTCTTATTTACACCGATAAAAGAAACCAAATTAGGGAAGGCGTTTACACAGAAGTATTTGAGGTCTATATTTTTTATTGGGGTTGTACCGCTGAAAGAAAATGCAACAAACGAAGTGTGGGGCCCCTCTTTTCCTCTCCACCTATAGACACATCCCTATCTTGAGGATACTGTAGGAGGTGCGGAGCTAAGTGTACTGATGGGTCCATTTGTCTGTGCGCGCGGCTTGCTTATGGCGCAGGGGGGGAGAGGGGAGTGGTTATCGCTCATTTCCAAAAACATGTGGTCCCGCGCGGCGCGCCGGACGTAGATTATTCACCTGTCAATTACATAGTGGGGTGAGAGAGCCCTACTTTTACAGGACGGCTAGTAGCGTCAGAGCCGAGCGCACAGACAAATGGTCCCATCAGTAAGCGACGGCTATTGGTAGCTGTTACGCACACGGTCCTCTATAAAAGTGTAAGTTGGAAAAAACATGACGTAAGGGTAAGGTAAGGTAAAAGCGTTATTGGAACCCAGAATACAGAGACAGGTGGACCAGTTGTACTATCTGAGTATTCGCAACCATTAGATTTTGTCATGCTGCTAGTCATGGGTTTTTTAAAATTTACCTCCTCAAGAGGTAAAGTGTTTACTCCCAAATGCAAGTACGGAGATTCCTTGAAATATGATGTCAACTACACCTTTTAGAATGTTACAGGCGTGGGGGGTAGAGAGAGGTGTTCTGGAAGTGGAGATAGAATAAATCCGACACTGTATTGGAGTCGATGCTCTTCATACGAAAACAATGACAAAATGTGGCAATATTTTGCTTATCATTTACTAGGCAAAAGATCAAACACATTTTAAGGTAATAGGCGTAAAAGTCCAAAAAAGTAGAGTTCAACTGAGAGTAAAAAAAGGCCTACGTCGAAGTAATAAGTTAAGACGTCCAGACGTGGATCGACCTTTAAAAATATATTAGTTTATTCAATGTTGGTAAAAAAGACGCACATGGGATGAGGGGGGGGGTCATGCACAAGACGGCCATAGAAGTCTCATATGTTACAGTACAATGTTAAAGTCTGGAAACGGCTTAACATCTCAAGATGTACGAGTATTATGTAATAGAAATAAATGCAGTTAATTACAGCCATAAAAGAACTACTTTTTAGTGAGTTTGAAATTTTTGTCCGCTATCTTGAAATGAACTTAATTTCTTTAATTGGGAAGATAGTCGTGTGACACGTGGTTTTAATGTAAAATTTGACGACAAACGATTGTTGAATTCATTTTTGCATATCTAAATCCATTTTTAAGTTATCCTCAATGAAAACATAAATTAATAGGTTAATATAATTAAAGAAAAACGCATATTACTATAATTATTCTTTATTTTCTTCTTCGTAGTAATTTGGTTGTTTTTAATAACTGTTTTGAATTTAAATGAATTGTTTAAAAAATAAATAAATCATCTTATTATTTGTTGGTTTGCACACTTGTTTTTCAGGTTTCAAGATATTTCATTGCTCTAATCATGTTAATCATGTTAACAAAGTTTAGGACGTTAACTACAATTAGTATTTTTTAAATCTCATTTTAAAAGGAAAATTTTAAAGGTGAAGTTGTAAAAGAACTTATATGCCATGCGTTTTTTCTTTGATTATTTTGCCGCACGATGTTGCGTTCTCGCTCATTTGACTGACGATAACTTAACAACGGATTTACCATCGTTCTTGTCGTCAAATTTACGATAAAATCATGTATCACAAGACTACATTCCCAATTAAAAAAATGAAGTTCATTTCAAGATGGCGTACATAAAGAAAGTGGTTCTTTTAGGGCTGTGAATAACTGTATTTAATTCTACCTCATACTTTTTCTAAAGACTCGTACATTTTCAGATGTTAAGTTGTTTCCAGACTTTTGAAACACCCTGCATATTATCTTAATCTGAAGTATATTCTAGAGAACTATTTTTATAATAATTCCATTGTTTTTTAAGTCACAGAGCTGATAAAAGTCACAATCAAACAAATAAATTAGAGCTGGAGAGATTAACAAACTAATTACAAAAAAATTATTGAAAAGAGAAACGTGTACTAAATAGTAAATAAACAAGTGTTAGAGCGTGGACTTTAGATCCATAATTATTGTATTTATCGAAGAATATCATTAAAATGTTTACAGTGGTAGACTATGGATAACGAACATTTGAAACATCGATTTAAAAAAAAAAAAAAAAAAAAAAAAACAGTACTGTATATAGATTAATTAGGTCGAATGTGTGAAGCTTATATTTACATAGAAGCAAAATATACAAGATTTGTTTTATTTGTATTTGCATTGGAATCACCCAGTATACGAAGTATACTGTAAGTTTAGTAACTGTAAAAACTTTGACCAAAGATTTTCACGATTTATGTCCTTCGGAACCTTTTTTAGCGACGACATTTGGTTTACTGACTCGGGAATTGCGCAACGCTCCTAGCGGTACAACGCGTTACTACTAAACTCCACCACCTACAACTTCAGTTCTGTTTCTTTTGGGTATCCCTGGTAAATAGAGTGAAGAGTGAATTACTAATCTATTTAAAGTTATACAATGATTAAGATTTGTAATACATGAACTTAATGAACACAAAATAATTTAAGAACCATGTTGCTGGTATCCAAGTCACTATTGTTTTAAATAACAATTAAATTACCTTTAATGGTTTCCGCTAGGTGACTTCTTTTTTAAAAACACTAGCGCGTTTCAAAGCATCTGCTCCATCTTCAGAGTTCTTTTTCTTTTCACTCAGTTGAGATCGTTAACACATTAAAATAAAATATATAAATACACGGGCATTTACATATATATAACTCAACTGAGTGAAAAGAAAAAGAACTCTGAAGATGAAACAGATGCTTTGAAACGCGTTAGTGTTTTAAAAAAGAAGTCACCTGACTTAAACCATTAATGGTAATTTAATTGTTATTTTACAAAATAATTGTAAAAACATCAATAGTTCTTTATTAATGGTTTAGTAATATACAAGAGTAAATAATGATGTTAAATCGCCAAAAGTCTGAAGCACACCGTACTTGGGGTCGTGGTCCAAATCGACAAAAGTGGTTTGAAACAAGAATTGTACAACTCGATTGCATTACGCTATCCTTAACTAAATATATCAAATATGTTTTAATATTTAAATTTTGTAACTAATACTTTTATACCACCTAACCACTGGGTTAACCTTAACACTAAAACCGTTGACAGGTCAAAGGCAAACGAGAGAGAGCTAGGCGTGCAACTAGTTCAATGTCATTTTATTTAAACACGGTGGTATTACTAAGAGTATGGTCTTATTGAAATGCAAAAAAATGAAACTGAAAATGTCAAAATGTTGGTAATTTGTAACACGTGTCATTCAACCTAACAAACTAAATCGCTAAATTATATACAAAATTTCATATTTCAATTCTACATCTAATGTTACCAAATCTACCTCTTATGATGACAAGTAGGGTAGTTAATTAGAAACGTGACGTCACAAAGAAATGTGATATTTCAATAGTTACATCTGCTAGGACGAGTATAGTAATTGGAGGCTCCTTCACATGTGTATAGTTTTGATTTCCACTAGGAACGAGACATTGGCATCAGCGAACCGAGTAGACACAATTAATAGACACACATACCAGGCCCGTTATATATTAGTCCACGTCAATAAAGTAGGGCCTACTGTTAAAATAACAAGATTCAGAAAACCTGTGTAACAACTGTTTTAAAACTAACGTAGACTACTTGGTTCAACCCATGGATCAAACAATAACATTTAACTTTTCCTACAAAGACAACAAATTTTGAGCATCTTCTTGTATTGCATTGTATGATGTGCCTGGGTAAGTACCATAATAATAGGTAAACATCATCTTGTTTGATTTCGTTAAAAATAAATATAAGAAGTATTGCATAATTCCCCACATGTTCTTTAAAATATTATTTTGTTTTCTAACGGTATAAACTGATTTCCTCCTCTCACTTTGTCAAAAAACAAACATCGCCTCATTACAAAGTACCCCCCCCCCCCCCCGTGAGTTCAAGAAAAGTTAGTCTAGGGTCATCAGAGCTCCCAAATTTTGTTCGACGGGTTAATCCTATTAACGTAAAAACACTTATTTTGGGATATTATCAACTTCACTCTACACTTAAAGACTTAGTTTCAGTGAAGATTAGGTTTTACGCTATGGTGCGGATTTATGTTGCGAAGATAGTTTTAGTATCTCATTCAATAATCAGAGAGTAAGTATTGTCATTGTGAAACAATAAATGTTGACATTTCATTACTTAATTCGTTTTTATTCAATCAGCTTAATTAAATAATCTTTATACAAACATCTTTCTCTCTGTATGTGAACAGAAACTTTTTGTAACGTGGTGTTAAACCCCTCCTCTTAGATGAATACAGTGTTAACTTGTTTTAATTGTATAGTTGTTTAAATGTATTAAAAACCGCACAAAGACTCTATGGACGCGCTGTACATTACTCATTATTAACTTATTTAAAGGGTTCCTATAATTAAGGACATTTACTGATGAGTTAAAAGTAAAACTTTAACTATCTCCAAGAAGTATAAAACTACTTCAAAGAAGTATAAGAACCGGCGCAAACGGTACGTTTCAGCGAAACACTACAGCTTCACTAACTAGATAGAAAGGAGCATTATCCACCACTACCACACCACAACATCTTCCCCAGCGCTAGCCCCTAAAGGCTGAAATCTCTCATGGCACTCATATCGGCTAGGTTTTCCTCACCACATTTGATTACCCCACATCATCTACCGAGGATAGCGCCCGTTACTCACCTACGTGGGGTTGGGTAGCATATCAGCCAAAGCTTGAAGCAAGCCGGCCAGTCCCCCCCCCCGTTTTCTTTTGTGGACACCGTGGAGTATTATAGTGATCAGCCCACTTTCTAGGAAAGCTAATAAATAAGGAGGTGTACTTAGATGAGTTTCAAACTAGAACTAGGAAAGCTGATGCATATGGAGCCTCTCGGCACAGGATCGTATCCCACCGATAGAAAATAAAGCAAAGGGAGTATCCACTATCAGCTGCACCGTTACCACTAAGAAATATATTTTTAGGACATACTCTCTGAGGTCGATACTTCCGGACAGGCCGACCATGCTCCTATAGTACCACTTTTCTCTGGTTATTCCGCTTCGCCCCAATACCTTCTATAGTCACAGAGCCGTGATCATATATGAACATGAGCCACCATGCACGACCGTTACGATTAGTTTCCCTCCTTGTTCTGCAGGGGACTTAACAGTCTACTCCACGTCACTAATGACAGTAGCTAACTTACATCCTTTCTTCTTTTGTAGCAATGAGTAGTAATTCATTATCTTCACATTATTTTTAAACACTCTGAATTTATCGCCTCTGTTTTTTAATTAAAAGCTGACGAAATTTGGTAAATATATAGCTCGTTATATAATCGTCAATATTTCTCGTAATTCTATTTTATCGTTATTGTCTGTTTGCTTAAATTCCACAAGAGCCTCGTCATACGAGATAGACAATGGTTACTGCCCTAATGACCTTTTTAAGTTATATAAAGCTGAGACATCTCATCCTGTCTTGTCATTTTAGACTACAAAATGTATAGAACGACTACACTCCTGTTAAGTGTTGTAATTTTCAACGTATTTGTGGATTCCTTACCAAGTAAGTACAATGCAGTCTTGGGTTAGTGATTGTTTTAGGTTAGTTTTTATGTAAATTGTATACGTTACTTGTAGTCTGTTAAACTGGGTAGCCGTAGCCTGATAGTAACGATATTTTATTATCGATTCATACATATTTTAAGAATTTAACTAAACGAACTTATTTTCAAGAATTGTTTTTTAAATGTCGTGTCCTTTGTTATTTCACTACACATAAACGTCACGTGTTTGCTAAAAACAAATTTTATTACTGATAAATACGGTTTTAGGTTCTTTTAATCTTAAAAATTAGTTTTTTTAAAATAATGTCTCTCTGTTGCATGTACAGCTCTAACTCGTCTGGTTTTAATTAAATTTGTTGTGTGGGTATATTTTGGCCATATCGCAGGGTCGTTTTTTAAATTAAACATTTTTGGATAACTGATATTAGCAAAAGAGTTACGATTTTCACAAAATCGGCTGTATAGATATTGAGAAAATTGTGTTTAAAATGTAGCCACTTCAGAAACCAATCAAAACGTTATATTTTAGTGAACCGTGAAGATTCTTGACAGATTACGTTTGAGGCATAATAAGGAAAAAATATACCTTGACTCCATTCATTATAAACTCGATTTTAATAGGATGCGCTGGGGATATTTTGGTACTTGTATAATTATAGGCTATATATATATACTTTTTAAAGACAGCTCATTTAATTTTGTTGCTCAATTAATTTTGTTGCTCATTTAATTTTGTTGATCAATTAATTTTGTTGCTCATTTAATTTTATTGCTCATTTAATAAAACAACTCATTGCTCATTTCATTTAGTTGTTGACAATCACCGAAATTAAATTTTTGGCTGCGATTATTTTAGTACATTTTTATTTGGTTTTGTGTATTGATGAGTGGGAAGGGATTTGTAATTTTGTTTTCATTGATTATTCCTTAACATTTTTTGTTTCTTAGAAGCTACATTTTATTCAGTTTTTCAAGTTATTTGATAATGATAGATTATTTTTACTATACTAAATAGTTTAACCGGACATTCGTCATCATTTCTGTATAAACTAAAACACTATATTTTTAGATTAAGAACATTCGTTATAAAGTGCTAATTCTTAAGCATAAAAGTAAAAAGAGCAACATAACCTAATAGCCATGTTGGAAACTAAACTAAAAACTGGAAGTTTAATGTTTGGGTTCATTTTCCTAGGTTATAGATTTTGTTTCAGTTTCCAAAATAGACTATTTCGACATTCTAGATTTAACACTTGTTAACAACTGTTGATTTATATTCTCGAAACGTCCGTCGTATACTTATTATTCTATACAAAAATGTCTGATTAAAACATAATTACAAAATCAATATGTAAAGTTTTTTCTTAAGGACAATAAATTACCGAAATATATCCAGATAGACTAAAACTATAACATAAGTTCTCACAAAAATTACGTTTACTTAATCAAACACGTTCCAACGTCAAAATCGACATCCTCAGTAATGCATAGCTACAACAACTAAACTATAACTCTGATAGATTAGTTATTGGTGGTACTAAAGATACAGGAGAAATATACGTTCCATTTTCCCCCTAATAATCCCTGTAAATTGGGATGTCCTTAACTTATCCATTAGCGTTTTTGCGAGCATCCCGTCCCCACATAGAACCACATTGACACTCAGAAAAATCTATTTGAGTTTATGTTTACATATAGTTTATTATCAACTTATAACAAACTAAATTTGATAAAAATTACCATATTTTATATGTAATGTAACCCCACCCAAATAAGATGACAAATAGGGAAGTTACTGTCCCAAAAAAATGTGTTATTCTCATACTTACGAGATCCAACAGGGCGTAGAGAGTGGAGGATTGTTGACAGATGTACAACTTAGAGGCCCGGTACCAAACAAATTTGTTGGTATAATATTTGGTTTTGAATTTTGGCTTGTTAGAAAGTTTGTTCAATGAATTTTCAATATTTGTTGTTTTTAGTAGCAGTAGCTTTCCAGTTAAATTTAGACTTGAATGAAGGTGTTTCAAAAACTTCAAAATAAGTCAAAAGAAGGAAAATATGGTTAGTATTTTACTACGTTTTTATTAGTTCGGTTTCCGTCATATCTGTCAGTCTGTTCGGGTGGAATTTTGCAATCGAGTTTAAACTAACTTCCGATAAGCTAGAGACCTGAAATTTTAAACATAGGTCAGAATCGGATTACAATACAATATTCAGTTGGTTTCTTGTCTCTACATTTGTTTAAACAATAGTTATTTAAACAAATAAAAATTGGCCAATGAAATATAGATTTTTTACCGTGTTACCACTTCACCGCGTTACCGCTTAACCGCTTTAACATGTTACCGCTTAACCGCGTTACCGCTTAACCGCTTAACCGCGGTGTCGCTTTTGAATGGTAAAATACATGGCTTAATAATAAATCAAATTAATTATTTTTTAAATACCACGTTTTTAAAACGAACTGAAAAGTATAATAATAAATCAAATAAAAAAATTGAGCTCGATTGCTTAAAACTCACAGGCAAAACACCTTGCAATGGAGATGCCAAGACGGAGAGAGGCGTCAAATACTATACCTTCACCTCTACAAGTTTATGATACATTTACAATTTGTAATTTAGAAGGATCTGACATTGTATTGTTTTAATTCATGTACATGAAAAAATAAAATTCATTTTGTTTACTTCTTTAGTTTGATTTTCTGAGTTACAAGACTAATAGAACTATTATAGGTAATAAGCGGTAATATTTTGAATTTCAGACATTTGCAGTTAAACAGGGTGTGAAATGCATTGGGAATTTCCTCTATATGTTCCTGTCAGAGTCTCAATATATACAAAACCGATTGAAATCTTTCACCCGAGCATAAGACTGAAAAACAGAAAATAATAAAACTGTTTTTTTTTTAACATACCACGTTTTTAAAACGGACTAAAAAGTATAAAATAATTTTGTCATGACCCTTCTACAATTTTGAGGGAGGATTGTTAGTGGCTATTGATATATTTGGAATACTTGAAGAAAAAAACGTGGGGCGCAGCCAGTAAATAATACAAGTAGACGATCCGGATGAATTCACATCTAATTTCAGTGAATCGGAAATGAGATTCACTGTAATTTAATTTATTTACTCCTCCTTAACTATTGTAAATCGCCTGCGCCCCCCGTTTTTCTCTCCAAGTATTCCAAATATATCCATAGCCACTAACAATCCTCCCTTAAAATTGTAGAAGGGTAATGAAAAAGTATTTTATACTTTTTAGTCCGTTTTAAAAAAATTCTTTTTTTTATTTGATTTATTATTAGTAATACTTTGTGACCTGGATACATGTTTACTACGAGTTCTTGAAATATGTGCAGCTTTGACTCTTGGCAGGAACTATGCGATGTAGACTAATTAATATATATATATATATATATATATATATATATATATATATATATATACACCTAGGAACACGTTAAGCCTTAGCTTTAAAAAGAAATGTGACACAACATCAAGGTTGAGTGGTTTTCAGAACCTTGTAATCTTGTATATCACTACTCCCATAAGATTAGCTAGGTTATACTCGTACATATAACACAGTGTGCTCATGTAGAACGCTATTGAAATTCAGATACATCGAATTAAAAACCTACAAATGGCGTCTATTGTAATCAGTGTTTTTAACTTATAACACTTTAAATCAGATAAAAATATGCGTATTTCAATTCTGCATGCAATGGTACCAACCCACCCCTCTACAATGAAAAATAGCGAAGTTATTTTCTAAAATGTAATTTCCAACTCTTCCAAGAAAATATAACATTCGTGTAGTTACGAGATAAAGTAGAGCCCAGTTACTGACACGAGCGTAGCGAGTGGAGACTATTTAATATATACACATTTATGAGTCATAATAGGACCTAACTGATCTGAGTTTCAGAAAACCTGTGTAACAACTGTTTTAAATAACTTATCCTTCTTGGTAAGACTCCTTGATCTACGAATACAATTTAACAGTTTTCTACCAGCACCAAGAGACTAACTTAGAGACTTTTGGAGGTTCTGCTTGTGTAATATTGTATGATCGTTTTGGGTAGGTACCAAGATGGCGTCCGTTATACCTCTTTCTTGTAACAGAAAAAAAACATTTAGAAATAAATTCTTGCGTATTTATATCTGAATATTTACGTAGAAATTTAGAATAAATAAAAACAAATTTAATTTGAAAAGTGGCCATTTTGAGATTTACAGACGAAGATTTATCGAAATATAAGGGAATTTATTACATATCGAGGCTTTTTTTAATTATTTATATTTATACATACTAAGAAATACTAAAAAAAAACATTTGTTTATTACACTTTTGACAATTGTTCAAATATTGATCGTTAATTTAAAAGTAATGATAACAAATAATCAGCTGATTACATAACAGTAATAAATAACCATAATTGAACTTTACTTAAAGATCAAAACAAATTAATTACTAAAAATGACAACTGTAATACTAGTTTATGTTGTTAATAGATTGTTACATCTTCAATGTTTATCTAGAGGTCATGAAAGTGCCCTATTCCAATAAATTACACTGAGATATCTAACAGATTGTAATACAAAAAATTGCACATTTTTTACAGAACTATACTAAGTAATAACGGATTAATTACTGAACGTAATAGTTTTTTTTACGTCAATAAAAAAGTAAAACAATGAAAATGAACTCCCCCCCCCTTGAATAAAGTATTTAAATAGCCTAAAATTTGTTCGTTTGAAGGAGAGACGCTTGTGAATCAAATCTAGCTTTTATTGATAGCCTTCAAGGTTAATTTTTTTCCAATTATTCCTGAACCAAAATATATTTTTACCTACTTCTATACACACGAGTTAGCATCAATAATCTTTTGATTTCATTAAACATTTCAACGAAATCTGTGTAGCAGTAGTTAGGAAATTAAGTATTTTATAACAGTCGATTTTGGGGAGGTTACATTAAGACGTCTTATTATAAACATCGACATTGAGTTGTCTACCCTCCCACGACGTATTTGTTTATCAAGTTTTAACAGTCCCAGATCAATGGAAAGACATCAACTACAGTGCCTGCAGATAAGTTTGAGAGTGGTAATAACAGTTTTCATCATCATCAAAAACGGATTTCAATGGAACAATATTATATTCGTTATTGTACTACTAAATATAATAAAATCAAAATAAATTATGACCCCTATTTTTTACTAATCATTTGGCTTGTTTTGAAATAGGGGTTCTATAGATACATCTTTGCACATAACTGAACTTATCCTAATCTACTGCCAGTATTTAAAGATGGAAATAAACACACCAAACCAATTAATTTAATATCTGATTTTGACGCCGCGATGGTAACACTTTGGGGGCTCGGGCCGACTTTAGTCGGCGTCGCTAGCGCTGCCATGAGGCGCGCGCCGACAAAAGTCGGCGCCAGACTAACTGAAATGAATTGACATAAAATATTTTAGCCATAGGTGATGGTATATACTTATTTTTCAGCAGTGAACGTGTTTGAAAGACCAACCTGTGCTCCCACACGACTTCAGGCTCATAACTTTTATCACTGAGCACATCTAAAGGGAAACAAAAACGGTCTAATCTTCGGCAATAAACAAGCATATTGTTTCTGTTTTGTGTGATTATAGAGACTTACTTATCTTAACATTTTGTAGTTTACACATATTATTATATTGTTTAAGTAAATTAGGTGTTTGTATGTTTGTTTAACGAATTGAGGTAAATTGTTTACACTTGTTATAAGTAGTCATTTCTTACTAACTAACTTCTTACTGTTATAGGTTGTTGTTTTGTGTTTTAGGTCCACAAAATGCCGCTGGTTCAACTTTAGGACGATTGGAGAATCGTGCAGATCAAATTATAGGTAATTTATAGCATTATCGTTCTTGGTTTATTTTTATATAAATGTTGTAATGCCAATTTTAGAAATTCAATTTGTTATCAATATTTTTAAATTGCATTGAGAAATATATCTCCCAATGGCATTGTAAACAAACAAAAAATTATTAAAAAAATTAATAACTAGTATGCTTATCTAAGCTAATATTTTTTTTTGGGGGGAAGGATAGAAAAGCATCAACTAGTCAAACTCCCGGAGACGGTACTCTAGAAGCTCATTCAATAGAACCCCCCCTTTACCTCGGAGTGATCACCTATCAATCTTCACTCTCAAATCTCGTAGCATTGTATACTGTACTCCTTTAACAGCATCACTGCCTCTTCCTCCTTTTGAGTAGTTATTACCCTAATGAGCTTTTAAACGTCCAGTAATATTTCTTCCTAGTCGTACAATCAAAAAAGTTTCTCTACATCCGAAGTGGATCACTAGACGCCAATCTCTCTCTCTCTCTCTCTCTCTCTCTCTCTCTCTCTCTCTCTCTCTCTCTCTCTCTCTCTCTCTCTCTCTCTCTCTGTCTATCGCATGTACCTTTCTGGGGATATACGTCCTGGAGATACCTTGTGGGATCTCGGTAAATATAAAAGGTAGAAGTCTGATTTTTAAAAAATGTATTGCTTAATAAATAAGTATTACTCCTAATACGTTATCTCTCGAAAATTTTGATTTTGATTTTTTTTTAAATATGTGTTTTGTGGGGATGTAACGGTTACGAGAGACAGAAACTTGTGGGCATGTAAGAGACAAGCTTTTCTGGGGATATGATTATTTTGTTAGAGAGAAGCTTTGCGAGGATGTGAGAGAGTGATTTACGGGGATGTATTATTTGTCCCACGTTTACATCTTATTGCATGTCATTATGTTTATATTTTTGTTGTTATTCGTTAAGTGATTGATTAAATTAAATTATGTTTCATATTTGTTAAATATATTGTAATTTATAAAGTAAATTGTAGTAAATGAAAATAACAGTATACTAACAAATTTACAAACTTTTTGATAAGTCAAGTTTTAAATTATTACTTCGGAAACAAAACTAATAATGTATAACAAAAACGCCTGGTTGATACAAGGAAGCTTCAAATGAATGTTAAATGGAAATAATCTTGAAAAACTCACTAACAATGTCTGTGTAAATTCTTTGTAATTATTGTGTTTTGTTTTACCACCACCATTTTAGAGCATTTTAAAATTATGAATCAAGACACCGCGATACTCGAACATACAATTTTATTTATTTCATTTAATAATTATCGGGATGACCATTTAAATTAGGTTTGTTACTTCCCACTCTCATCCAGGAACATTATATTATTCAAACTACAACCAAAAAAAGTTATATTTTCAACGGGACAGATGAAAATTAAATAAACATATTCTTCTCACAATGTAACTGAGGTAAAATACATTTTGTCTATGAATTAATACCTTGTAACTTTTATTATTAGTACTGCTCAAGTTATACACAGAAAAATATAACATAGACATAAAAATAATTATAAGTTAGAATTAAAACAGAAATTCCTATACAAATACTGTAATTTGAATCAGATCTCGAGATGCGAAAACGGTAGCGTAATATTTTTATGGTTTCCCATTAAAAACATAGTAAACATTTTTTTTAAATGGGTCATAAAAACGTTAAGTCGTTCTTTACTTTTATTTTTGCTACCATTTTTAATTCTTTGAAGATATGACTAACCAAAAGGTTAAAATAAATCAAATGTTCAGCATTAAGAAACTTACGATTAACCCTATTCGTCTATTCTGGTAGGTTACAGATGGACCTACAACTTAGTTGCGTAGGTTCAAACCTAGTTACTAAAGTTTTTTTTTTTACTGCGTGTAACTATCTCTTCTGACTTTATTAGTCTAATTGGAATACAGTAAAGAAGTTAACAAAAATAATAATTATAATACATTCGTACAAACTGATAATAAAATCAACTCTTTTAAGTATAGGCCTACTTATTAGGAACGTAAAAAATAACTACAACTGGCTTTATAATTCGTTAACAGCTCTAAATACAATTAATTTGTATAAAAAAATCAAAGTGCTGTTAACTTTACCACACAATTTCTGTCATGTTTATTACCCCCCATTAACAAACAAAAGGTTGGGACTAAGGGATTGGTCGGCTACTGGTAGGTCATAATGCACAAGGGATGCTAGGTTTGATTTGTCAATACACTTAAGAAATAAGAAAAAACTTAAACATTAGGCGTACTACGACTATTGTTATGTATACATTTTTGACAAAATTTAATTTAATATCGTTACCAAAAACCAACTCGATTGTTACTGCACACAAACAGGCTGTTCCTATATTGTATAATTTTTTTACCAAATTATGTCGTGTTTGGTATCATTCTTCTAATTTTTTCATTTACTGTACTTTTCAAATATTCGATGGAAATTTCCAAATTACGATCATGAAAAGAATGTTAATTTCCTATAGTGGGGATGCATAAATGAGACACAATATTGAATTAGCTGAAGGCGAAAGCGAGGCCTGGGGTTTAAACAGGTTCAAGTGGGTGTGTGTTACCTGAATAAATTACAATAGCTTGGACTTAGAACTCAAAAATATGTCTACAGAGAAAGTTATTTATTACACGGCGGGTTGTTTGTAAGTAAAATAATTGTAAACAAGTAGAACTTTATGGTTTAGACAACTTACAGATGGTCCTTTTCATGGGTCCAAAGTCCACTGACACTTTTCTTACTGACGGAAGTGTTATTTTTACTTTTCTAAAATTATCTGCCATAGTAATATTATATAGTTTACTAGCTGGCCCGATCGGGCTTTGCACGGAGAGACAAATCAAACTTAAATGTATATTAACCAAAAAAATATACCAACAAATATATTTTACTATGTATTTCTTATGGGGATTTTTAGTAACAATTTAATAAAACCATGTACAAATTTGTCATTATTTCACAAAAAGTTTAGGTTACTTGTTAAAATCTACTTCAATGTTGTTAAAAGTAGCGAAGAAATTAGTTTTTTCGTTGAAAAGTAATTAAATTTTATTGTATCTTGAAGAAATTTTCACCAAATGTGTACAAATATTAATTAATAGATGTGTTAAAATTTATTTAAATCTGTTTATTCGTTTAAGTATATGAATACAAATCATCGTCTATTTTGATATATATATTTTTAAACGAACTGAGAGATTTAAACAAAATTTACCACACTTCTTACTAATATATTTATACACATTTTGTGAAAAAATCATCAAGATATAATAAAATTTTATTGATTTACAACAAAAAAAAAACAATTTCTCTTAACTAGGCTAATTAACAAAATTAAATAAAATTTAATAATTACGACAACAAAATATATACGTACATGTTGTGAAAATTTCATCAAGATACAATAAAATTTAATTACTTTACAACGAAAAAACAAATTTCTTCAAAACAACATTGAAATAAATTTCATAAAATATATAAATAAATTTTCAAATAAATAAAGTAACCTAAACTTTTTGTGAACTTTATTGAAATGCGACGATACGCCTTTTTTAAATCATTTGCATCTCGAAAACCACCAAACGGATTTGAAATATTAAAACATTTTTGAATTCACAATTAAATTTTCTATAAACTATCAAAGCTAGACTTCTATAACTATAATATCTAGACTAAAAATTATTAAACAATTTACAACCATTTACCGCTATCGGTCTGGTTGAAAATAGTGTCAAATTATAACTTGTATAGGCCTAGTCTATTTATTTATGGATTTTGTTAAAATTTTCAGGAAATGTTCTATATGACTATATAAAAATCATACAAAAATTTGAAAATGATATATACATAATGTTTTATTTATGAACGTGTATAGCAAAAATGTAAACGATTTCTAAATACTGCTATTTTTATTGGTTTATTAGGCTACATACGTTTATTAATCGCTGTAGTTATATTCTGATATAACAAATTATATAAAATGTATAGAATTGTGAATTCAATTTTTTTTAGATAATTAACATCCGTTTAACGGTTCTCGAAATAAACACAATTTAGTAAACCAACGTATTCTGTTTTGATTTTCGTACAGAGAGTATACAAATTGGGTACGCGATAGTACAAAAACGCTTATATATCGAAAACTAATTATCGGAAGTTATTTTTTAAAACGGATTTGGATTCCTCATAAAATATACTATAAATTATAAATTTTATGTTTTTATGTACGGACAATTATAGTTTAACTTTTTGAATTAATTTACGCCAATGTATATTTAAAACGAATTATATACAATTCAACATGGTTTTTAATACAAATTAACCTAACAACCAGTAGCCTACTAATAAAGATTTTATAGAAAATTTTATTGTGAATTCAAATATTTTTTCAAAACAAAAATCCATCAATCGGTTAAAAATATATATAAATAATGTTGAGTAGCCTACGTTACCGAATACCCCAACATCCCGAACTTGAATTTAATTTCACGACTGATAGGCCTACCATTGTTTCATTATGTAGCCTTTGTTCATAATAATTATATATGTGTAAATAATGAAATTATCATTACCAGGTATGGTCAGTGATTATAACTACATGTTTCTAGTAATAACTTTAAAAATTTTAAAAGAGAATATACCAAGAATTTAATTTAATTTTTAGAAAATGTGGCCAAATATATTCAATAATTGACGTTTTATTTTATTTGTTGGTATATTTAATTCGGGAATATTTTTGTGGCTGATATTTGAGTGAATTGGCACTTGCTTTGTCGTTGGCAAGCCGTAACCGTGTTTGGGAATTGACACCAAACTTTTGTTGCAATATCTCCATGTTAGGTTAGATATCTGTGTATTTATCGTTTTTGTTGATAAGATGTTCACCAAAAGCAGAGTTTGTATATGAAGTCCTCTTAGGGAAGTGTTCCTTAAAACTTTTGTTGAAAGAGCGGGCAGTCTGTCCTATATAAAAATTCGGGCATTCATTACTGTAGGCCTACAACAAGTGATATTGTATATGGCAGTCTTATCGTGTTTGTCATTATGTATGTCTTTTTTTGGGTTATTTAAAAAATAGTATAGTTTGTTTGAGGTATTGAAAGCAACGGTTACGCTCTCTTTAGCCAGTCTATGTTTTGGAGTATGACTCAATGCTGATCCATATTCTGTGGAGACGTAAGTTTGCTTTTTCTTTTTAATAATGGGTTTCTTATTTGTATGTTACCTGATGAGTTGGTCGATATCTGAGCTCTTGTACCAATTGTATACTCCGATGGGTTTAATTATGTTTACTTCCTGTTCATACTTCTCCTTGTCTAGAGGTACTGAGGCTAGCCTGTTAACGAAATTATTGTAAGCTGCCATTTTTATATGACATGGATGATGGGAAGAAGCGTGTATAGTCTGGTTTGTTGTGGTAGGTTTTCTATAGATGTTGAACTTAACACTATTGTTTATTTTTGAAATTGATAGGTCTAAAAAGTTTAAATTGTTATTTGTTTCCACTTCAACCGTGAATTGGAGTTTTGGATGCATTGTGTTTACGAAGTTAATCAGAGTTTTTAATTATCTATTGTTGCCATAGAAAAGTACTTTAGTATCGTCTACATAATATAGGCCTATTTTTGATTTTTGGCCTATTTTGATTCATTTCCGACCAGAGATGTTTGTTTTAGATTTGTCCTTCCAGCAGAATTTTGTCCTTCCTTACTTCCATAGACAAACGAATCTCGCAACAGTTTTTCTGTCGAATCAACGAGCGCTGAAAAAACAGTTTTTTTTAGCTGTATACGACACCGGTCTGTATTGCGGTCGGCGTTTTGTACATATCATAGGACCGCTACTTATTATTTTTTTCAAACCCTTTCAAAGAAGTTTGATAACGAATTTTCGTTATAAAGATTATATTAAATAAAGATTTTATTAAAATTTATTTATATAAATGTTTGGGCTATAGAGTGAACAGACACATATCATTCCATTCCAAACATATTGAATTCTATTAGAAATTGGTCAAAGTGTTTGCGCATAGTTCTAATGTTCTGATGTAAAACGTATCTATACCTATCTTTTGCATCTTTACAAAATGAATCAAATTAATTATATCTTTACTTTTGTCCATACTTATCTAAATATTTGCATTACAACAAAAGTAATATATTGTGTTAACCTAATGCTCGCTATTTAAATCGTTCTTTACCTAAGAAATAATTAAAGAAAATATACCACTCCATGCTATTTTAAATATTGAATTTTACAAATAAATGCAAATAATTGGAAATGAAATAAATAACGAATGAAACACATGGTTACAAAACAATATCAATAATAACAAACAATTTTATGATCAAAAGTCGTAATACAGAACCAACAATAACTGGACTACACAATCTCACAATCGGGTTTAAATAATTTTTCTTAATTATAATATGAGTGGTAAAAATACAATATAATATTATTTAGTATACAAGGAAAAGGCTTACATTAATTAAATATTATTTATTACAGAAAAAAATAAAGTTCATTTTTTAAAAAAATGTTTAGAACGATAGTGTAAAAATTAGCTTAGTTAGTTCCTGGTATAATTGGAAGCTATATTATGTGTTTGAAGTAGTAGACGAAATTATATTTCATCAAATTATGAAGTAGTAATATCATATTATAGTAGACGAAATTAATTACAATATAAAGTAAATACTGTATTTGTTGTTAACTGTTAGTATGAAACATGTTATATTACAAATACAGTAACTAAACCTATTAAGTAAGAGTAATCATAAAAATTACACGTAATACAATTTTTTTTTCTGATAAGATACGTCTGCAACGGTTTTGTCTTTAAAAATCTTGATTTTTTAAAAGTTGGGTCACCATCTAGTGTTTAATAAATTTTAATCTACTGGAGACCATTTTGAATAATTCGTTTTCAGAAGTACTCCATCATATTAAAATTATTTACATTTAATTTTAGTATGAAATGTAGGTATAACTTATTAAATAGCTTATCGAATTTAACTGCAAAATTACAAAGTAATTTATTATACAAAGTTAATAAGTAAATTATTATAATATGATTATTATAATACAATATTATAGAAATTATAGAAATAGGAAAATAATAAATGTTACACAAAGTTACAATATAAAATAAACATAAACATTGGGAAATGAATCAGTAAAAATACATATATGTATTTTTTTTTTAATGTGAGATAGTATATTATAACCTATTTTGAGGTTATAATAAAAATAAAACAACAACTAGACTTATCTATTATGTAAGGGAAATTACACACCATTTTAAATTAAAAAATTTAAATTGATTTAAAAAAATGAACATTACATTTTTAATCAAATCAAACTGAGAAAACTATATAAAGTGATACCTTTTATTTAAATCTAATACATGTATATAGATAAAAACGAAAAATTAAAACAATAAATTGTTCTAATTACGTTATAAAATCCTCAAATAAATTATTTTAAATATTTTCTTTTCCGCTTGAATTGTTGCAACTATCATGAGTACAATTTTCCGCCTGTCCCAGCTTCGTCACTCTGTCATTTGTTGACACGTTTCGGATAACCTCCATTTCAAAACAACTATTTGTACTGATCATCCTACTATGGGAATCGTTATTTTAAATTTAACGTCGATTTAATATAACGATTCCCAGAGTAGGATGATCAGTACAAATAGTTGTTTTGACAATGTAGGTTATCCGAAACGCGTCAACAAATGAGAGAGTGACGAAGCTGGGACAGGCTGAACATTGTACTTGCGATAGTCTTACAAATAAACCGAATAGCGTATAGTTAAAGGTCTCATAAGAGTCATGAAAATATACACAATTTGTTTATTTACAGAAAGCTTTTTTTGTATAGAAGTTTTTGAACTAAAACTTTTATTTCAGGCCAAGTTTTGTTTTTGAAAACTGTTTGATATTGGGACATTAACATCTCACATTCGTGTTTTCTTGGTGGCTTGCACTTGGCAATGTGAGTCTTAAAAAAAATTGAATACAATATTTTTCTCTTGATCGGTCCATTTTGTAATCTCTCTTTTTATAGATTTCTTAGAGGCTACTATGTTTCTTTTAGTTTGCAGAAATGAACTGGAAGAAGACTCACTTACTCCGATTAGGTCTTTTAAAGGTAACAAGTCTCCGTCTTCTTCTTCTTCTGAACTTTTACTTCCTTTATCAACTTCATTGAAGTTGGTAGATTGTAATATATCTTCGTCAAGATTTACCTCTATCTCATCTAGCGATTTACCTTTATTTTTAGCTCCTTCGCTACTCTCAATTGACAACAATAACTTTGCAATTTTTGCTGTTTGGAAAACGTCATCTGGGAGCCTATATTCACTACGATGGACTGAAGACGTATGCCCCATAAACGAAGCGAGCTGTTCAATATCCTGGTCATTTAATTGGAACAATTGAGATATTATTGCTTAATATTTCCTGAGGGTTCTTGATGTGACTGCATCAGGATTTTTCAAACCTGCTATTTTGGAGTGTTTCTGCAACACTTTATAACCAGTGATCGGATTAGTAGTATTTACATTTGCAAAGAGGAATATGTTCTCTGATGGAATAAAATTGCTTCTTAATTTAATCAGCAAATCTTTTGCACGTCAAAACTGAACAACACAGGTGTCACTTTTCGTTTTCCCTGATTGACCACCCGTTTAAATTTTCTTATAAGAATCATTTCAATAGGTCTCACTACTTGTTCGAACTCCTCATAATTATGGTTATTTGAATATTTTCATATAGATCTAGTGGAAGTCTCTGAAGCTCACCTACTCGTTTTCTGCACAAAAGGAGTACTCTACAGTATGTAGTCTCAACCAACTGACGGTAGGCACGCAGATCACACAGTATTTGTGGTACCGTAAAGGTAGTTCCCCTTTTTTCGTAGTAAATCAATTAAATGTTTTCTCTCCTTAGATTTAATTGGTTTTGAATTTATTCGTTCAACTTCAATTTCGAATCGATGGTTTCTTAAAAGGTGTCTAGCAAATGTAGTAACTAGTGTCTCACAATAAAAACAAAAGTCTTTTCTTCTAACGCGCTTAGGTTTATTATTATCCTGAAATAAAAATGTGTTATTTTCAGAATTATTACCCGAATACGGTTTGTTTTGGAGATCCCAACTTTCAGTTAACAAACTTCTTTGGGGTGAATTTGTTTTATCAATAATATTTTCTTCATATCTGGCTCCAACTTCAATACTATTACGGATTAATCGTTCTTCAGAAAATACCTTCAGATCGAATGAACACGAGAAGTCTTCTATTATGTTATTTTGTGAAGATGTCTGGGCTTAAAAATCTGTATTACTACCACTACTACTATCAGGGACATATTCTGGGTCAATATCCGAATCATAATAATCAATGGAAGGCGATGGGTTTTGACAGTTCACAAGACTGGTTCGAGTCAAATTTTCATCATATAAATAGCTGCCCTGTAAATAATTAAAATGTTTTGTATGTCCTTTGATGGGTATCTGTCCTCCTTGAGTATTTTCTTCAGGAACAGAACTTTCAAAATTAAATGTCTCGTCTTTTTGTTGAACTGGCTCATTTGAATTTGAAACCAAACCAGGAAATGAAATCGAGTTGCTTGATGATTCTCCATCAGAGCTATCACTGTACGGCACAAGTGGCTGAAAAATTGGCGTTATGCTCTCAGTTTCTTGAAATAAAAACATTTTCCATCCTAAAAAGCAAAACATTGTAGATTTGTATTATTGTTATTATAACATAGATCTATTAATATCTAAACATTTTAAATTATTTAGACATAGGCATTTATTTTCAATATAAAAGATTTAAACATTCTTTTCGGGATCAAAACTATGGCCTAAATGCAAAAAATTGTTAACAAAGTTAGAGTTTTTATAACAATACTTCCAACTATGTATGTATTTCTGGACATAATGTAGTTAGTAGTTATTTCTTGGATGTTACTTTAAACTTCCATTATTTGTTTCATTATTTTAAAATAATTTTTTAAAGTCTGTTAGATTGTTATAAAACATTGTAAACAACTAACTTTAAAATAAAATATATTAAACTAGCGGAGCCATGCGACCTTTCATAGTTCATGGGAAAAATAAACTATTAACTAATGATTGACTCAATTCTAACATTGTACGTACATTCTAACATATTAATTACATCCTGATATTTCTTGAATCACCATGCATAAACATATTTATTAGGTATTACAGAAGAATATTATCATATAAATCTACTTAAACATTATCCATAATAAACATTTATAACAATAGAGAGTTTTTAGGTAACTAGTAGGCCTACAGCAAAAGAGGTTTAACCGCAAAGACACTTCTCTTGCAAAATAGGTTTGACGTTTCAATGTGTACCCACATTCCTGTCAGAGATAAACTATAGAGATAGTTTAATAGAAACAAGATAATAGACTCGTTGAAAGGGACAAATTACCCTTTTGAAATACACAACTGCCTTATACAATATTTAAAACTTATATAAAAATAATCCCACATAAATTAATAATAATTTTTCAGTCTTGTTAAACAATGGGGTCCGGGCAAGCTAAGCCGATTAGTGCCAGGTGACCGAATCTCTACCTAACTACGACCATTCCAGAACTATAGTGGTGGTCGGACTATATTCTTAGAAGACATATATTTTACCCTTTTATGTCAAAACTTAACAAATCTCTCTGCAAGATACTGTTGCATTGAAACTATCTGGTATTCCCCACAGTTTAAAGACAATAGGCCTATAAGAAATTTTCTAGGTTAGTGATAAACGATCAGGTAGATTTGTTTTAAAACATTGTAAACCACTAAATATAACATATATTAAACTGGTGGAACCATGCGACCTTTCACAGTTCATGGGAAAAATAAACAAATAGGCCTAATAAACAACAGTCCCGTATTTAAAACTATAACCTTAAACTATTAACTAATGATCGACTCAATTCTAACATTGTACGTACTTCTAACATATTAATTACATGCTGATATTTCATGGAAAAAAATGAGTAAATTTCCATATTCTTATTCGAGTTAAAATAAATAATAAAAATTTAACGTTCACATATTTAATTATTAAAAAAAAAAAAAAAAAAATATGACGTCCAAATAAATCACTTTTTATATTTGTTTTAATAATTAATGTCATAGATCGCAAATTCAGTTTTCTTTCCTTTGAAACTAATTATCCTAAAATTAAAATTCATAAAATGAAATTTTATAATAATATATATATGCCAATATTAAGAAATATTCGAATTATAAGCGAAAACCTACTCTGAAGAACAATTTACAATAAAGCGTAAATGATTTTTTGACCAAAAAACATACTTAAAACGATTAGATATAATTGACATTATAACAGTCTATTATCGAACATACAAAGAACATTTTGTGAAAGATTTATTGAAAAATATTTATAAATACGCTTTTCGTGATCGTTTTTATAAAATGTGTAAGGCCAAATGAACCGTTGGAAGGAAATTAGAAATAACCTGTAGTTTTTTCATACACAAAATTATTGAAACTAGTTTTATCATGATGAAATTTACACAGAACATTTATTTATGCATAGAATACATTTTGTTGAATTCGGGCATCATAGGAGTTATGCGTATCACAGGACAGCCTGGTACTTTAGTATCAATATGGTTTTACGGTTTTCGGGTACACGTCAAATTAATTGCCTAAAAGTAAAAATAAAATAGTGGAATCAGTTGCCACTGTAGATGAGTTTCCTATTTACTTCTAGTAATAAAGTTTTTAGCATGTTTGACTATGGAATTCCTTTGATTCCTTTGATTGAAAGATGTCATTTAAGCCTAAATGGTTATAAACAGAAGCTTGTTAGAATACAATGGTATCCCTCTGTATTCTTTGCTACCTGTTTACTGGGAAAGCAACCACTGGCCTAGGAATTAAATAAACACAATATTTCTTAGAAACAGTAGTTTTAAGGTTAAGTTTTCAATAACTTCAAGAGCAGCAGTAGAATATTTTAAAACTTGTTGACAGGTGACATGAATAGGTTTTAAAGCAAGGTAGGATTCCTTACTGTAGGCATCTACTTAATCAAAGGACTACAAACCTTGTTGAATGAATTTCAAACAGATTAATAAATATAAGCAAAATCCCTCAACCATTTTTTAATGTTATTATTTTTTTCCTTACAAAATTATCAATTTCTTCAAGAGTTCCTACAAAATCGTACCGTAATGCTATTTTTGCTAGATAATCTATAGAAAAAAAAACTGTAGGCCTATTTACGATAGTTTGATCTAGAAGCCACAATTTCTGGCAATTTTAATGAAAACTTTGAGAAGATGTCTCTTTTAGTTATTTCTTGGGAAAATACAAAATATTAAAGTTTGAAATTTCGTTCCAAAAACGTTTCCCTAAAGGCCTATTGGGATATAAATATTTAACGGTTGGTTGTAAGTAAATAAAACTAAAACCATTTGATTTAGCCGACAATATTGGATGTTTTTTTATTTTACAAATAAACATTTTCATAGGTTGTTAAGGTTTAAAATTGATAAAAATAATATTTAGTTTACGTAATTTTTGTTTTGTTTTATAATTTCTATAATTTAGGGTAATTGTTTTCATTTCACCTCAAATAACTTACACTTATACCAAAAAAAAAGATTATATAAATATTGCTCAGACAAGTTTATATTTATTTATATTTATAAATATACCATACACTAATAAATAGAGAATATTGATGATAATAATGATGAAATAACATTTAGTGTAGCTATATTGGTTTTTCAGAAATAAGTACATAAGAAATTACAACATCTTATAAATATTTTTGCAGAATCTTACTATACCCATTAAAATATTGTTTTGCAATGTAAACGTGATGGTATTAATACTTAACCATTTATTCGAGAAGAAGAAAGAAACGAAAATAAACAACAAAGATTCACAATTTGTCAAACACTTTGAAAATGTGTAAACATTTTAATTTCAAGAATGCAGTTGAGACTATTACAAACATTTAATTAATTTTGAATTAAATGCAGTAAACTGAATCCTATATATCTATCCATTCTCTATTAAAAAAATAAAATAAAACGAGCTCAGCATTACCGCTGTGCACATGTTCCATATTTTCATACTTGATTGTTTATTTTGGATTTGGTTGGATTTGATTATTTTTGGACCAACTACATTAAAACCCATTTAAAATTTTTACTCGGTATATTAAAAACGTATATAGTTTGGGCAAAATCTATACCTAAAGTTTTATTAATTTTTTGTGGGATGAATTTCGTTAAAATGTGGGATCCACTACATTAAAAGAAATGCCAAATTTCCACTTAGTAAATTGAATAACTGAAATATTGTGAGTTTGGGCAAACTCAGTCAATAAATAGATATTTTTTTAAATATATTGATGGGTTTTTTGAAAAGTGGTGTCCACTATTATGTAAAACACAGAAGTAAAATTCCGACAGTACTTAGAAAATCTGAAATAGTGTTAGTTTGGGCAATATCTGTTATTATAATAATGTTTTTCAAATTTTGTTGATTTATTTTGAATTCGGTTTAAGAGTGGGATCCACTACAAAAAATTTAAATAAGCGATAAATAAAGTTAAGAAATCTAAATAATAGCTAGACCCTATTTTTAACAAGCAGGTTTTGGTACAACTATTAAATAAACATGAAATGTCGGTAGTTCTTCTCATACATCATATCCAGGGTTAGGCCTATCACATTTGTTGTTAATTCCGTCTGTTTATTCTAGCACATAAGCATCACAATAATATTATGAAATTACTAATGACGCTATAAAGTAACATTAATAACTATAACTTGAACGTACCTGCTTTGATATCAGTTGCTTGTTTCCTTCCATTTTACACACAAGACGCAGAGTTGAGCATTCAAAGCTGTGGACAAAGTTGAATATTACTGTCCAGTATCCAGCCCCTAAAACTGTTTTGTTGGCAACGATACTCGATACATTTCTCGGAATTATTGAGGCCGCCTGAGCGTGAGAAGTAGAAGACCGAGTACTATTTGTATTTACTAAGTATTATAAAACTCCATCCCAATATGTATATGTTTACATACTTTTATTTATTGTTTTATCTGGTGTGTGGTGTACTGTACGACGGAAGTGAAAATGTCTATGGTGATCAAAACCATTTCACAGTAATAGTTACATTTCAACAATTATGAGACTTATCGTATTCTCCATACAAACGACGGTCGTTTCGGCTATTTAGCCATTTTCAAGTCACTGCTGTTTAATTGTTGAATTTTAGTCAATATTCGAAACGGCGACATCCAAACAATATAGTAGTTACATTGTATGATTGATATTAATAATTATTATTAATAACGTAATACTATTATTATTATTTATTGCATTGATTTAACCTAAGAAAATTATTGCATAGTTTCTTTTGCAAAAGAGTAGGCTAAATCACCTACTTGACATGAGCAATTATTTAACCTTAGAACAATATTGAAAATATAATTGTACAACAGCTCCTTAACGTGAATATTAATTTAACCTGAGAAAGTTACTACATAGTTTTCTTATAAAAGATTACAGCACCTCTTTAACAAGAATATTCATTGTTCCTAAGAAAGTTATTGTATAGTTTCTTTTATAAAAGTGCAAAGCATCTCTTTAAAATAAACATTTGTTTACCCTGAGAAAGTTATTGCGTAATTCAGAATTGCAACATCTCCTTGACAAGGAAATTAGTTTTTTCTGAGAATGTTATTGCTTTTTTGGTTTTCTGTAAGATTTGCGAGGTCACCTTGAAAAGGAAATAAGTTTTATCTGATAAAGTTATTGTTTAGTTAGTTTTCTTTAGGACTGTGAATCTCATTGACAAGAAAATAAGTTTTATCAGAGAAAGTTATTGCTTAGTTGGTTTTATATAAGACAGCGAGGTCTCCTTGACAAGGAAACAAAGTTTTATTCGAGAAATATATTGCATAGTTTATTTTATAAAACAGTACAGAACCATAAATGTTGAAGCTTTCTAGGGAAGTTTTTGCATACAGCACTTTCTTTTTTAGTACACTCGTTTTTTCGCTCGAAAATACCCGAATGAGCTTGACGAATGAAACCTAATCATCACGAAGCGTAACGCGTGACGGATGACGCTTCACACTTATTCACAGCACAGGACCATTGTTATCACACCAAAAATAATAATAAATACTAAAAGTTATTTCAAAACCTTAATTTGTTTTTTACAATGATTTATTTTGGTCAACACATTGACAATCGAACAATTTACCAACAATAATGTATTGGTTGTAGTAAAGACCACCTCTGAAAAATGGCCCCAATATTTTGTATAGTTTGTCCAAACAGCCGTGCGCTCTAAAGGATTAGGGTGACCCTTGCTCCCCAACGCGCAGACACACTCACACGTGCGGCTTGGCCTACCTGCTGCTAATGGTTCTTCTATGAATCATAATCTAGCCCTTGTGCTACAAAATCAATTTTTTCTAGATTTTAACTTTACTAAAATTTTACTCTAATTACTGAACTCTAAATATTATTTCTAGCACAATGAGTCCAAACACGGTACAATATTGTGACAACTCTATGTGGTTTTATGGTCAGTAGGTTACAAAATCATAAATTTGACTACTTAAAAATGGTTATAGACATTTTATTTGAATTAGCACGATCACAATAACATACATAATAATTACAGTAATTCTAGCAGTGTTTTCAAACGTACCGGTATGCAAAAAAAAAAAACAAAGAATCTAAATCAGAATCAATATAGGCTAACAGTGAACGTATACTAAAGTAAAAGAAAATACAAATAATTACAAATTTGTTTTAAATGTTACTTTACAATAACATTTTCCATTGTATTGATCAGATAACTATTACATTAGACTTCTGATTATTACAATATAAAACACGTGATAAAGGACACGTTTTAAGTATTTTCTAGTTTTTAAACTCAAAACCCGGTTAGAGTTGTCACAATTGTACCGTGTTTGGACCCATTTTGCGAAAAATAATATTTAGAGTTTAGTAATTAGAGTAAAAGTTAGGTAAAGTTAAAATCTAGAAAAAATTGATTTTGTAGCACAAGGGCTAGTTGGTGATTCATAGAAGAACCAATAGCAGCAGGTAGGCCGATTGATATACTATAAACACTTATAAAATACTATATTTTATAAGTGAAATACTACCAAACGACGATAACACACAACAAATGTCTACGTGCATTTCAAAACTGCTTAAGCGACTTGGGGTAAAACAGAAGGCCAACAGGATGTCAAACTGGCAACAGTGCCGGTTCTCTTTGTGATATTTCGGTGGTTAAAATATACACCTTAGTTGCCATAATGGTATCGCAATGTAAAATATATACAGTGGCCTTCGTAATGTTAGAAACGTCAAAAGCTGCAACAATGATGTTAATTTAGTGATTGAAAAAAAAAATTGTATTTTAAATTTTTTGAGATATCAAAATGTATAAAGTAATTGATATCACCTTGCAAAGCCACTATACATTTCTAAAAAGAAATATACTCTATTCTTTTAAGGGGCTGCCATATTGTATGGATATGAAATGATGCCATAATGATAGTGGAATTTATATATATATATATATATATATATATATATATATATATATATATATATATACAAATCATCGTCTATTTCGATATATATTTTTTAAACGAATTGAGAGATTTAAACAAAATTTACCACACTTCTTACTAATATATTTATACACATTTTGTGAAAAAATCATCAAGATATAGTAAAATTTTATTGATTTACAACAAAAAAAAACAATTTCTCTTAACTAATTAACAAAATTAAATAAAATTTAATAATTATGACAACAAAATATATACGTACATGTTGTGAAAATTTCATCAAGATACAATAAAATTTAATTACTTTACAACGAAAAAACAAATTTCTTCAAAACAACATTGAAATAAATTTCATAAAATATATAAATAAATTTTCAAATAAATAAAGTAACCTAAACTTTTTGTGAACTTTATTGAAATGCGACGATACGCCTTTTTTAAATCATTTGCATCTCGAAAACCACCCAACGGATTTGAAATATCAAAACATTTTTGAATTCACAATTAAATTTTCTATAAACTATCAAAGCTAGACTTCTATAACTATCATATCTAGACTAATAATAATTAAACAATTTACAACCATTTACCGCTATCGGTCTGGTTGAAAATAGTGTCAAATTATAACTTGTATAGGCCTAGTCTATTTATTTATAGATTTTGTTAAAATTTTCAGGAAATGTTCTATATGACTATATAAAAATCATACAAAAATTTGAAAATGATATATACACAATGTTTTGATTTATGAACGTGTATAGCAAAAATGTAAACGATTTCTAAATACTGCTATTTTTATTGGTTTATTAGGCTACATACGTTTATTAATCGCTGTAGTTATATTCTGATATACCAAATTATATAAAATGTATAGAATTGTGAATTCAATTTTTTTTTAGATAATTAACATCCGTTTAACGGTTCTCGAAATAAACACAATTTAGTAAACCAACGTATTCTGTTTTGATTTTCGTACAGAGAGTATACAAATTGGGTACGCGATAGTACAAAAACGCTTATTTTTTAAAACGGATTTGGATTCCTCATAAAAAATACTATAAATTATAAATTTTATGTTTATATGTACGGACAATTATAGTTTAACTTTTTGAATTAATTTACGCCAATGCATATTTAAAATATACAATTCATCATGGTTTTTAATACAAGTTAACCTAACAACTAGTAGCCTACTAATAAAGATTTTATAGAAAATTTTATTGTGAATTCAAATATTTTTTCAAAACAAAAATCCATCAAACGGTTAAAAATATATATAAATAATGTTGAGTAGCCTACGTTACCGAATACCCCAACATCCCGAACTTGAATTTAATTTCACGACTGATAGGCCTACCATTGTTTCATTATGTAGCCTTTGTTCAGGTATGATCAGTGATTATAACTACATGTTTCTAGTAATAACTTTAAAAATTTTAAAAGATACCAAGAATTTAATTTAATTTTTAGAAAATGTGACCAAATATATTCAATAATTGACGTTTTATTTTATTTGTTGGTATATTTAATTCGGGAATATTTTTGTGGCTGATATTTGAGTGAATTGGCACTTGCTTTGACGTTGGCAAGCCGTAACCGTGTTTGGGAATTGACACCAAACTTTTGTTGCAATATCTCCATGTTAGGTTAGATATCTGTGTATTTATCGTTTTTGTTGATAAGATGTTCACCAAAAGCAGAGTTTGTATATGAAGTCCTCTTAGGGAAGTGTTCCTTAAAACTTTTGTTGAAAGAGCGGGCAGTCTGTCCTATATAAAAATTCGGACATTCATTACTGTAGGCCTATAACAAGTGATATTGTATGTGGCAGTCTTATCGTGTTTGTCATTATGTATGTCTTTTTTTGGGTTATTTAAAAAATAGTATAGTTTGTTTGAGGTATTGAAAGCAACGGTTACGCTCTCTTTAGCCAGTCTACGTTTTGGAGTATGACTCAATGCTGATCCATATTCTGTGGAGACGTAAGTTTGCTTTTTCTTTTTAATAATGGGTTTCTTATTTGTATGTTACCTGATGAGTTGGTCGATATCTGAGCTCTTGTACCAATTGTATACTGCGATGGGTTTAATTATGTTTACTTCCTGTTCATACTTCTTCTTGTCTAGAGGTACTGAGGCTAGCCTGTTAACGAAATTATTGTAAGCTGCCATTTTTATATGACATGGATGATGGGAAGAAGCGTGTATAGTCTGGTTTGTTGTGGTAGGTTTTCTATAGATGTTGAACTTAACACTATTGTTTATTTTTGAAATTGATAGGTCTAAAAAGTTTAAATTGTTATTTGTTTCACTTCAACCGTGAATTGGAGTTTTGGATGCATTGTGTTTACGAAGTTAATCAGAGTTTTTAATTATCTATTGTTGCCATAGAAAAGTACTATAGTATCGTCTACATACTATCTGAAGACTATTTTTGGCCTATTTTGATTAATTTCCGACCAGAGATGTTTGTTTTAGATTTGTCCTTCCAGCAGAATTTTGTCCTTCCTTACTTCCATAGACAGACGAATCTCGCAACAGTTTTTCTGTCGAATCAACGAGCTCTGAAAAAACAGTTTTTTTTAGCTGTATACGACACCGGTCTGTATTGCGGTCGGCGTTTTGTACATATCATAGGATCGCTACTTATTATTTTTTTCAAACTCTTAAGAAGTTTGATAACGAATTTTCGTTATAAAGATTTTATTAAAATTTTCAGGAAATGTTCTTTATGACTATATAAAAAATCATACAACAATTTGAAAATGATATATACATATTTTTTTGATTTATGAACGTTTATAGCAAAATAGTAACCGATTTCTAAATATTGCTTTGATTATTGGTTTATTACATACGTTTATTAATCGCTGTAGTAATATGATATACCAATTTATAGAAAATTTAATTGTGAATTCAATTTTCTTTAGATAATTAACATCCATTCTACGGTTCTCGAAATAAACACAATTTAGTAAACCCGTGTACATTAGCGTTTGAATTTTATTGAAATGCAATGACACGCCTTTATTAAATCATTTGTATCTCGAAAACTACCGAACGGATTTGAAATATCAAAAAAATTTTGAATTCACAATTAAATTTTCTATAAACTATCAGATCTATGCTAATAGTATAATTATAATTAAACAATTTACAACAGTTTACATCTATCGGTTTGGTTGAAAATAGCGTCAAATTATAACTTGTATAGGCCTAGTCTTTTTATTTATATATTTTGTTAACATTTTCAGGAAATATTCTATATGACTATATAAAAAACCTACAAAAATTTGAAAATGATATATAAAATGTTTTTTGATTTATGAACGTTAATAGTAATCGCTCAAAATTATAAACGATTTCTAAATACTGCTATGTTTATTGGTTTATTACTCACGTTTATTAATCTCTTTGGTAATATTCTGATATACCAATTTATAGAAAATTTAATTGTGAATTCAATTTTCTTTAGGTAATTAACATCCGTTCCACGGTTCTAGAAATAAACACAATTTAGTAAACCCGCGTACTCGGTTTTGATTTTCGTACAGAGAGTATAAAAATTGGGCAGGCGATAGTACAAAAACGCTTATATATCGAAAACTAATTATCGGAAGTTATTTTTTAAAACGGATTCGGATTCCTCATAAAATTTACTATAAATTGTCAGTTTTATGTTTTTATGTATGGACAATTATAGTTTAGCTATTTGAATTAATTTACGCCAATGTATACTTAAAACGAATTAAATACAATTTATCGTGGTTTTTAATACAAATTAACCTAACAACAAGTAGCCTACTCATAATGATTTTATAGATAATTTTATTGTGAATTCAAATATTTTTTCAAAACAAAAATCCATTAAACGGTTAAAAATATATATCAATTTTTGTTGAGTACGTTACGCGCTTATAAGTACTTGATCAGCTGTTAATTGTATGCTGTATTTCTGATAGAAAAGTATGGACAATACTGCTATTTTTGTTGGTTTATTAATCGCTGTAGTAATATTCTGATACACCAATTTATAGACAATTTAATTGTGAATTTAAATTTCTTTAGATAGTTAACATCCATTCAACGGTTCCCAAAATATACACAATTTAAAAACCCGCGTACATTAGCGTTTGCATTTTATTGAAATGCGATGACACGACTTTATTAAATCATTTGTATCTCGAAAACCACTGAACGGATTTGAAATATCAAAACATTTTTGAATTCACAATTAAATTCCATCAACAGTTGTTAACACAAGTTATACATGATTAACCATGCCTTGTTGCATAACAACCCCATAATAACTAAAAACAAACAATAAAAAGAATCCACTATACTATTGAACTATAGACTATATTTATTTGTATAAATAAACATAATTATATAAACATGATATATGTTATAATTGTGTAACATATTTATAAAATTTTTCATTCTAAACCTTGAAATAACATCTCAACCCTCTATTGTCATTGCCAATTGAACTGTATAATATTTAATTGTATAAAGTTAAAATACATCACATTTTTTGAATCAGAGAATTTGTACATTCTATTACCACTTGTCAAGAATAACTGGGAATAAAAAACGTTTCATATATCATTTAAAAATATAAATGAAATACATTTTCATTTTCATTGGATGTTTAGAAATAAGGAGTAAAAGTAGGATGGGTTGAATTAAAACTAATGCAATTTTATAATAAGTTGTACTAAGTAAAATGTATTGATTGTTGAATTTACTCTAAAACAATTATTATTTTTAATAAAACTGTACATTGTTTCTAGGAAGAATATGAACAGTAATATATTACTATTCCAAAAACCCAAAACTATTCCATATTATGGATTTTTAATACATCTTTTATTTCATTTCAGTTTGTAACCAAAGTTTCCAATATAAATTGGTCTCCTAGATAAATTACTACGTAACCATTCGTAATTGATTAATTCATACATAAATGATGTAACAAAATATGTAATAAAGATAATTTTGTTCTTTAAAACTAGTGATATATATTATTTAAAAATCTGACAAATTTATATCTGATATACAAACACTTTTCGACGTAAACAGATAAATAGTTTTTCCATTTCATATAAAAGGTAGAACTCTTTAAATGGAGTAATTATTTAGAATGTCGAATAACTTATGTAATTTATAATATATATTGCACACATTCAAATAACGCAAAGAAGCAACAAGTATACAACCACCTCTAAGAAATTGAAATGGACAAACGGACTGAACTCTAAGTTTATGAAAGGTGCAATTGACGGCAACACTGGATCTGTTCCATCTGGCAACAATGTCCCCAAAGGCATAGTGACGTTCGTTGCAGTCTTCCATACAAATATTTTGGTATCCTCACAAAGGCATTAACCAACTTGCTCTTTTCTCTCGAATTTGAATGGACCAATCATACTCAAGAGCCCCATAAGTCACCTCTAGGGCAAAAGCCCGAATCTCTTCTATAGGAGAGAGTATTGCGTTCAGCGCAGCCCTGGTGGCCTCTCTTCAAAACTAAAGCTGTCGTCCCAAAAGCTATTTTAGGGGATATTGAAAATTTTTTTTTTTTTTCGATCTAATATGCTTAAAAGTATATGTATATTACATATAAACTTGATTTAGGCCGCTTGCCCTTGTGGGGATATCCCCACAAGGGACAACATCCCCAGAAGTACTTTACAGGACGAGTGAGTATGCCCGGAAAGGTAGCTGTGATAGTTCTCTCTCTCTCTCTCTCTCTCTCTCTCTCTCTCTCTCTCTCTCTCTCTCTCTCTCTCTCTCTCTCTCTCTCTCTCTCTCTCTCTCTCTCTCTCTCTCTCTCTCTCTCCATCTCCTCTAACAGAAGAAGGTATCCTGGCAATCATCCGGAGTCATTAATTGTCTTAAACTCAGAAAGTTGACTTCAAAATTCTCATAGGTCAGTAACAAATAGTAATTCATCAAAGACTATCGATATAATGCGCCTGAGTTTCAGAATAATCATCCTCGTCCTGTATCCTAGTATACAGTGTTCTAGTCCAAACTCGGAGAGCGATATTAGTCAAATTTATATGAAGTTATTTTAGATATGTGTTCCATTAGGCAGATAACTGAAAATTTGAAAATACAGAAGTTCTCCTAAAAAAAAAAAAAAACATTTTGTTTAGCTTTTAAGAGCCCAGAGCAAATCATATTTCGTCGCCCTCTCTGGATGAAATCCAGTTCCAGAGATATCAATGAGAATTAAACAAAAAATCATCCTTCAGCTGTAACGACTTTGATCAAATTTCATTTGATATGTGAATATTAATCAGCTACATAATCCGTGTGACAAGTAGCAAGTAATTATTTTATCTTCTAAATATTTCTCCCAATCATTTTTACTTTTAACGAAGGATAGTTTTGCTAGTTTTTTAATTGGAATGAATAAGTTAGATAAATGAGTGCAATGTTTATGACTTTGTGCTACTAGGTACGGTGTGTATAAATGATTTTAAATTCTAATATGTTAATTTTAAACTAATGTTGCAGATGTTATTAATAAGCATGTTATTGATGAAGAAAAAAACATGTACAATTTTATGAATAACATCAGCTTTAAAGGCTTATGCAACTCAAAATATTGTCTAATCAGTGATCATAAAGACGGACCCAATATTCACAAGAAAACCTCTTCACAAACTTCAGTGAGTAATTATTACTTTAGGATTAAATTTAATATTCAATTTAAAATTACTCTTAAAAAGAAATAGACGTTGAATTAAAACATTTCAATTGTATATAAAAACCTAGCCTAACCTAACCTAAGAATAGAACCATGTTGCTAGTATCCAAGTCACTATTGTTTTAACTAACAATAAATTACCTTATATGGTTTCCCCCAGGTGACTTCTTTTTTAAACACTAACGCGTTTCTAAGCATATGCTTCATCTTCAGAGTTCTTTTCACTCAGTTGATATCGTTAACACCTTGGGTTGTCCTAGGACATCGATATGATGCGCATCCCAAGTGTCGCGATACGATAAGTGATGTATAAATTAATATGTGTGTATATATGTAAATGTTCGTGTGTTTTTATATTTTATTTTTATGTGTTAACGATCTCAACTGAGTGAAAAGAACTCTGAAGATAGAGCAGATGCTTTGAAACGCGTTAGTGTTTAAAAAAGAAGTCACCTGGCGGAAACCATATAAGGTAATTTAATTGTTAGTTAACCTAACCTGTTTGTTCTGATAATACATATGAAAATCTAACCCCAACCTTATCTATTACATTTAGCATAACCTAAATCTAAGTTTAGATATTAGCACCGAAAAAAAAGATATTTTTTATGAAATTACACGTGATAATATAATAAGTTTAATTATATTAATAACAACGGACATTAATAAGAAGTACCTAACGTAAGCTCTCATGCTATCGGTTTGACAAGGTTATAACTACCATATGACTACTTTGAGGACATTGAGTTTAAAATTTTGTTTCCTATATGAATTTATTAAGTAATTTGTCCGAGTTTACACATTTCCAATTTTTCTAAGAGGAAATCACTATTTTTTCATTATCTTTATAACGTTATAATTGCAGATAGAACCTTGTCATTGAAAACAAGGTTCTAACTGCAACTCTTTCAAAACAACAAACAAAAATGGAGCAACTCATAGCATTATTAAGGTTGTAACAGCAATGTAACATTTATTGGAAGAAAGTAAATTTTTTTATTAATAAAAAATCACCGATTTTATTTGTAATAGGTTTAATTTGTCGATCATGTCTTTGTTTCCACTGTAGTTCTTTATATTGTAGTTTTTTTTCGAAGCTAAAATAAATTTTTGTTTAAAGGAAGATTTTTTGTGGATGGAAGTTAATTAAATTTTCTATTATACAAGTTCCTTTTTCCACATACTAGACTTACCCAGTCGATTCATGAAAGCTATTGTTAATCCATGTATCTACTTGCTTAATATACTCTAACCTCAGTGTATATTGTTGGTGACAGTAAGTACGGAACATTCTGTCTAGTTCTAGCGTTACCATGTTACCTAGCTCTGCCATGTTACATTAGAGATATACACGCGTATGTTTCGCGCTCTTACCTTCCCACGCCGGTTTCTTGTACCATTGTGCACTAGTGAATCGAGAACCATAATCTGAAAGAATAGTTTTAGTCTTTCCCACTTCTTTTAACCGTTTTATAGACACTCTTGTAGTCGTTTTACACAACATAACCTGCCAATATTCAGAAAAACTAACTTTCCACCAAAAGATATAATTAAATTGAACATTTCCTTACAGGTTGATGATGGCAAAACAGTCACAGTCAACGAAACCACCTGGACGAGCGATGATGGAAAACGGCTTTCAGTGTATCAAGTTGATGTAGATAACAATGAGGGGAATCCTCCTAAAGACAACGTCGTCCATACATCCAATGAAGAAGGTAGGTTGAAATTGGGCTATAAAACTTAGGTATAAATATTGAATAAAATACTTATTTCATTTATTTATTTGAAAAATACCACACTCAATTATGATTATTACATGTGGTATTAGGTACAGTATCCTCAAGGTAGGAATGTGTCTGGAGTGAAGAGGAATAAGAGGGGCCCCACACTTTGTTTGTTGCGTATTCTTTCAGCGGTATAATCCCGATAAAAAAATATAGACATCAAATATTTCTCTGTAAACGCGTACCCTACTTTCGTTTCTTTTATCGGTGTAAATAAGAATAAAATGTTTACAAAAGTCTCTCACGAAGTTGTATTTTTAGGAATTAAATGTAGCTAAGCAGTCATTTGTGTACCTAATTTTCTTAGAATGAGTTGTACCGTCAAGTCAATCTAGAGAAGCAAGTAGAAGGGAGGACACGCACCTTACACCAGATACAATCCTAGTCTGATGTTACTGTACAGTATTATAACTGCATTTCAATGTTAAATTCTGTATTTAGAACCAATGTTACAGCTAGTCCGGGTTTGCATCCATTCAATTTTATAGACGTATTAAATGGTGGTAAACAAGCAGATTTAACAACTGCTACAGAGAATGATCCAACAACTACTACTGCATCACCAACAACAGCAGCAAGTGTAAGTAACTTTAGATATATAACCTAACTTGATTATTTCACAAATTTAATATACAGTTCAATTAATTACGATTACTCTGTATTTGTTGAAAATGTAAATAGTTCAAAATTAGAAAAACGTAGAATACTTTTTATATAAGTTGCTAATCTTTTTTTTGAGATTTTTCAGACTCAAATTTGTAAAATAATCGAGTTTATTCGAGTTTATTATTATCTAATTTAAATTGTTACCGATTATATTAAATACTAAAGCTAACCTCATTTGTTCAAAATGATGTTACAACCTAAATACGAACCAAGTATTTTCGGAATGCTATAATAAAAATAATAATATAACTTAACCTAATCTAACCTAACCTAACCTGTTTGCGATCATAACACTTATTAAAATATAACATAACCTATTAATTCACAGAGGTATTACAAACGTAAAATTAGGCTAACACTCATTTCATGCAGTTGTTTAGAACTTAAAACCTAACCTTATCTAGCTTGTACGAAAAATTACTTGTTATATTATAAGCAAACTTCACCTGATAAAAAAATAAATAAATACAAAATATATCTATTGTAATCATACCTCCTTGTTGTAACACAAACTAAAACAATCTAATCTATATTTTATTCAGATTCCACAAACAAATCTGATCTTCAAACGGAAATTTTAAATTATTTTTAGTGATATAATAAACAAAAACTTAAGCTAACCCAACCTGTTCACGGTGATAACTAACTCAAGATTTCTCTGTCGATTTTTGTTGAAAACTTATTTTTAAATGGAAGTTCAGTTCAATAAGTTGTTGTTTTTGCACAATGTTTACGGTCAGATATAACCTAACTTTACTTTGGTTTCTTTTGGTGGGACAAATATCATGTTTTTGCTGCAAAATCAGATATGTTTGCAATTGTTGAGTAATCATTTTTTCAACATGAGGAAGGGTTTTCAACTTTCAATAACGTTTAGTAATTAGAAAAAAGTATGTATTTCTATTATGAAATATTGAGTTCATATAATAGCCGTGTAAAAATCTTTGTAGAGCACCAGTGAAAATGTGTGACGTAATCTAAAAAGTCGCACATTTACTTCTACTATGTTTTATAAGAATGTAGTCTATTTTTTAGCGTCTACAAACTATACTTCGTCTACGAAAACTAGTAATTAGAAAAAAAGGTCATTTGGTATGTAGTGGCGCTTGACCTTCATCGGGCAAACAGGTTCCCATTATTTTATAGTGGTGGAGGAAGCAAGTGAGTCAGTGTTCCGCCGTCCTTTCATCAGTGCGTTTCTAGACAGTGTATTACGAACAATTTCCCCACTCCAAGCCTGACCGCCCTCCCTCCAAGCGCCACCACATAACAAAGCAGCTATAGTTGTGTAAGTGGTGCGTGTCCTGCGCATGATCGACCCACGTGACTAAGTTTCAATGCATACACTTTAAATTGTACAAAACAATTAAATTTAAACGACATTATGTATTGATTTTTAATTACTTGATTTTTCCGCTTATACGTTTTTACTAGCAAGTATGAATATACAATAATATTTCAAGTGAAAAATATACGACCTAGACTGGGAATCGAACCCAGGACTTTTGGCTTTACGCGCCAATGCTCTTCCAGACTTTCCCTATGGAAGCGACTAGGATAGCTCAGTTGGTAGAGCATTGGCGCGTAAAGCCAAAGGTCCTGGGTTCGATTCCCAGTCTAGGTCTATATTTTTCACTTGAAATATTATTCTATAGACATTATGTAGTTTCATCGACATTTGTTTGCAGGTTAGTGAAATAAAAATGGACACAGCAAACGTAGCCACCTGGACGAACAAAGATGGAAAACAGTATGACGTATATAACGTTTATGTACCTAAAACAGAAGCGAGTCCTGCTACACAGTGCCACAACTGTGCCACCAACAACTTAAGTATTGAATATATATTTACTTAATTTTAATCATTGACTAAAATTTATGAAGTTAAAATATATATTGGTTTGTTATTTAAAGTTGATTACAGTAGTTTTTAACAGTTATAAGAATCTAGTAGATGAACAGTGTAAGTTGGTAATTGTAAAAACGTCCGCCTATTTTCGTTTAATAATTTTCACGTGTCGAGGCTTCAGGAAACAGAAAATTGATTTTCGATCAATCGTTCATCCTTCATCGTGTCTGTACTGAAGCAAGATGACGGTTTCGAAAATTTGGTATAGTTTGCTCATTTTAGAAATCTAAGAATTTTTTTTTAATCGAATTGAAAATGTCAAAATAATAGCATGTTTTTGTTCATATTTCGTGTGTTATTCAATTTATAACACGTAAAAAATACATTCTAATTCTTCATGTAATGATACCAACCACATCTCTCGACGAACAAAATTATTGTAAAATATGTAATTTCAAAAACATTACCTCCCAAGTACAAATGATAGTAGTATAATTATGGGCGACGGGTCGAGTTGTTACACTAGAGTAGCGAGTGAAGAACCTGGCGTAAAGCATTGAGGCCTGTCAAAGGAGGGTTATTGACACTAACGATTGCCTTTATAACATATATGTTACAGCCAAAGTGATTAATCTAGTTATTATATATAATATCCAGAGAATATGTACAGTATGTGCTGGCGAATTAATGAGGCTTTAGTTCATTTAATAATATATTTATACATACTATCTTATTGAAGTCAGTGTATGTGATAATAATCCTGTGTTAATCAGTTTATCTAGCTGTTATGTATAATAACGGATGTTGCATATCTTAACAACTCAAAATATTCAAGCAAAATTTGTGTGGGTAGTTGTCATAAGAAAAAAAACACAAAATTACGTTTTTCTCTTAATCGGGTTTAACAATTTTGATGAAATGTAACCTCCAAAGACTAAACAACACGTAATTGTCGAGATCTATCTAAAAATGCTCCTGAAATATTGATACAAAAAATCTCTATAAAGCTGTTTGGAAGGACGAAATGTCTCAAAATCGGGTAGAACGATTATGTTAAAACATTGATTAAAATGTGATCTTCCATAACTCAAAGCCGTGTGCAAAAAGCAAGTAAAAATTACAATTTTAGCCCCTATTAATTTTTATTTACAAAAACGTCTTCCATGTATGATTTTACTCTTTGAATGACAATTAAAAGACTTACATTTTGGATGAATAATATTTGTATTTCATTATTGAGTAAGAACGTGTGTTTAATTATTATTTTGTAACTTTACCTATGGTGTTATAACAAAATTTATATTTAAAAATTCTTTATTTTAAAACCAATGTTGCAGATAAAAGAATTGAAGAAGGGTTAATGGATTATTTACGTAACAATAGCAGAAAAGCCACTGGTAGTGAGAGTGGTCTAGAAGCACAACCTAACGCCATTCCTGATGTTCAGAAGGAAACTACAACACCAGTAGTAAGTTTACACAACTGATGTAACTATTTAAGCAATTACATATTCAATTGGTGGAAATTTAAATCGTTTTGAAGACAGTAAAAATATTATTGCATTAAAAATAGGTTACACATTTTCTTTCTTGAGACATTTCAAAATCAAATTTGAAAATTAATAGAGTATTTTGAATCCACTAGTAGACACCTAATTTAAAATGTTCACGGTTATAAGACAAAACCTAACCTCACTTGTCCAAGGTGATATTACAACAATAAATCTAACCTAACCTGTTTTCGATGATAATATATTAAAAATTTAACTTAACCAAACCTGTTTGCGATGATAATATATATAAAAATTTAACTTAACCAAACCTGTTTGCGATGATAATATATATAGATATTTAACTTAACTTAACCCGTTTTCGATGATAATAGACTATATATAAAAAATTAACTTAACCAAACCTGTTTTCGATGATAATATATATAAATATTTAACTTAATCTAACTTGTTTTCGATGATGATATATATAAAATTTAACTTAACCAAATCTGTTTGCGATGATAATATGAAAATCTATCCTAACAAAACCTGTTTGCGAAAATAATATATAAAAATCTAACATAACCTGTTTGCGATGATATTACATACGAATATCTAATGTAACAGAATCGCTTGTGAGGTATAACGAAAATAAAAAACAGGGAGTATGAGGTATCTTTAGGCCATGCGACAAAGATTGAGGTATTTCCTCTTCACTTTACCTTTAGCCACCTACCCTGAGTTTGCCCATAAATGCACCATTCATTTCACGGACCACCTCAAATTTGAAGACAGGTTGTTTCTTTTCCATGACTTAACGGTCTATTAGTCAATGAAGAGATATAATTAGTATTGAAAAATATAAGTACTTTGGGAACTAATCTATTTGATGTTTGACTCTAACCTAGACTTGACACAGATATTACAACAACAAACCTAACCTATTCCAGGTGATATTACGACTGTAAAATTAACTTAAGTTAATTATTTGCAGATATTACAAAATAATATCTAAGTACTAAATAACCTGTGTGATTTATGTTGATAACCCTTTACTAAACTAAGCTTTGCACACTAGTCTAGGATATTAGGGTAGTAGAATATATTTGTGTATAATGTTTACGATCTATTCTAACCTAACTTTATCTTAAGTTTATTCTCTATGATTGGTGTAATACTAAATTTGTGCTGTAAAATCATCCACGAGTATTTCACCTGTTTGCAATTGTTGAGTATCGATTAGTTTTCTCGATGTAAGGAAGACCTGTTTAAAACTTTCAATTGCGTTCAGTAACAGGAATAGAAGACAAAACTACAAAGTATGTATGTCCTTTTGAAATTATTTTTTTGTTATTACAGTGTTTTACTGGAGAGCGCTAGTAAAAATGTGTCAACTTTTCCTTGTGATGTTTTTTAGTTTACAAATTTTGTGTTATACTGTACTCCACCTCGCGATGCAATGAATTATTGTTGAAGGTGTAGCTTGTTCAACGCATAAGTGAGCCACACGTCTAACTACAATACATACAGTGTAAATTAACTTTAAATTATACAATATATAGAGTTTCATCAAGATTTGTTGACAGGTTAGTGACGCAACAACGACCACAGAGACACAAACGACCTTGGCGAAAGATGAAGATAAACCATTGGATCTTTTTCATTTACTTCTAGGTAAGGGCGATACTGATTTCGACAAATCTCAATCCAGTGCGGAATCCCGTTCATAATGGATGACAACAATATTGGAAAATTTATGAAACTTTAAACATTCAATAAAATATATTTTCAATATTAATTAATGAAAAATGCATAAGTATTGGTGTTTATTTTAAGTTTAATATATTTAGTCTGGATCAGGAATTTATTTCTCAGGGGTTATATATTTCATTGTTGTATCAATAAAGATATGCAATTAAATTGTTCTGCTCTTTTTCACATAATCACTGTACTAATCTCCTAGAAAAAAATATTTTTTCAAATAAATTAGATTGTTTTGTAACATCTTTAAACAAATTTTGTAGAATTTAGGTAACACCAGAATGAATATGAAAACATATCGAAGAAAAGGGAAGGGATGTTAATAAACATACTGGTGAGGCCATTTAATTTTAAGGTGACAAACTTCTCAGTCATCATCGTCTTATGGAGATTTTTTTCTTGTCCTTTTAATTAATGGCTAAACACCTCTCGCCAATCATTGCTTTAAAAAAACAACAAGAAAAAACATGAAATAGACACTATTATTGTTGGACTTTTCTAATAGCTTCAGAGTCGGAAAATAATAAGATTTAGTCATAAAGAGACCTGATAGGAAATATGAAAGAGGGGGGGGGGTTTAATCCAAGATTAGTTTAAATCATGAGTAGGTTCAGCTAGGTTCACTTGGGATTGCCAACTAATACTCACCCTGGGGGGCATTTCAAGGTAAATATAAATGTTTGACAAAGTTGTGTTCAGCTTCCAAATGACAGATATTTGAGTTTCGTAAAATCGGTTCCTTATAAAATAGTTAAGATTAGGGTTCTACATTCGTCGCCAATTAGGCAAAAACTGGGGACAAAATTGTATTTAACTTTCAAAATCTATATTGACACTTAGTGTTATATAAGACTGTACATAATGAAAAGTGTGACGTCAGTAATTTTGATTTAAAGGTTGTCAGTTGAATATCTCGTGATGTTAATTATATATAACTCCTTTAAGAAAGAAAGATAGAATAATTTCACTCACTCTTTCTAAAAGTAATTCTAACCTGTGTTAGACTAAATACAATCTAAAGTAGACCAGTTTAAGTGGAGTTGTTTCCAATTAATTGAAATTGAAATAGAGGTGGCAACCAAAGTTATTTCCTTGCTTTAACACTGACAGGTTTTCTGATTTTATGTAGGTTGCAATACAGTAAGTGGAGGAGTTATTCAACAGTAAACTGATATTTTGAAAGTGGTTTCAAAGAAAGGGAATGCTTAAAAACAGTGATTCATTTATTAGAAAAGTAATTACCCTAATGTATTACTTTATTTGTTAGAACTACTTTTAACGATGTTAAAATTTCCTGGATTTTATGGTACAGTTGATGATAGCAAAACCAAAAGAAACAGTTTCACCTTCTATCTAAAACAATATTATTTAAATCAAAAATCAAATTATAACAAACAAAATAGGCCACATAATGGAGATTTTGAAGTCCCACAAGGGACACAGTGGGCCGCTGCCATCGTTTTTCCGTCTATGGAAACATGCTTGAAGTTTAACGACGGACTATATTTATGAAGTCTTCGCGTTTTGTGCCGTCAGGAAATCAAAAAGATTACCTTCGACATGCCTTCCTTCTACCAATAGAGTTAGATACACGACAGTTGGTAAATAAATCCCTCCTCCTTACGAAGATTGAGAGGGAATTTTTCGACGGGTATTGGGTTCATTCTGGTTGCTATTCGATCGGCCGTTTCATTACCCATGATACCACAGGGTTATACTATAAAGTTATCCCCTTGGCTTTGCTTTTGAGATTCTTCAGCATTGCTTTTAGTTCCACAATGCAGAAGAAGTAGTCGATATTGATAAAGAATTGTGAGTAAAATGTTCCTTAAAATATCTACTTTTTAAATATTTAATTAGGTATTTATTAATTTGAATAGGGTTCTGTGTGAACACACTGTAGTTCCCTACACAATTTAGTCGGCAAAGAATAAGAGTTGGTCAAGAGAGACCAGATAGTAAAGTGGAAGATAAGGATCTAATTCAAGATTACTTTAAATCAAAATTATATTCAGCTAAGGTCTCTCAGGTTTGCCAAATCGTAATCCAGGAAGCCCCAGGGAATAGTTCAAGTTTGAAATAAACTGTTGACAAAGTTGTGTTCAGCTTCCAAATAAGAAGTAAGACTGTACATAATAAAAAGTGTGACGTCAGTAATTTTGGTTTAAAGGTTGTCAGTTGAATGTCACGTTATGTTAATTATATATAACTCCATTAAGAAAGACAGATAGATTAATTTCACTCACTCTTTCTGAAAGTAGTTCGAACCTGTGTTAGACTAAATACAATCTAAAGTAGACCAGTTTAAGTGGAATTGTTTCCAATTAATTGAAATTGTAACAGAGATGGCAACCAAAGTTATTTCCTTGCATTAACACTGACAGGTTTCCTGATTTTATGTAGGTTGAAATACAGTAAGTGGAGGAGTTATTCAACAGTAAACTGATAGTTTGAAAGATGTTTTAAAGGAAAGGGAATGCTTAAAAACAGTGATTCATTTTTTATAAAAGTAATTACAATATAAGGTACACCAGTTTAAGTGGAGTTGTTTCCAATTAATTGAAATTGAAATAGAGGTGGCTACCAACGTATTTCCTTGCTTTAACACTGACAGGTTTCCTGATTTGATTTAGGTTGCAATACAGTAAGTGTAGGAGTTATTCAACAGTAAACTTATAGTTTGAAAGTTGTTTTAAAGGAAAAGGGGTGTTTAAAAACAGTGATTAATTTATTATAAAAGTAATTACAATATAAGGTAGAACATTTTAAGCAGAATTGATTCCAATTAATTGAAATTGTAAATAAAAAGCCGACCAAAGTTATTTCATTGCTAACATAGACGTGAATTCCTGATTTATATTTGGGGTTGCAATAGTGGAGAGGGTTATTCAACAGTAAAAGGACAATTTACAACTATTTTAGGGGAGATTTTAGGCTTTGAAACAGTGATACATTTATTGGAGTAATGAATGAATAAACTCTTCTGTTTTTGACAAATTTAAATTAGCAATCAGTATCCTGTCTTTCTTGGCATCTTTTTCATGAAACCTATTATGGCAATGCAATCAGAGGACACAGTTTCTCCTTCCAGCTAAAACACTGTCGTTTCTATCGAAATAAATACCTAAAGTAAATCACCTAATGATGATTGTGATGTGCCACGAAAGACACCGCTGTTTTTTCCCCCTGCCTCTGGAAATATTCACCCAATATTATCGGATGCAAATTCGACCTACGTTTTTTAACTGATCTGCGCGTTTACCCCCTCATTATTTCGATAAAAGTGATTTTCAACAATACGTTCGTCTGTCGTCGTTGTCGCCTGTATGTAAGCAAGTTAGCAGCCCAAAAATTAGGATGTAAACATGAAATTTGGTATAATGGGCTACAGTGAGCTCATATAGAAGACTATCAAAGTTTAGAAAATTTCAATTAAAAATGACAAAATGTAAAACATTTTAATCGGTTTTAGGTTTACATCTCCTAACTTTTAAAACACTAGGTACAAATTTCGAGGGTGTAATTCTGATTATATTTGTAACAACATCAACCTCTCTACAACGACTAATAGAGAAACGATACGAGCTTAGCAAATGTAGCCTACAGCTTCAAGGCCTGTTAGGATAGAGACACTAACATGAGTGGTGTTTTACATACTATGCACATGTACCCCCGGCATTACTTAAAGACGTCAAAAATGTACTGATATAGACATTTACGTCGTTCAGAAAACCTGTGTAACAACTGTTAACAATTTTATCCTATGAGATTTTAATTCTTGATTTACCAATACCAACTTTTGAGCATTAAATTTACAAGATCTTTCTGTAAATGATTTGTAATGAGGCTGGGTAAGTATCATGACATCCACAGTTTATATCTTGCGTTAAATTCGTTGTTTAGTAGAATGGGGGGGGGATTAAAAATATGTAACTTAATAAAATCCGTCTTTTATAAAAAATCACCATACAGGAAATACAGAAACACATTTAACTGGAAATCACGTGACTCGTGGAGAGAACTACTTTATTTCAACTCTTTTATGACTACTTGTTATCTTTAGATAGAGTGTGTATCCTAAAGAAGTGTTTTCAGGTATGAGCAGAGAGAGGAGTGGTTGAGAGTAAAAACTGTGTTGAATATAATTTAGTGTTCTTAAAATCTAACATGGAACAAAAAAGCAGTTTCATAAAAAAAAAATAAATAAAAAAAAATGCTAATTTGTTTTGGGATAAAATAAGTTTTATTTTAAATATTACTCCTAAAGTGAACATAACCCCTCACTTAATGAGTTAAGTGGAAAAGGGGACCTTATGGTCCAAACTTCGCCCAGAAAAAAGGGGAAGTTCAATTCAATTCTATTTCAACCCCATTGTCAGTGAAACATAGCTTCAGCGAGGGTCCATTAGTGTTCGTAAGGATAGTATGGAGATTGTGCCCTCCTCCAGTCATCGATCCTAGAGTCTCCGTGGTTCAGCGATGAACGGAGCAAAATATGGTCCAGTGTTTCTGCCTGTGGCATGCAATAGTATCTGTAGCTCCATCAACATCTTGGTATCAGGATATGTCTGTTTGCTCTTTCTGAAATAAATTGGAAGAGGTAACGGCTGTCGAGCATGTCCTGCATTGTTCGCTCTACGCCCTACAGATCCTCCTTTTCCGCTGCTGTCCTGCTAGTAGAGGATATTGTAGTAGTTGTATTCTGACAGCCTCCTTTGGTATTCGATCAGCTTTGTCATAATTCATGATCCCATAGGGATCCACTAAAATAGCTTTTCCTTTGCTCCTCAATTTTTTCATCACCACTTTTATTAATAACTCTGCAATGCGGAAGATGTGGTCGACTGTTCGTAAATAAATATGAACAGAAACTGTTTAAAACGGCTCTTATTATTATATAGATTTTTCCAAATTTCAATAAGGTTCCTTATGAGCTCACTATATCTCCGTACACAATATTTGAACTCGATTGTTGCGTCCGCTATTACGCATACTTGCAGACTCCAACGGGAACGTCTACGACAAATACGACTGATGGCCAGAATGTCGAAAATAACTTTTTCTGTTTTCTGAAGTAATATAAAAGTCGTTAAAAAATGGTCGATTATTTTGCAAGTACTAAACTTACCTTGAATCATACACTGGAAGTAAAAAATACGATTTATCCTCCAAATTGTTAGGGTGCGAACAGAACAAATAGGTCACGGTGGAGGTGGAGGTCGCGGTCGATGTCGACAGCACATAGCAAGGAGGTTACCTGCACTGCTCAGTCGAGCTAGGACCACTGTCAAGTGAATTAGTTTGATGAAATTTGAATGACAAAAATATTGTGCTTTTGCGATGTTGTGCAAGTCAAGTGATGATAGTGATGAAATGTCAGCTGTCACCAAGTGGTGGCTGATAGGTAATATACGGGGGAGTGAGCTGCACAATTGCTATCAGATCTTCCTTCATATTTAGCACTTGAAATTCAAAAATGAACCTAACACGCAAAAGAGATTATGGAAAGCAACTAGAGTTTTACCCTAGCGCACGGATTGACAGACGTCAGACGAGCAGGTATCCGACAGACGCCAGACGACAGATGGAATGAGAGAAGCATCTATGCGAGCTGCTTTGAAGGGGGGTGGCAACTTGGCCTTGAACGCACCAATCACAGGGAAGCATCCTTGTAGACCGCACAGTAGGCATCTATGTAAAATGTAAAACAAACTCCTTTGATTTTCAAAAGCATCGCGCTAAACCTCCACCGCGACTTACCTGCTCTGTTCTCTTCTATTCAATACAATGTGTTTGTTTTACATGGATGTCGACATCGACCGCGACTTAACTAGTAGCATCCACCGCGACCCACTTGTTCTGTTCGTACCCTAACAGTGTAATAATCTACTGTAAGACATTGTAGCGCTTTAACAAAAAATACTCAAATCCAAAATGGCGGACGCAATATGAATGTTATAAATTTTAAACGTCGTAAAAGTTAGAACCCTGGATCATTATAGAAACGACATTTGGTCTGAATTTTAAGTAACATTATTTGGAAAAAAGTCTGTGGAACTTTTTAGTCACTCGGTATAAAAGTTTTATTAAAATGTAGTCTGAGTCAGAAGTTGCTTAATGATTTAATCAAAATCCCCCGTCCCTCCTTTAGCTAAGGGTGGCCGCAGTACCGCGTGTAGGAAATAGCCACGATATTAGAAAGGGGATGATTTATATACCCTTATAACTTTATGTGGGGAAGAAAATATCTACGTATTGGTAAGTAGGGAAAATATTGTTGTATACGCCCTAAAGGGTGTGGTGAAAGTCATGAGATTGTGGAATATTCAAGATATATTCTCAAGTTTCAAAACTTTTTTGTGTTTTATATTTAATTAAAGAATATACAATCATTCTTAAAAGATAGTTTCCTTTACTTATTCCATAATTGCAACCTCAACTTAAATGGTAATTGATTGAAATCGTGTGTAAAATGACAGCGGTCAAGGTTATTTTTTGCTCATTATTCCTGAATAACAATTTTAGTTGATATATTTCAAAATGATTTTGGGAATTGATCTTACGTGAACGAATTTTGTAAAGCCGAATTTGAGAAATTAAGTCTTTCACAACAGACCCAAAAAAGGTTTATCCTTAAAAAACTTATAAACCAGTATTTTAAATGAGATATGACCAATACGTTTTGATCAGATGCTTAGAGGCTACATTTTTACCCCAAGCAATTTTTATAAAAATCGTTAACTCCCATTTTGAGAAAATTATAATTTTGTATCGTTTTGCTTCATGACATGTACTCCATATTTATACTTAAAGCAAAGTTGGAGAAAAGAGTCTCGATATGTGATAAAATATGGCTCATAAACAATTTTATAAAAATATGTAGAAAACTAACGGTATAGAAGTCAGAAGTTAAACAGACAATAGACAGAGCATTCTTAAAACCACTATCTTCTACTCAGTCTACCTCAAAATTAAAGGACAAAATTTTTTTGAACCATTACACAACTAATATTACATATGAGAAAGTAAATTATAAAGTTTCAAAATGGTGCCAACAGAAGTCCTTGTCTCGCTAAGAATTATAAAGGCAAGTTTAAAAAAAAACGTTAAATTCTCTCGACTAATAGTCACTTTAAACAAGGTAGATGAGAACATAAAATAAAGACCTACTGCTCTCGAATACTTCAATACCGCCAGAGTCGGAAGAGAGCAAGAGTTGGTCAAGAGATCCGATAGGAAAGATGAAAGAACGATTCTAATACAAGTCTACATGAAACAAGTGTATAACAAACTAGGTCTTTCGGTTCCTAGCCTGAACTCATATTTTGCGAATAGTTCTAGCGATTGGGATTTTTCACTTGCTTTTTCAGAAACATGTTTTAAAAACTTTAGAGTCGTTCTTCAACCGTTTGGTGTATAACTATCGCGCATTTGAGTGTTATTTGTTTATTGTATGTGTTGTGTAAGTTTTGTAGTGTTTTAATTTTTAACAACCTCTAAACAGCGAGTCTGAAGATGGAACATACGTTCTGAAACGCGTAACATACGTTACAAAATAAGTCACAAGACGGAGTAAGTATTAAGTATTAAATAATTTGGAATAAAATAATATATCCCATTTAGACTAATCTTCAACCCGTATTGCTTCCAAGTCATCAATTAATGTAAATTATATTGGTACACCTGTATATGCAATAAACAAGGAGAGACCGGCAGTAACGTTGCCGTTATAATTTATAACCCCCCTCCATATCCACTAACATATATAAGACTTGAAGCCGTTTACAAGTTTCCAAATTAGTTTTAAAAGGGATTTCTTTCAGAAAGTTACAAATAATGACACATTTTGCTGTTTTCCCACAACATTTTCTAAACAGTTTTATAAAACCATTTACCATCACGCTACCGTTAAAGTAAAGAGATTTAACGATTGTTGTTTTATAAACCAACTTACATTATCAATTCCTTAACAACACTTTTGTGAATATATTTATATTTTGACAATCGAAAAATATTTATATTTATGAGCAATGATTTTCTACTCAATTATTAATTGAGTAAAACGTTTTTGAGGCAAATTATTTTATTTTGTAACATTTTATTCACGATAAGTTCTTTATTTGTTTTATTTTCTGCGGTGAAAAAGATTGTAATAGAGTAAATATGTTCTTTAACACAATTTGCAAACTTTTATATTTCAATTATTTATTTATGTCTTAGATATAAAGTGTCACACAATTAAGGTTGACATTATTTTATATATGACATAGTAGACATTGTCTCTTACATGTCATAACAGACAAGTCACATGTCTCTTACATGTCATAACAGACAAGTCACATGTCTCTTACATGTCATAACAGACAAGTCACATGTCTCTTACATGTCATAACAGACAAGTCACATGTCTCTTACATGTCATAACAGACAAGTCACATGTCTCTTACATGTCATAACAGACAAGTCACATGTCTCTTACATGTCAAGCTAGACATTATCTTCTACATGTCAATGTAAACAATATTTCTTACATGATAAGGTAGACAAGTTCTCCAATAAGTCATTGTTAGACATTGATTACTAGATGTCAAGCTAGACTAGGTCTCCAACAATTCAAGATAGATATTTTCTCAACATTTTAAGATTGACATGGTCTCCAACATGTCACGGTAAACATTGTTTCCATCATGTCAAGGTAGACATTGTCTCTTACATGTCAAGTTAGACTTTGTATCTACTATGTCAAGGTAGATGGTATCTCCAAAATGTCAAGTTAGACATTATCTTCTACATGTCAATGTAAACAATATTTCTTACATGATAAGGTAGACAAGTTCTCCAATAAGTCATTGTTAGACATTGATTACTAGATGTCAAGCTAGACTAGGTCTCCAACAATTCAAGATAGATATTTTCTCAACATTTTAAGATTGACATGGTCTCCAACATGTCACGGTAAACATTGTTTACATCATGTCAAGGTAGACATTGTCTCTTACATGTCAAGTTAGACTTTGTATCTACTATGTCAAGGTAGATGGTATCTCCAAAATGTCAAGTTAGACATTGTCCTCAATATATCCTGGGAGACATTGTGTTCACTATGTCAAAGTAGACTTGGTCTCCAACATGTCAAGTTAGACATTGTCCTCAATATATCCAGGGAGACATTGTGTTCACTATGTCAAGGTAGACAGTATCTCCTAAATGTCAAGTTAGACATTGTCCTCAATATATCCAGGGAGACATTGTGTTCACTATGTCAAGGTAGACAGTATCTCCTAAATGTCAAGTTAGACATTGTCCTCAATATATCCAGGGAGACATTGTGTTCACTATGTCAAGGTAGACAGTATCTCCTAAATGTCAAGTTAGACATTGTCCTCAATATATCCAGGGAGACACTGTGTTCACTATGTCAAGGTAGACAGTATCTCCTAAATGTCATGTTAGACATTGTCCTCAATATATCCAGGGAGACATTGTGTTCACTATGTCAAGGTAGACAGTATCTCCTAAATGTCATGTTAGACATTGTCCTCAATATATCCAGGGAGACATTGTGTTCACTATGTCAAGGTAGACATTCATTCCTACATGTCATGGGAGTCTTATCAAAGGAGACAATTCCAGTTACAGTCCATCCGGCATATAAGGGCCAAAGTAGAAATCCCGATCTAGAGCTCTTACTTTGTGACGATCACTTTCAACAAAGACATGAGGAAATTGATTTGCCTAAATTCGAACATTGTGGATGTTTTGAAGTACTTGATAGCATGCGACATCAATAAACATATTTTGGTTCAGATATTGCCCATCTGTTTTTATTTATTCAATAATGTTTACAGCAAAATCTTTTTCTTTTTCAAGATTATTTCCTTTTTAAGATTATAGCTTTATAAAATCACCGATATTAAGAGATGCTGACAAGTATCTTTCATTATAGATCTCAGGGTCCTCAGCCGTATTTGCTATAAAATCTGTAGCTCTGATTATGTTCAAAATATCAAACCGTAAATATTTACAAAGGTTGGTACTCACAAATTACAAAATATTCGACTGTACTACCCTAATTATAAGAAACAGTTTTAGATTTTGTTTTTTTAATTAGTTCGTAGACCCTTATCTGAGAACTTATTGGGTAATGAAACACATCAAATGATATTTCATTTTAAAATATTTTATTCGGCTAAGGATGGTAAAAACATCCAGACATTTTACAGTTTAGCTAATCACAATATTTTATCTTTTTGATATAGAATGGGAAAATAAAAACAACAATTACATTTGTCTTTATGAAAACAAAAAGGGGGAAAGGTCAAAGTGAGTTTTCTAACTTTTTAGGGTTTCAAGCGTTGAAAACTTTTAGTAACCTAAACACTGAGCGTACAACAAGCGTCGTTATTATTAGCGTAAATTACCTTCAACGTATTAAGCAGCAATTAACAGTGATTTAATAATACGTGATGTCAATATTACTTAGTTACACACACATCAAACGATTTAAACGGTTCTGTAGTCAAATTATAATTAAGAAGGTGTCTGATTACGTCACATATTGTATGTGTTATAGCTACATTCCGTTCTATAGAAAAATTCTGAACACGTTTAAACTTACATAGAACTTAATAATGTCACAGATATATGTTTACAGCTTAATATCACAAAATTTGTTGGAACGTACCATGTAAGTATAAAGGGTATGTCAACGAATGGTGAATATGTCGACCACAAAAATTAAGATAAGAAAATAAAATTTTGTAGACTATAGTGGGCTTTATTAAAATTCAAAATAATCGAATTAAAAATATCAAAATGGCAGCCAATTTAAACAATTTTTTGTTCGTACATCGTGTTTTATTGAATTTATATCACGTTATTTTCTGCAGATTTCAATGTCTGCATGTAATAGTGCTACCCCCAATAATTGTTATTTGGAAGATACAAATTGTTTTTTTTTATATAGCAGCAAGTTACATACAAAAGTTATCAAGTACGTAGTTTACTCGTATATATCATTTACCTGGCCTAATTATACCTCAACAATTTGGTTCCTCGTTGGTTAAAGACGTCACATCACTGATCAAGAATACCATCTAAGATCAACCCAGAACATAAGTTTTGTGTTGTGCAGATTAGTTCTATCCAACCTATGGTAGGTTGGAGGTGGGGCCCACTTTAAATAATCGGTAGTTGACAAGGTTGGTTGGTTTTCATTGCACACGTAACACCCATTTTTCAGATCATTAACCGAAAATTAAATATAGAAACAATGCTTTCGGTGCTTGTCAATGTCATACCTATATAACATTTGATGCATATAAATTCATTCGAAATACATATTTATAATTACATATAGTGGGATGGTACTAACGTCTTTGCAGTTTACCACAATACAATTTAACATTTCCTACACTGGCGATGGTTAACCAACTTCTGGGCATCACAATTAGAGAATCTGTTTGTAATAAAATGTAATGATACTAAATAAGTACTGTGTCGCAAAAAGTCACAAAGTGGCCAAAGTGGCCTTAAAAGTGTCCAAAGTAGAATTATGTTGGAACACCAACACATGTAACTAGATTTTAGAAAAGGCAAGGTTAAAAACAAGTGAAAAGTTCATTTGAATAAGAATATACACAAGCTGTGTCTATTATATAATTTAATCTCTTTTAGAACCACAATAAAAACAACACCCTAACCGTCCACTGATAATCATTTCCTGAGCTATTTATGAAACATTCCGTGACATTGTATCAGTAATGTTGTGTTAATATTGCGTGCGGAATGTCAGAATCTATTAGTAGAAACGTTTAACCTTCAAACAACTGATATTTTTATTAGGTTATTATAGGTTTTGTGCATGACTGTACAACACTCAACTCTCAGTCTGAATAATTTACATGTCAATTTTGTTTTATTTCCAAATTCTAGAATTATTAAGTACTGTTGTGGGAAAAATTCAATACTGAGGTGTTGAACAATTTATATGGTTGACATTTTCCGGCTTTAGGAAACTCAAAAGAACGCTCGACATGGCGTTCGTTGTTGTTTTCCGTATACAGCACGACAACGGATACAAAAATAAAAATAGGAACATGAATTTGTTTTTTTTTTATATATTAAACTATTAATTTCTCATTTGGAAAATCTTTCAGAAAAATAAAATTATAAAGGTTAAAATGATTGGCATGATAAACTGTGTTTTTTATCAAATAGGATGTTAGGCTTTCAAGTAGTAGAACTTTAATCTATTCCCTATTCCACCAGCCGTGGCAACTAACGGATTAGGAGACCCTCCTCTCGCACGCGCACTCACGAGCGCCTTGGTCTTACCGGCCCGGCCAGGCAGATGACTCATACACTGGGGCGTCTAGTAAGCAATTAATTGCTGATTTGATAAATCACAAATTATAGTAATAATAGCTGACAACTTCAGAAACGCTGTCATTGTATGACAGTACTATTAGAGGACATTTTTCGTTGAATATTTTGAGGCTGACTATTTTGAGAACTATTTATTTATCCTAAACAAAAAAAGCATTTTCGAAGATTTTAATAACACAAAATTTCTAATGTTTGTATCATATTTTATAACGTTATTTTTATAAAGTAAATTGTTCCTTGATATTTAAGTGTGTAATCTAAAAACATTTAATTTAATTTTTCCCAAGTGTTCTGATAGCTCAATGGTTTCTAAATGATAATGTATATCAACTGTAGAAGCATCAAGGACCAAGGTTTATTCTGTTCAGTTCAGTTCTATCTAACCTGTGGTATGATGGAAAGAAGACCCATTATATATAAAACGCTGGTCAGAATTAGTGAAAATTTACGGGGTTGGTTACTTTCTATCTTTAGATAAAACAATCATTTTCAACATTTTATAATTTTGATTTTATATTTTATAATTATATATTTTGTAAGAAAAATATAAACTATATATTCCCCTTTTCCATGTTACCATTAAAAGCCATGTAAGTTTATTATTAGATAAAATATGTTTAAAGTTTTAGATATGGGGGGGGGGGTAATTGTGCATCGGTAGAGGAGAGATGAACAAATTTACTTTCTTTGCTTGAATGTAAATTTGAATACAAAATCTATAGAATACCAACCGCTGCAGATATTACAATACCTCCACCAAAACCATTAAATTTCTCAAAATGGTCGGTTATAAATAGTATGTTACACGGAATTACTATAACTATAGAGATTATTCTATTGAAGAGCTCAACACGATTAAATATATCGAATTACCAAATGGATTTGCCCATTACATTATCGAAAATCTTTTTGTTATACAAAATATAAATTTAGAAAATCATGAATAACAAAGAGGGAAAAGATTGAAAGCTAATGAGAATGGCAACTTGAAAATCATTCTTAAAATAATTCAAGAAACTGAATATAGTAACAGAATTACGCACAAACAATTATATCCTGAATAATTTCAAAAAAATCTTATATATTATTAGACTATACAACCTCATAATGTGACACATTTTATATAGGCCAAACAGGGAGAGAGTTTAGGTAAAGATTTAAAGAATATCTGTTGAAGTGAAATATCAAAAGCAACAAATTAAATAATGTGCAGCACCATAGTTATAAAATTAAACCTCTGCAGGTACGTAGGTAAGGACGAATGCTTGAATGCGGTTGAAGAACATGAAATATATAATGTTTTGAACAATTCAACAACTAACTTTATTTCTCCTCAGCCATTCATATTCTATCAAGTCAAAAATATTTAAGATAAGTGTTTCTCCAATAAGATGCGATTTAAGTTTAGTTAATCTTGTAATTGGCAGTTTATCTTCGACTTTGTTTCGCACCACACATAGCCTATATCATATGTTTGTTGTTATTTTGTGTTAGTATTTGTTGTTTGTGTTGTGTCGTATATTGACGACCTCTATAAAGGGAGTGGAAACGCGTTATAGAGTTATTTGACGGATTGAAAATAATTTATTAAATTAGAATGCGATTATTTAATGTTCAACATATTTTAGTCTCCCACAAACTTAACAACGCTGGGTGGATCAATGTACATCAATAACTTTCTTGAATGTTCTGTTTAACTCCAGTAAAATAAGAGTATGTAAACAGGTCAGATTCTCCCGTCGTCAATCTTCTCCCAGCAGGGGTGTTTCGCTATCTTGGATACACAGAGGGTGTTATGATAATGTATTGCAGCTACGGGGTATCTTGGCTACACAGCTTTGTTGACACAAGTGTTAAACCTTTTCACAACATTTATGTGCACATTTAGTTTATATATACAAGTGTGGTAGAGGTTTCGTCGTACGTGACTAAATTAAAAATCCGCTGCAGTCTAAATCTGTGCAGTTGGATTACAATTTATAAACTGTTTTTTGTTTTAACATGAATTTTGTTTATAATTTTCTACTTTTCTGAAAAATTTGAATATTCAACGATTTAGAATCAGTACGGTTTCTTGTTGAAGAATAAAAATTAAAACCTGTGATACAGAATTATTTCAACAATTTTTATTTTACAGTTGAATTTTACAATGTCATTGAAAACCACAAACAAATTTTAAATTTAAATAAAAAGAAAACTCAATCTGATTCGTTCATCTATGACAGTTTTGGACCTTGAGTGTTGTTTTCAGTTGTATGTTAGTAACAGGATTGTCTCTCTCGTTTTGGATATACTCTGTTTTATGTTTTTATGATGTCTTGCGAACTAACAGAAAAATTAGATTCTTGAAAACAGTCGCTCTTCCTTTTGGTTGAAAATATTTGAACGTGGAAAATTCTTTAAAATAAAATACGACTGACAAAAGTTTTACAGTGGATAAACGTCATTTAATTTAACATGAAATACTATACTATTAAAACAAAAACATTAAAATAGGATTTTGGAGATATTTTATTCAAGTTTATTTCCATCTCGAATTAGCCAAGAAATATCATGTCAGTTTTTCTTCCAAGGTTACAAGTAAAGCTACATAATTACACGTTTATTACATAACATGGTTATGTCTCAAACATTTAATTAAAGGTTACTGGGGTAAGATAGGTAAGGAGGGACATTGTGTGCGATGTATGAAGTGTTGACAGGACGAAGATGTGTCAACACTTCATTCAATGTGTCTATCATCTGTTAAAGTAAACTCTGTAATGTTATTAGAGTCAACACTTTTTCCCATATAAAGTTTTACAACATTTGTATTTTGTAATGAGTGATACAAAATTAAACCAAAACATAAATTAAAATCAACATGTTGGGGTCGAGAGGCTGTGGAGGTGATCACTCAGTTGAATGTCTGGTCATTCCCTCAATCTAAGGGGTACGGCAAATCCGTACTCAAGACCGACGGATTGGGTCGCACCAATCAGAGGCGACCCAGTGCAGTGAAGAACTACATCCTGCTCGAGGTGGCCCTGCACTGGACTGTTAGTCCAGACTGAATCCGTCGGATCTAGGGGAGTAAACCCTGAATTGAAAATCTCTAACCTCAAGGTGTATGCACGCCGTGCTGATGAGATGAATGGCACAGGTAAGTGTCTCTAACGGGTGAATCTCTCTGAGAAACCAGGAGCCCTTTCAGAGTATTTAGCCTTTCCTGGGTATGCGGGGCTTTGTCCAGGTTGACCAATAATACCCTAGCTACTCGGGGGATTTTTAAGTAAACCATAAAATCGGATAAATATAGCGATACTGGAGAACCATTAGCCGAGGTCCAACTCGAGGTGTCAGCTGATGGCTACAGCGCTTGTGCATCTACAGCAGTAGGGAAAAAGTACTAGAAAAGTTTACTGATGGTCTTTTTAGTAGACGACAGGTTTATGGATTTTTCTTCTGATTACTCCTGGTGAAAGGAAAGTGGGAAACCAGGTGATGGTCAAGGTAATTTTAATAAACCTACAGCACAGTAAGGCAGCCTCTGTATTTCATCGACATAACCCTCATCCAGGAACTATGGATTCACCAAGGTCGGGTAGCCGTGCTTGGAGATAGAAAATGTAAGCTTATTTATTGTATTTCCCTGACTAACGTAAGAACATGCGTAATTAATTGTAGGTAAGGGGATGCATAGGTTTCCGTTAATGGATTTTTGTTTGAACGACATGACATAACGACATGACATAACTTTCCATTCAATGACATAACGACAGTGCAGGTCAGCTGGCAGTGTAGGTTTGAGTAGCATGGCCTAATAATGAGCTCCATCTACACCCCCTCTGATGATGAGACATTACCACACACAAGGGAACTGGAGCTGATAGTGAAATATAGTGCAGTTGGAGCCAGACGGCTACTGATTGGCAGCGACGAAAACAACTGAAGCAGGCTGTCAATAATCCACTTTGATCACAGAATGGGAAGTCCTAGAGGAACACTCACTTTCAGACCATATGTAAGAGTATATCCAATTCCAACTGGACAAAAACCCAAGTATTAAGTCCTTTAGAAACCCACGAATGACAATATGATCACAATATTAAGATGACCTTGCCAACAGACAAGTCATTAGACAAGGAAAGAAATTTTAATTACAAAGCGTGGGATGTGTTACATTGTAAGGTTGAGCTGGGCAAGTACCATAATGACGCCAATCAACTTGTTGTATATGAAAATTGTAATCTAATTTATCAACACTGGGAAATCCATACCATACACGTTTTAAAAACAGTTTTCCAAAATTCAACACATTTATTTTACTGTCGTAGATTTTCCTTTATTCACCAATTAATTCCAGGATATAACTTGAGTACATTAATTGGTTTTTATTCATAAATAAACGTTAATTAATTAATTTTATTACAAGCATTTTAATGGTTATGTCAGCCTAAATCACTTTTACAGTGGGAGGATTTAATGAACTGTTGCTATTAATACTTAATAGTTTATCGTAAACTTGGCAACACTGGATGGACTATTTTCCTGTCTTCAGTTATAGTGGAAGATGTAGTGTTTATTGTCAGTAAAATAAGGTCGTGTAAACAGATCAGATTCTCTCATCGTCAATCTTCTCCCAGCAGGGGTGTTTTGCTATCTTGGATACACAGAGGGTGTTATGATAATGTATTGCAGCTCCGGGTTATCTTGGCTACACAGCTTTGTTGGCAGAAGTGTTTTCGATATTGACAATATTTAAATTTATTTATAGTTTAAATATGTAAGTTATAGATCTTACAGAATAGGGTTTTGTTGGTGGTAGCTAAACAATAAATATGGTACAATATAAGTCCCATCGGTTGTGTTTTTTATTTTTAAACTGTCACTGTTTTAATATTACTATATAAAATTATAAAATATAAATTATATATATAATTATATATTGTTATATAAAATTGTTGATAATATTCAAAATTTGTGGAGGCACAGACTGTCGACAAACGGACGACAGAGAGCAATTATTTATTTTAACACCAGGGGCGCTCAAAGTGTAGGTACCTACGTTTACGTCTCCTTTGTATTCCTCACAGTACTACATAACTACAAAACTTTAAGAAATAACAAATTGAGTGTAGTTTGATGTTTAAATATACCCTTCCTTAAAATGTAGGTGGCACCTGAAAAAAACATCTATTTTTTAAATTGTAGTCTCAACGACAAACCTCTCAGTCATCATCGCCTTCTAAAAAAAAAATAACATATTTATAAATAAATATAAAATGTAATCCTTTAGTCCTCCAATACTCATATAGCGTCAGGGTCGGATGTCAACAAGCGTTGATCACGAGAGATCAGACAGGGAAGATGAAAGAGATTAATCTAACACAAAGTTAAATAATAAAAGTGTGGATTCAAGTAGGATCCCTCAGAATTGTCATCCCTACACTAAGAACAGTGAGCCTATCATGGAACAGGCAACTCAATAACTCCACTAGACAAAAACAGTTGCTAAGAGTCATCATTACGATCTCTCCTTACTATATTCAATATATTCGCCTATTAAGACATTGCAATTATTTATAAACCTATAGATCAAACCGTTGTATATATTTACATACATTTTACTCCTGTACTTAATTGATTTTACAATTCGTTGGTATTAACTTGTCACTTAGTTATGTAAAATGAATTGAAAGTTTGCCTGAGGTAAACAATTACCGACTGACAGCGTGTAACACGCAACAATGATTAGTCCAATAAATACGTGTTAGTTATAAGAAAGAGCTAAGCGAGTGAATTCATACAAAATATTATTCTTAGTTATACAGAAACAGTAATAACACATTGCTACTTTCATACTCGGTAGAGGAAATTCCTTCCCGTTCTCCTAACTCAATACACTTGTCAGGAAATCTGGGTCTAGAGGTTTGTTATTAAATTATTTCCTGACATTCTACCCGGGACCTCAGCAACACTACACCACTAATTGTTTCACTTGTTACCATCGGATCAAGTGATGTCAGCTCTTAACCCCTCTCTGTAAGTTGCTGTTTCTAGATTATCTCTTGACTGGCGTTTTCCTCGTTGTTCTTGAGAATTAAACTCGAGGCATTTTCTTACAAAACAACTCTCATACTGACGTTTCCTCAAGGTGAGGTGCCAACGAATTCCACTTGCAAAGCTTGATTACTACTTAACTAGCTCTTCATTGATTCTCTTCAAAGAACAATATACTGCCCTTCATATCCGAAGACGGTAAAGGAAAATCTTATGAGCTGTTAAAATCGAAATACACTTTGTACTCTTTTGAAGGCCAAAAAATGTTCAGTTCTTCTTTATACATTGTTAATGTCTAGGCTTTAATGAACATATTTGTTCTTACTCTTGTTTGCACAGGTTATAAACAAACCTAAAATGTATAATAATTTATTTAAACGGTTTTTCTAACACAGTTACAAAGTAAATAATTTTAGAATTATTTATATAATCCAATTTTCCTTATTGAAGTTTTTCACACTGATTTGAAGTATTTCCAATCTTATATCAAGAAATTTGTATCGAACTCGTTGTAACCGTCAAATTAATTTACAAAGACAATGAACAACTGAAGATAACATCCTTGCATACATTTTATTCTACACTTAATTAATTTTACACTTAACGTGTCACTTAATTTTGTAAATGAATTGAAAGTTTTCCTGACGTAACAATTACCACACAATCACGGTGTTTAACATGCCACAAAAATTATTCCAATAGGCTACAGACGTACTAGTCAGTTATACGTGAAATGTGAAACTGTCATTAAAAGCCTATAATTAATCTAATACAAACATGTAAAGCTAAACGAGTGGGTGCTGTATATTTCACACAAACGTCTCCCTCGTTAAAATTTACAGAAAAATTAGTAGAGAATTAAGGGTACGTGCATGCTTCTCATAGATAAGACACCTTGATCTATCCAACCCAATTAAACTTCCTAGAAGGTCAAAAAAAAAACTTTTGGGCATTACACTTAGACTATGTGTTTTATAACGTTGATAGATTAGTCAGAGCCTTCCATGAAGTAGTGAATCTTTAGAAACACATTTTCATAATTATGTGTCTGTAGTTTTGACGCATTACGTTTAGACGTTTTGATTGTATTACATTGTATAATTGGGCAGTGTAAGTACCATAATATCGCCGATAATCTGGAACCTCGTAATGTTTTGCATAATACTAAATGTCAAGATTATAAGTAATTTCGTAAAAAAATCAGGTTAGAAAACATAATCAGGTAATGTCGTATGTTTTGTGCTGATTTAAAGAATTTTAGCTCAACGAGAACGGAAGAAATCTCCAACTAAAATTTGATAATGGTTGAATAGTCGAAACGTCCATCGTTTACAACAAAACGACCTACTGGACTAATGACGACAATAGGTTGAAATTATATAGAAGTATCATATATTTTACAATGGTTACATTTTGGATAGAAGAGGAGCAAGAAAACTTGGAGCAAAGCTATTCTTTCCCTACAAAAAATGTGTAAGCTATATCTGTAATTTTTCAAGTTCCCATAATGAAGTTAAACTAACAAACTAGTCTTATTAATAATAAGACTAGTCTCGTAATAATTGCTGACAATGAAAGTGTCAAAATATTACGAGAAATTCACATTACATTCTCATCTCAGTAATATTACATTTATATTCCGACAAAATTTAAATTAATAAAATGGAAATGAAACAGTTATTATAACGGGGGTCGTTCCACCCCCACCTTCCCAATCCCCAGGGATACATCCCTCATTCAAGCCAGATTATTAATATGCATAAAGCAAGCACTCATAATGCTCCAGTTATTTAGAGCTGTACAATATTTTGACAATTATTCAGGTTTCCTCTCGATTCCATTTTATAATCTTTGATCTTTAAAGTAGTATTTCGCCACCTACCCTTTGAACTAAGGATGATTTATTTTAATTAATATTCGGCTATGAGAAAAGAAATCCATTTACGTACTCCAACTAATTATATATTTTATTGAATTTACAAATTATTAAGAGAGTAAACAAAATGAGGACAAATATAGAGGGGGATTACATCAGGATAAAAAAAAACTCCTAACAATACTAATGCTTTCTGTTATTGCACACGTTATAAAATGTCACTTCCAGACCTGACTCTCTTGACTAAGTGTTGCCACTACACTAGAAAAATACTGTAGGAACTTTGCTTTCAATTACAGTCAGCACAACACTTCGTAAAAAAAGCAAAAAATTATGTTTTAGTGAAGAAATAAATCAAATTTTACACTCAAATAGGTTTATATTTTGAGGTTTTATGTTTAATCACACTATATATGACTTAACTTATTATTGTTAAATTAAATTATTTAGTTTTCGAAAGTCTTGTTTGCAAAATAAAATTGTATTGAAAAATTCATTTTCTTCCGGAAGGAGACATTATTATAAATATATGGAATTATATTTTCACAAACGAATTACCATATTACTCACCTCCTAAACTTGATTACATCTTAGAGAGAGAGAGAGAGAGAGAGAGAGAGAGAGAGAGAGAGAGAGAGAGAGAGAGAGAGAGAGAGAGAGAGAGAGAGAGAGAGAGAGAGAGAGAGAGAGAGAGAGAGAGAGAGAGAGAGAGAGAGAGAGAGAGAGGGAGAGGGAGGGAGGGAGAGGGAGGGAGGGAGAGGGAGGGAGAGAGAGGGAGAGAGAGAGAGAGAGAGAGAGAGAGAGAGAGAGAGAGAGAGAGAGAGAGAGAGAGAGAGAGCGAGAGAGAGAGAGGAGAGAATTGAATTTGAATTGAATTGTCTTTATTTATTGGCGAGGTTAGGACTGTATAGTCCTCTCTACCACCTAGCCCCATACAACATAACAACATATATAAAAATATAAAATACAACTTGATAATAATAAAAATTAAAATATTTAAAACAATTTAAAAATAACAAACTTAAATTTAATCTAGCTACTAAATGAAATTAAGAATTTAAAATAAAATTAAAATTAACAACAATCTTAAAATTAAAGTGACAAAATGAAAGTTATAACTTAAAATAAAATAAAATTAACAAATTTAAATTTAATCAACGTAATAAAATTTAGAATTGAGAAACAAAAATAAAATAAAATGAAATACTGTAGCTTACATGTGTTGATACAGATAAATACAATCACACATACACACAAGCACATTCATTCATATTAACATTTAAAAAGACACCACATAATTAAAATAATCACTATTATTACTACAAAAAGCTAAAGAAAGTAACAAATACTTATTTCAATCATTCACACTTATTACAAAAAAAAACTAACTATTCCGCCACACCCAGGGACGAGGGCACCAAATCCATTCTATTCAAAAAGAACTGTTTATATGTTCCATCTCAACAAAAATTCAAAACTATTAGTCTTCAATGTTTTGTTTTAAAATACTTTTGACTTTAGTCATTTCCAGAATAAACAACCCTTACAGCAATTGTTAAGGTTACACAGCATCCACCACTGAGAAAGGGATGATCCACATTTGATACAATCCAAGGGAGATGGGGAGGGGGTTGACCTAAATAGAAGTTTTATTAAGTCAGAAACGTTTACTTACAATTTTCTTTAATTTGGTGAAAATATTAAAATAACCAACATAATACTGGGAATCAATTATTGTTTAACTAAAAAGAAGTGACACACTGGGTGACAACTGTTGCCCGATGATGCCGCAAGGCGAAACAAATGTAGCTCATTTATATTATTAAAATAATTTAGAAAATTTAGCTTTATTTAATCCCTTAATAAGGAGTTTCAACAAGAAATATCTGCTGTTACATTAAATATAAGTTTATTTTGTTTCGAATAACTGTTTTAGACTTGAGAAATCAATTCCCATAGTTTTTAATTTACAGCTATTATTATAACATATTTCTAAAATACCACAAACCCAATATAATTGTGTACATTAATATGTGTGTTTTCTTTACTATTTTATTTCAGTTAAATATGTTTAATTGTTTATGTTAGTTAAACTATTAAAAGTGAAGAATATGGATACAATAATTTAACCCAAATCGTAGGGTGTGAGGGGGGTTACAATGAGTATAAAGGACGCCCTAACAATGCTTTTACACTCTGTTATTGCACATGTTATATAATGTCACGTCCAGACCTAACTCTCTTGACTAGAGTGGTCACGTGACAGTGAAGTATTGCCACTACACTAAAGTAAATTGTACAGAGCAACATTTCACCCAATATTTTGTAAAACCTACAACAACAAGAAACCAATTTATACTACAAAGGGCATTATATTTTGAGGGACTGTAATTTCACCAAGCTTCACCATTTAATCACGCAGATATTTACATGTTACACGTGAAGTGTTTATATTTTAAATTAAAAATTAATTAGTAAGAAAAAATTACAGTAACTTGCTTTACATTTTTTTTTTTTACAGAACTCAATGAGTCAATTTTTAAATGGAGGAGATTTACATTATATTTTCAACTGTAAATTTTAGGCAACAACATTTCACAGAACATTTAAAAATCATAAAATGCCAAACAATTATCTTTTTTAATTGTTTCTACGGTATTTTGACTGAGTTTTGGTCTTTAAGGAGAAAAGCTTTTATTTCTTCATACAGTTTCAAATGAAAGTTTTAAGACAAATGAATTACTATCTAAAACTCTTTTCTCTAGATTATTAACAATTAAAAATCACGTGTGCTACAAAGTGGTGGTTTCAGCGCTGTATTTAAAATTTGACATTTTATTTTAAATCGTTTATTGAAATGTTTTATTATATTCCTCAGGCCAACGGTTAACACAAAAGTATGTTGCGAGACAAAACGAGGATAGGAAAGAGTGATAGCTTGGGTTCTGCACACAAGGGGGTGGAGGGGGTTGAGTTATATCTTGGCAGGAAGGAATTTATGGTCCCTCAGTGATACCTTGCTTTTGGTAAAACATTTTTGGCACAAATATAACGCAAGTTGCAATTCTGTTTACAGCCAAGGTGTGATAGCATTTTGGAAGGGTCAAGTATTATACCGTAGTATAGATTTAGTTTACATTTTTTAACTGAAAGAGAGGTATTTAATCCAAGATTACGTGTAAATAGTTGTAGATAAAGTCCTTCAGGATTTCCAAGCTCAAAACTGTATAATAAAACCCTGAGGGTCCTTGAAGATGGTAGTTGTGTCAATCACGTGACATTCATTTGAATTGTAGCTGCTAACATCAGATCAAAATATAGTACGTTAAGTTTGTTTTGTTTTTGAATCTTTAAAATAATACAATTATGAGCACACTGTGACGAACTGGATTGAAATCAAACTCAATACCACAAATTAATAAAACAAACTTTTAACAAAAAGTATTGGTTTCGATTTCAATCTTTTAGTTTGGAGTATATGTGTCAAAACGTGAACATTTTACTAACCTTGTCCCATTCTGTACCTCTAAAATAGTTTTCATTTTCTTATTAAATCACACTCAATGAATTTTATTATTATACATTTTTCGGACAATTGCCATCATTTGTGTGTCAAAAATCAAAACACGACGTTTCGGGAATAAGAATCAGTTCCCGTTATCTAGTGACTAAAAACTAAAGAAACATGAAACTAGAAACTAAGCCTATGTAAGAAGTAAAATAAAATAAGAATACCACCAACCTTATTATCTAAGCATGCATCTCGGAGCTAAAACTAAGAAGTCAAAAAACACAATCACGGTAACACACAACTAACGTCAAATACTTGTGGTTGTATCAAAGATTTTTAACACACAAATGATGGTAAATGTCCGAAAAATGTATAATAATAAAATTGAACTTCCATCATTAACAAATAACTTGATGAATCGTTTACTGAAATTTCTTTTTCATGTTTTTTAAAAGTAATAACTTCTGTGTCATCATCGCCTTATAAAAAGCAGAAGTAAAACACCCTCATCCTAGAATAGTCCGGCGTTAAGATCGAAACAATACAAGAGTTGGTCAAACGAGAACTCATAGAAGAGATAAAAGAGAGGGGTCTAACCCAAGACAACAGTAAACAAGATGTAGAGTCAGCTAAGATCCCTCAGGTTTGCCAAGGACGTAATCACTATTATAACGAAATCAATAAGCTTTCCAGTAATATTTAAATATTTTAAAAAGAATATAGAAATAGATACATTTGTTGGACACATGTTAAACGTTTAGTGATCGCCGACAAAGGTAAAGCGTTAGGGAGATATGTTATAAATCAGTCAGAACACCATTCACAACTTAAAAAAAAAAAAAAGAGAGAAAAAAACATAAATTAGACCCAGAATCACTGTTAAGAATTAAGTCATAAATAACTATAATATTAGAAACTTAAGTACAATCACACAGAAAACTCATAAAAAGTAACGGAACAACAGTTTTCTAAACGGTCACAATTTTGAAACATTAAAATTTGATTGGCTGACGAAAAGTAGATGATTACGTTCATTGTTTAAAGTAAATTAAAGAGAGGGAGTAAGTATTTTTAGCATCGACAAAGTAAAAATTATATAGAGAAGTCTTGGAGAGAAACTCACATGATAGGGTTGGCGAAGTAACGCCAAAAGTATTCTTAATGGAGAAATTGGTATTTCCTATAATAAGTTATAATTTCAGTGATAGTAATAGTAAAGTAATAATTGTTAAAGTATTTAACACATTAGTAATCTTCGTTGCCGTACTAAAGAGGTACATCTACAAAGTGTTTAATGCATCTTCATGATAATTTGAAGTTCTTCATTCAACTATCAGCACTGGATTACTTAGATATGAATACAACAAAAGTGGATTTGGTATTGTACTAATTATAGACTTTATTTGGAAACTAAATCTCTGTATTGCTAAAAATTTCACTCACTGTATTATTTGTTCATTAAAGAGCTCCCCCGAGCAAATAGTGTAAAATAAAAAACAAAAGTAATTTGAAAATAAGTTCAAATAAAATTAAATATTTCAGAGCTAATGTTAAAGAGTATATTTGGACTTCATCATTTAATAACTTTCCTTATATGTTGACAAACCAAGGTATGACTAATTAATTCATAATTTTGATTTGTATAATCTTAATTCCGAAATAATAATATAATAAGTATCGTTAGACTATATTCATCCCTTGAGGGTAAATGAAATATTCCCGATACACGCGGCACTACTCTATCTAAGTGAGGTTTGGTAGAAGATGTTTTATTATTTTGTTACTCTAAATTTATTAGATTTGTTCAGTTTACTTTGTGAAAGTTGCAGACAATTTGTCAGAAAACTTTAGACATGTTGCTCTCAAAATATTTACGTTTTCAGAATAAATATCTGTGAACTGTAAATAAGATATCGGCATTGGATGACGTGTGGCCGAGGAGAGATGAGTTATGAGTTTTTAGAAATAAACTTGACGTGCAGTTGATAGTAGTGAGATGTTGTTTGTTTTGTGTTTCTGGGCGCATCTTTTGTTTGCTGTCGTAAGTTATCTTTTTAACATTTTTTAAGAGTACGATTTTTTTAATAAAAATCGCATTTTTAGAGAATCGGATGTAGTGTAAGGTTTACGTCTACCCCCCCCCCCCATATCATAGATTTTGTTTTTACAATAACGTTTTATTAGAGGTTATCCATCTAGAACTTATTCTAATTTTCTAATTGGTCACAATTAAAATTTCAGGAACAAAGTAAGGAGCATGATATATTATTTAAATCTGTTTTTTACTCAATAAATAAAACTGAAATGTTTTTAGTTTCAATTTTTATATTTAAAATATACTTGAATCATATTCCTCTATTCACTTTTATTAGTGCAAGGTTTACTTCTGCTTTTTGAATCTAAAGTCAATGCTAGATATGAGATAGAATAAAACTGGAACACAAGATCTCACAAAAATTACGTTTACTTAATCGAACGCGTTTCAACGACAAAGTCGCTATCTTCAGTGATATTTGAGCTGCAATAATTAAACTATAAGTGTTGAAAGTTTTTGATTGGAAATCAGTTTGCCTTAATTATATAAAAATTGAAATATTTGAGTTTCAAATTTTCCACAACCAAGAGGTTTGTTAGGATTGGGTCTTTTAAACTGCCTGGGTTCTTTATTTTCAATGTAATCAAACAGTTCAGTACTCCATTAACCTTTTTTAAGAGGTTTTTGGTTCTTTTTTAGGTTTTTTGGTTAGAGGTTTTTGGTAACCATTAGGTTACAATACTACAATATTCTTCTTATTATTAATCCAGAATAACCCTAATTGTTGTGACTCGCAGATCTGATTCTACGTTATAGTTTACTTATCTGACTCTGAAATAATTACAAGTTTCTTAATACACGAAGTTTGCTCAATATGTTTGCATTCTTGTATATGCTCGTCTGAAGTCTTAATTCTCCCAGGAAGCACTTACTTGCGAAGTCCATCTGGCTATCTTCAAGAATAATTCTTGCAGCACCTCCACTTGATCAATCTTGCCCCACTGACCATGTTTCATCCACCCAATGGTTTATATATCATTGTAGCTACAATGACGTCTGCTTTACTTACAATTCAAGCAATTTCGTCAGTTTTCCAGGTCTGTCACAATAACTGTTGTCATACTGGCTTCTTAAAAAGAACTTAGACTATATTCCTAACCAAAACTATCATAATTCCTAACAGATTCATTATAACTCGTGGAAAGACTCCAACAACTGAAGTCCTTGTGAAAGGAGAGCCAGGGTACCATACATAGTCTATATATAAGTACATTCAAGAATGTTTTGAACCCGGTGTCAAGGTACGAGAGATTCAAATGCCATTGCTTCTATCAGGTATCCTTCAAAAAACTTCAAAGATAAATTATGTGGAAGCTGTTCATCTTGCACTTAGTCGAAAATTGGGAAAACAATCGAGAACTGAGAGTGTATCAGAACATAATATTTGAAGGTACAGCATTAGAGGTTAATGAATCTGAAGACGAGAATGATGGGGGTGTGATGGAAGGTGCAGAAGAGTTTTAAAGACTTCAGTATCTATTATTGTGATGTAAAATGAATAAGTTTCTTAAAATAATAAAAGTTCTTTTCTCTGTTAGGTTAGGTTAGATTAGATTTTGTTATTATTTATTGAATCGAAATCTCCTTTATCCAATATTTTTATTTCAAAAAATTCCTTTCACCGAACATTTTCCACAAAATTTTCTTTATCCAAGTGATTTTTTAAATTACTTAAAATTGAGAATCTTCTTGGTGTTGATTTTTGTCACAGAGCTTTTATTATAATTTACGAAATAATGAAAAAAATAACTCATGATTTAATTAGAATTTATAGTATTACTTTTTTCATAATTTACCAAAAATTTGGTCAAACGTAAAATCGACATTTTGGAAATAAGCGACTCATGTGTTTCGGTTTCTAAGTTAACTCTTTAGTAGCAACATATTTTGAGAACCACTTTCCCTCAACGGTTGCTTATTTTACACAATGGGCACCTATAACATTATCTAATGCAATGTTTATGGAACCAAATAATAAAATTATATTCAGTCTTCTGCTTCTTAATTGGGCTGAACACAAAAATGAGTTTTATTTTAATCTCTATTTATAACCCAATTCATTTTATTTCTCCTCATATTTTTAGTTATGTAGATGCCGGACCTTTTTGAACACCCTGTACATCAATGTAACAAGTTTTATGTGTTATACATTCCAACAAACTGGTTTTATATTTACATAGAAACTTTCTTACCACTCTAATTTAATAAAAACCTTTGTTTTGCCAAAATTGAAATCAAAAGCAATTAAATAAATTGCAACAAATATAAAACTGTTACCGGATTCAATTGCTATAAATTGGCACTTTTACAATTCCCACCCTTATAAGTTGCACCCTGTCCCGTTCCTACCCTGAACGTGTAATAAAATATTGTGACAATTGTGAAATTCACCCCCAAAGCAATTCTACCTCTGAACACAGAAGTGATTTCATCACAGTTTGCAGTTTTCCAATTGGAAATACGATCTTTTAGTTTAACATTTACTCTGGGTTCTCGTTAAATCAAGAGGGATATTTATTTTTTTTATTGTCAACCGTTTATGTAAAAAATACTCCTTTGTTTTTGCGAATGCGCATATAATTTTATATTTAAATTGCAATTTAAACAAAATTATATAAATTGTTTAAATCACTGTCTCACAAAGAGTGATTACGGTTGTGGCAATGCCAAGTGACACTAGCTGGGTTCTTTACCTTTCTACATGTGATCTTGGGTTTGATACCTCTTTTTCTACTTGAATATCGAGTCTTTCTTCATCAAATATTGTACTTTTTTTATCCTTATGCTATATGCTATCAGTGTTTCTATTGTAGGCTATTATAGTATATTATATATATACCATGTGTCCATAAAGTCCCACCCCCTCTTATTTTTTTTTTATTATTGGAAATAGACAGATTTGCTTTGGGGAAAGTTTAGATAACCAAAGGAGGAATTTTTTGAAGTATCAAAATTTTCAATCCTTACACCAAAATGGGGTAGTTTGGGGCTAAGTCAAGAATTTTAAATAGCAACCCCTATTGAGTTAGCCTATACCTTATTTTAAAGGTCTTTTCAAAATAAGAATAATGGCGCAAACCAGAGGTCTCTAAGTTCATATTACCCTACATCTTATTGTATATAAAATGATGATGACCGAAAGGTTTTTTGTCTTTACACAATAATTAAAAAATTAAACACTTCACCATTCAGTTTGTAACCAAACTTAGACCTTATTTTTTTCACCAATTTGTATTTTCGTTCGGGAATTACCTAAAACCAATAATTTCTTTAGATGATATAATACAACCTATATATATATATATATATATATATATATAACATAGATATGAGATTGGAGTGTACAGTTGAAAAGTAGAGTTTAAAATTGATGCAAAAAAACAAAAGTAAAATAAATAAACAACACCTAAAAACTAAATCTTGCTTCATACTAACTATATTTAACTTTAAATAAATTCCAATATCGAATCGCTGTTTTCGGGCAGAAATAATCGATTTCAGTGACGCAAAAGTAAAATGTGTTGTAAAGGAGTATCGAAATGATGGGGGAAAAAGGTATTTGGAAGACGAATTGCCTATATTTTGCACTAAAATAGCAAAAACGGGAACAATACATATTTACCCCAAAGTTACCTTAGTTTCTTTCTTTATAAATAGATTTAACCTTTTACACTCTTTAAATTTTTAAACCTTCTTATATCGAACATAATATACAAACACACAAATTTATATTTACATATTGGAATTTTTACACAAATATAACAGTCATAATCTGCCATTCTTAATATGTTTTTCTGGTCTTTTGCCAAAATCTACACATTCTCTTTATTTCTGAAACATATCCACACAATTTTATTAAATTTTGATTCACGTATTTCATTTTAATTTACACATTTATCGCTCGGGCTAGTGACCTCGCTAAGGTTGGAAACAATGAAGATTTCCTTCCCTTTTCATTCATAAAGTTATTACTCACAATAAAACAAATTGGTCACCCTACTGTATTACAGTACATCTGTTTACATTTGGTCTACACTACATCCTTCATTGATGAGCAACTTCTACTGAGATTGTTCTACTGAGATTGTTTAATTAGGATCTGACCTTCCATTTCCTCGACTCTCTAACTCGCACTTACGGTTTACTCGTTGTATCCTGTTTTAATGTGAACATATTTAAAAAGATATATTATTCGATTTTATTTCTAAATTAACGTTGAACTTTGGTCGAAAGTGTTCTGCTTTAATTCTGACCTACTTCTCGAGTCTGTGTCATTGCCTTCCCTCCTCAACAGCTGTTCCTTTTATTCAATTTATTTTGTTGCTTTACATTTTTGTTTTTATTATTTCTAATATTTTATACTACTTATTCTAAACATTGACATTTATTTAATTTAGACTTTTAAACTTTATTTTGGGTTTCCAGATTAAAATAACAATTTCTTTTCATTTTAAATTTGGTTTGTTTTGGTTGATTTAGTTTTGCTACACATTTCATATTCAGTTTAATGTTTGTTGGGATTAAGTTTTCTTGGTGTTTATGTGGTGATACTTCAGTAACTATTATTTTCTCGCTGTTAATTTTTAATTTTTGGTGTTTAAGTGCTAGCTTATTTATTTTAATTTTATATATTTGTCTTTTTGTTGTTGTTGTCCAATAGTTCTTGCTGGCTCACGCCATCTTTGATCTTGCTTCCCAGACCAGGGAGGTCTTTTTTCCTCTGCTTCTCTTTATCCAGCTTTCTGCAGACCAAGAGATGGTCCTGGTTCATGACAGTGTCCGGGCTTTCACACAATGTGCAGTTGTCATAACCCAAAATCTTCATCCTCTTCAGGTGTTCATTCAGGCAGTCGTGTCCAGTTGTAAGTCGAAAAATTGCGACAGATGTCCTCCTCTGCAAGTCCTTGACTTTCTCATACAAGTCGAATACATCTTCATTGGACTTGTTCCTTATGTCCTCTTTGACCTTATTGGTGAACTCAAGATGAGAAACCAATAAGGTCAAAGAGGACATAAGGAACAAGTCCTTGTAGGCATACAAGGCAATGAGCTAGCAGACGAACTGGCCAAGCGAGGAACTCACACAATACAGAAACCAAGAAGAGTACACACCCTGGAAGCAAGGATTGACAAACTGAAACGAGCATTGGTCTTTTTGTTTCCATGATCCTTATTGCCTTTAGAGTCTTTAAACCATTCATTTGTAACATTGGAGTTTTATATTTCTTTATACTCAGTATCTACTATTTACGCACGCTTGGATTGTCTCTTGTTTAATGTTTTACCTTTGACCTTATTTTAGCTTTCCAGGTTTAATTTTAATATTTAATTTAACTCCTTTCAGTTTTGTCTCTTCCAATCTGGTCATTTCCGGGTTTGTCTCGTTCGGTTTTGTTTTCCTTCGTATCACTTCCGGCTGTTTAAAACATTATCTTCCTTAAATTTTTGCTTTGAGAACAGTAATTAGTCCTGGGGAAATTTAATAGGGTAGTGGCTACCCGGCGGACCCCTGTGCTAAATGCCGGGGAAGCGAAACAACAATCAGTGACGGGCAGTACGTCGAGTTCAGCGGCGAATTAGCCGCAAGTTGCGGCATTCTACTAGCAAAGCATCGCCACATCTCAACGGCCGTTTTCAGGGCCAAGCTCCTACCACTCCACTGCCGCAATTACACGGCTCTTTTTAGGACCAAGCTCCTGCACCTTGCCCGTCGTGGCTACCTCAAACCCCACTTTCCCCGCTACCACAACCTTACTCCTACCCGCTACCGGATCTCTCGTACTTTGACCCCCAAGCCCCCTAATAACTTGGGTTTTAGGGAAACATCAAGATTCCCAAGTCCAAGAACCTGTCCCCGGCTAAACATCCGACGTCCTCTACAACCATCATCTTCTCATCCTCTACTGTAACCCGACGTCAGTCCCTCTAAATCACGTGCGGCTTCTGATTTTAATTAACAAGAATAATTGTATGTATAGTCAGTTATTAACTTTGTATACCCGCAACGCCCTTATTAATACTGTATTTGTTTTAAATAATTCAAGACCAAAAATTGTCCAACATCTCAGTATTGATTTCTCCTACTACAATAATTTATATTTATACAGTTAGAAAATAAAATACAATTGACATATATATTATTCAGATTAAGCATTGGGTGTTGTACAGTCATGCACAAAACCCATCGTAATCTAACAAAATCAGCTGTTTGAAGGTTAAAAGTTTTTAATAATAGCTTTAGTCATTCCGCACGCAACATTGCTTATTAAATGTCACGGAATGCTTCATAAATAGCTCAGGAAATGATTATAAGTGGAAGGTTAGGTGTTGTTTTTATTTTGGTTCTATCAGGCAGACAATTATTTAATAGACGCAGCATGTGTGTATACACTGACGTCAAACGGACGTTTTGAATTTTATCCATGGACAATTATGTTTTTACTCTTCCATTTTAAATAGAGTTGGTGTGTCACGAAAAATACCAATTGTAACGATAATTAAAAGTCATATATTTCGAGTTTTTACATCATTGTACTAACCCAATAGCATAATACAATTTAATACAAGCAGATCTTCTAAATGTCTTAATTAAAATTCGGTTACTCATTGGTCTTGAAGGAAAATGTTAAATTCCATTGGTAGAAAGAAACTCGTAAACACTATCCCTCCACGACCTAAACTGGGAATCGAACCCAGGACCTTTGGATTTGCGCGCCAATGCTCTACCAACTGAACTATCATTAGTCGCTTCCCAGCATAGGGGGTACACTTCTCAATTGATTTTTAGGTTTATTGCTGAAATTTTGACTTAAAACGTATAAGCAAAAAAATTAAGTAAGGGCTGAAAAATGAGTAAAAATTAATTTTAATGTCGCATATGCGAGGTAATTATAATCTGTATACAGTAACTTGGGGTCTGAACCCTTGGCTACCTGCGAGCAGCCCCAACCGTCCTCTTTCGCTCCCTTCCTCACCCAGCTGTTTCAGTGATGAGTCACCTAATAACGTTAACACTGCGCTGTTTAACTTTTTTATGGGAGGCAAAATTTTAATTTTTTTTTTCAGCATAGTTAAAATGTTTATAAAAATATAAGCAAATTGATACCAAACACAACACTATTCCGTTTGTAAAAGCCGCCAGTTGAAAACTCTTTACACAGCTACTATTTGCATAATCACATACTTATTATTTACATGTTTACGTACTATTTACATACATTTGTGTCATGTTTGATATCAATTTGCTTATATTTTCATAAACATTTTAACCATGCTGAAAAAAAATTTAAATTGTGTCTCCCATAAAAAAGTTTAACAGTGCAGTGTTAACGCAAGTAGGTGACTCATCACTGAAACAGCTGGGTGAGGAAGGGAGCGAGGGGGGACGGTCCTGGTCCAGACGCCAAGTTACTGTATACAGATATGAGTTTAGAAACTCAAAATTGCAGGAATTAACTAAAAAGTCAAGTGAGATGTGTACGCCTTGTGCTGGGAAGCGACTACAGTTGATAGAGCATTGGCGCGCAAAGATAAAGGTCCTGGGTTTGACTCCCAGTCTAGGTCTATATTTTTCACTTGAAATATTATTGTATTTTTATAGTTTACACATTAAAAATAAATTTTACAAATAGGTGTTATCAGTGCACCAATCACCGTTTATTTTAAGTGGCCCTTCATCTTACCTAAGGTTGGAAAGCACCAAGATGTATGGAATATACCTTGTGTTGATTTCAATTGCCACTCCTCAACACCACAACCAATCAGATTATTTTACCACCAAGCAACCCTAAGACTGTAATAATGATGGGTATAGTCGGATTTAAGCTGGAAAGGGATTCTATGGAAGTGAAAGCGAAAAGTGTGAGGGAATCAAAGCCTTCTGGACGAATGGCAGGCGAGCATTGTTACCAGTATCGGTCCCATGTTGCCAATTATACGGAAGTGACAAAATATGCTTACGTAAAAGGTCAGTAATTAAACATTGAAATGAACATAGAATAAGTAATCTGAAACTAAATTTAACGGAAATTGTTTTAAAAATCATTACTCGTATTATTAAGAATTTTTGAAATTTGATTTGTCAACACCGTTCCCCCGCCACACCACAACCCCAGTCCCTTTCCTGTTTTATTCAAACTATAGATCGTACATTTGATAACTTTTGTCTGTGACTTGTTGCTATTTAAAAAGTTTAAGAACATTTCGTGTTTATAAAATATCATTAATTATATGTCATTTAATTTCAGTAAATATTATGTTTGTGTGCAGTATTTCTAAAGAAAAAAAGTTTCAAAAACCTGAACTTTCGCCTATTCATCGAGCAGTTTCCTTGAAGCTACAATATTTCTGTGGCAATCCTGCAGAAGTTGTCCAATACCACCGCTAATGCAATGCAATGCTCAGACTCATAAGATTGAGGTTTTGTCTTGTTGAGTTTTCTTCTACCATATAAGATAGAGACGAGTGATGTGTTAATCGAAAGTAACAACAAGGGACCACAATGTCTTACAAAAACCTCGGCAGATAAAGATGTATCAACTACAATATCATCCCCTTCAACAAATCTGCCTGATATTTTGATATAATTTATAAGCTCAAATGTATGTCATAATCAGAAATACAATAGGCCTACATCAACTTAAAACTTAAGAAACACTCAAGGAAATGTTTTAGAACTTGTTTGACTTGGACACCTCTGTTGAGTATTTAAAGCTTCAGAATATCCTTCATGGAAATATTTAAAAAAAAGAAGATATATTACAATTTTTCGACTTCAGAACATAATTTGGGCTCTATATGAAGAGATTACAGGCTCCATAACAAATGTAATGTTCCTTTCTTAATTTTTGAGATTCCTATTTTGTTTACTTACAATAACAAAAACAAAAAAGTTATTTAATGTTTCCAGAGACTATGATAAAAGTGAAGATCTAAAAAAAAAACTGTGTTCGACAATTTTGTAATTTCAAAATTTTCCCTATATTTCGTTTACTAAGATTTATACGAATATGTCTGCCATGATATCTTGGATACAATCTCTACTATGACATGTTGGAGACCATGTCCACCATTACATGTTGGAGACAATGTCTACCCTGACAGGTTGAAAAAATGTCTACTTCAACATGTTGGAGACAATGTCTACCCTGACATGTTGTAAACAATGTCTTCCAAGACATGTTGGAGACAATGTCTACCATGACATGTTGGAAACAATATAATTATATCCTGACATGTTTCGGATAAAGTCCACCTAGACATGTTGGAGACAATGCCTACCTTGACTTTATAGACACACGTGTTGTGCACAACGCAGACAAAATACTTAAAATATAAAAGTATACAAGTTGTGTTAAGGATATGTTGTTAGTTTAACAAACTTTTGTTCCAAAATAGTTGAAGAACTTGCCAATAACATAATTTTACGAAATTGTTTCAAACTCAATACTTAATTGAGTAATAAATCACTGCCTATAAAAAATAAATAATCTTTTTATTGATATGGCAAAACAATTTATTAAGGAATTGTTAATGTACAATGCTTTATAAAATAATAACCGTTAAATTGCTTGAAGTTAGAGGAAGCGGTTATAAATGGTTTCATAAAACTGTTAAAGAAAATGTTGTGGAAAAAACAGCAAACTGTGTCATTATTTGTAACTTTCTGAAAGAAATCTTTTGTAAAACTAATTTGGAAACTTCGGAACTGTTTTAAAGTTTCACAACATCGCAATTTGGTCGTAGATATGAAGCGGTGGGGGGGGGTATAAATTGAAACTTTACCGCCGGTCTGTGTTTGTTTATTGATACAATGTGTTAAATAAATTACATTCATTGATAGCTTGGTAGCAATAGAAGATGCAGATTATAATTGGTGAACTAATTGTATTGTTTTGTATACGATTTTTAAAATGGTGATATCATTCAAATACTACGAAATCAACGCATTAGCGATAAACATCTTTAAAAAATTGTCAATTCTGGAATTATCAGTCATAAAATTGTAATTACATAAATTATATATTTCTAAATAGATAGTTAGGATTTGCTTAGTTTACTAATTTACTAATTTATATCAAATTTAAAAACGTTGATAGTAAACCAAAAACAGTTTCAGATAATTATTTAAATTGGTAGAATCTGTGCACGTTTCATGGTATCGGGTATGGATGTACCCCATGACCGCAATGACGTTTTGGGATGACTGCAATATCTATCTGTTAGAAATATATGAAGTTATATTATACACACAAAGTTATATTATTGGTTTTAATATAATATTATTTCTTCCAATTTGATAAAAAGTTAAAATTAAAATTTTCAAACTTTTACTTTTTATGACCTCAGAGTACCGAAAATTTATTTTCGACACGCCGTCTGTACGTAAGCACAATAGCGGCCACAAAAAATAAGAGGATATAATTAAATTTAGATTTTTTTTTTTCATAAATCAATGCTATACATAATAGTACCAACTCCACCTCTCTACACTGACAAATATGGAACTCAGCCCTCCCAAGAAATACAATTTGGTTACATAACTGATACGAGCTAAGGTAGTAGATATTTTATTAAGGAACAACAGGACAGGGTTTGGTACTGACAAGTAAATAGTATATTTCATCACTAAGACCAAAATGGAAGCTTTTCAATACAAGCGCAAGTTTAACTGCCGAGGCAGGAGAATGAGCGAGGATCGAAAAACTCCTTTTGGTCCATTTGATGAACTACATTTTTCGTTATACAGCAAATAATACAAGAAAACAATTTAACAAAAACTAAAATGTTATAACCTGTTCACCTTCAAATCGATGGTAACAGCTGTTTAACGGTTATTTACAATCGAGAGTATAGGTTGTTTTTATAGATGCTTTACAATCGTTAATTAATTCGTATAAACGAAGTAACAGCTCAACCTCAGCTGATGTTTTCAGGTCCTAGGACTGAAAAGAAGAACTTTAGCATCTCAATGCATGTATTGAAAATAGCTGTTTTTGAAGCAGTATGGCAAAAAGTATATTTCGATTTAAGCAGATCATAAGAAATTGCGTTAGATTCTTCCGATATGGTAGTCAGCATAGTGAACTTTAAAACATCAAACTAAGACAAAATCAAGTGGATTTTTGTAAGTGGAATTCTATGAAGCACACCCTTTTGAAACATTAGAAGCGCAATTATTTTGTAAGAAATTGTCTCGTGTTTGATTTTCAAGAACAAAAATGAAGAGCCAAGTCAAGAAAAACCGGGAGACGAACAATTGACGGAGCTGACAGCACTTGGTTCGAAGGTGACAAGTGAAACACTTACTGTTGTACCAATTTTAGGAATTAATTCAATAACCAACATCTAGAGCCTGAGTTCCAGACAAGTTTATTGAGTTAGGAAAGCGAGAAGAACTTTTCTCTATCGTGTATGAAATAGCTCTAAGTGTTATTATTGTTTTAGTCCATATGGAAGTACGAAAAGTTCCTACACAATTTATAGTCTACCCTTCGTTATCTCTTCCTGGTTTAAAATATATAATATTTTCGTTACCATTATTACAACTCTCTTATAAGAGTCGCGTATTTAATTAAATCTTTTAGCATACTGTCATAGTCTGGTAATTGTTTACCTCAGGTGAACATTCAATTCATTTTACATAAGTGACACTTTATGTTAACCCTCGTTAAGAGTAAAGTCAATTAAGTGCACGAGGAAAATGTAGTAATTTAATATAGAGTGTTTCTGTTGAATTGTTCAATTGCTTTACAAGTTAATTTTGAAATGTCAGAACAAAGAATTAAAATATAGAAAAGAGAGATTGTATTGATCACACTTAGCGACAGTTTCCTTGTGATTTTTGAACTGCCTGTTTCCTCGAAGGATCATTGTAGTGCGTCTAGGATGGCAATCCCGATAGATCCGAACTGAACCTACAATTTTTTCATAAACTATATTAATCTTTTACATTTTCCTAATCTGATTTCAAGTGATTATCTCTTGTTGATTTCCGACTCTGATGCTATTTGTGTATTCGAGGGTTATGGGGAATCATTTGTGTTCTTAGAAGGTGATGATGACTGAGATGGTTTTTGTCTTTCACATAACGAGTAACAAATGTTACTTTCCCTCATTACAAAATACAAAAGTTTTAGAATTTCGTATATAACAAACTGTTGACTCTAATAACATTAAACATTTCAATCTACCACTATATTGGAAGTGTGATTTCGCATCAAACTCAATAATTATGTGAGACGTGAACCTGTCGTGTCCCTCGAAATGCAATACAAGAACTTATATTATATTTTTATACAAATCCCTTCGGAAATTAAATAACTAAACATGAACAAAATGTAATCACTGTAATTCCCCCCCCCCACAAAAAAAACAAATAAAATAATAAATGTTTTTAAAGTGGAATTGATTGAAAATATCAAAATAATTTTTTAAAGCGTTGATTGTTTTACGTTTCATGATTTTGAGTATATCCTTAACTGAGAATATTAATCACCCAGATGCTAACCGATCCTAAGAATATTAATCCTACCCCGATGGTAATCTAACCTAAGAATATTAATTCGACCCCGATGGTAACCTATCCTAAGAAAATTAATGCTAACCCGATGCTAACCTATCCTAAGAACATTAATCCTACCCTGATGCTAACCTATCCTAAGAACATTAATCCTACCCCGATGGTAACCTACCCTAAGAATATTAATCATATCCTGATGCTAACCTATCCTAAGAACATTAATCCTACCCCGATGGTAACCTATCCTAAGAATATTAATCTTACCCCGATGGTAACATACCCTAAGAACATTAATCCTAACCCGATGTTAACCTATCTTATGAACATTAATCCTACCCCTATGCTAACGTATTCTAAGAACATTAATCCTATCCCGATGGTAACCTATCCGAAGAACATTAAAACTACCCCGATGCTAAATTATACTGTGAACATTAATCCTAACCCGATGCTAACCTATCCTAAGAACATTAAGCCTACTCCGATGCTAACCTATCCTAAGAACATTAATCCTACCCCGATGCTCACCTATCCTAAGAACATTAATCCTACCCAGATCCTAACCTATCCTAAGAACATTAATCCTACTCCGATGCTAACTTATCCTAAGAACATTAAACCTAACCCGATGCTGCCGTGCTGACCTGTATAAGAGAAACTTACACTCGTTTTTACACAATAAGAAAAACTGTGTAATCTCTTACTGCTGCTTATATATTGTGTAATTTCTTTGTCCGGACCATTTCTCTCTAGTCCTGCGTCAAAGGTCCAGAGGGTATTCCTTCCAGAGTTACCTTTAGATGGTCAGTACCGGGTTGTCAGACATTTTGGATGGACTTGCATACTAGTTGTACATATTTAACCAAACTCTTGAAGGCCGGTATATCGAGGGAACGTAACAGACAAATTAATTACCTTAGTTCGTTTCTACTTTTTTTCCCCTCATGTGATGTCATTGGCTCCTTATATTAATTACAAGCCTGAAAATTCCTAGGACCCTAGCTGGATCTACGAATGTTTTCATCTAATCTTGGTGTAGATCCTGTTCTTTCCTATCAGTTATTTTGACCAACTCTTGATTTCTTCCTACCTTCACGCTATATGTTTATTCGAGGGGAGGTAATACTATTTTATATCTTTCTTTTATTTTTCTATATTGATTGAGAAGATTTTCGCCTACGAGTCACAAAATTTGGATCTATGAGTCACAGAACAATTTGTAAACTACGGTTATAAATAGAAAGACGTGATCTATAGAACAGTGTTTTGTTCGAGCTGTTTGACAGAAAAATAGATTTGTGATCATATGTGAAAAAGTGGCGTCGCTCTTACTAAAAGGCGCACGATTCAAATCTTTGACGTTACGTATTAAAAATAGGCGAACTTCAGCAATTTTTGGAATATTATTTATATCGTTTTGTGGTATTTTTTTTTGGCATGATTATGTATCTACGGAACATTAGCTTTCAAACACTATTTTTTTATTGCGATAAGACGATCCTAAGTGGGCTAAATGTTGAATTGTAAAAAAAAAAAAAAAAAAAAAAAAAAAAAAAAAAAAAACGTGTTTTATATGTGAAACATAGCCAACTAGTTCGGGAGTGTGGGTCGATTTCGGATACTTGCCAGTACGAGGGTTAAATAATAAGTACGAAATATTTCCACCATCTAATCATCCTATACTCGTCTGTCATCAATTGCTGAGTTTGTAATGCCAATGTGACCATGAGTCCAACTTTACCAAACATAGATTTTATTGCCGAATAATAATATAACAAATTACTTTACAATAATATTTCAAGTGAAAATATATACGACCTAGACTGGGAATCGAACCCAGGACCTTTGGCTTTACGCGCCAATGCTCTACCAACTGAGCTATCCTAGTCGCTTCCCAGTACAGGGCGCAGAATTCTCACTTGACTTTAGTTGCTGCAATTTTGAGTTTCAATTAATTACCTCGCATATGCGACATTGAAATTAATTTTTACTCATTTTTCAGCCCTTACGCATGTATTTATAGATTTTTAATTATTTGATTTTTCCGCTTATACGTTTTTAATAGCAAATATTGAATTTACAATAATATTTCAAGTGAAAAATATAGACCTAGACTGGGAATCGAACCCGGGACCTTTGGCTTTACGCGCCAATGCTCTACCAACCGAGCTATCCTAGTCGCTTCCCAGTACAGGGCGCAGAATTCTCACTTGACTTTAGTTGCTGCAATTTTGAGTTTCAATTAATTACCTCGCATATGCGACATTGAAATTAATTTTTACTCATTTTTCAGCCCTTACGCATGTATTTATAGATTTTTAATTATTTGATTTTTCCGCTTATACGTTTTTAATAGCAAATATTGAATTTACAATAATATTTCAAGTGAAAAATATAGACCTAGACTGGGAATCGAACCCAGGACCTTTGGCTTTACGCGCCAATGCTCTACCAACTGAGATATCCTAGTCGCTTCCCAGTACAGAGCGCAGACTTCTTACGAATATTTTCACTTGAAATATAATTGTAAATTCAATATTTGCTATTAAAAACGTATAAGCGGAAAAATCAAATAATTGAAAATCAACAAATTACTGATATCCAGATTAAAATTTTTAAACATAATTTTTGTTGAATGTATGATATAACATAAAAATGATTGTCATTAAAAATAAATCTGAGCATAAATGTTTATTGAGGTCATTATTATTTCTTAACATTGGTTACAGTCTAAACGTAACAAAACAGTTTTCACTTAACCGTGAACTACCTTTAGATATTTGTTCACATTCCACTTTTTATTTAAAAAAAATAGTCTGTCTATTCAATTGAAATTGTAAAATTTTTATTAGAATTTAATATTTCTAGTTTAAATATACAATGTTGTAAAAATACAACAAATGAGCCTTGTGGTTAATACAGAAGTAACCCTCGAACCACAATTAACGGTAAAAAGATTAATAAATGCTTTTTAAACGTTGGGGTTTATTTATAAAGAGGGGAAATACGAAACTTTCTATCGTTCATTGTGTTAGTATTTTATTTGTGGTTTGGGGATTATTTTATTCCTAATGAATCAATAGTTGTTATTATTAAGTGCAGTTTTATTACGACTGTTTGTGTAGTGGTTGAGTTAAAATTATTCAAACCCATAAATTATTATTGATTCTCTTCAGTATGATTTTTGAACACAGAATGCAGTATAATAGTAATACGTATAACAAGTGATATTGTTAAAGTTGAAATAACATCTTCAGAAGGAAAGTTGTCGTGTTAAGAATATCCTTCCTTATCGAGACTTATCTTCAATGATATATACATTTACATAATACCGAATGTAATCTTTAATTAATTAAGTTAAAATATATTAATCTTATATTTAGGTAGCTTTATTTACAACCTAACATTACAAAGTGATGACATTTATAGGATAGTTCAAAATTTAAATAAAACTAGGAGTTTTATCTTTGTAGCTCATGTTCAGTAATGATGGTGACATTGTCGTTGAAACGCGTTTGATTGAATAAACGTAAAATGTGTGATATATTTCGTTCTAGTTTTATTTTATCTTCTTACAAGTCAAACTCAATATTCATTTACATCGAATTTGAATCAAGTTGTTTTGTAACCATTTGGATATAAAAAATCTAGTTTGTTTCAATACTGTTTCATATTAAATTAAAAGAAGTTTATAGTAAAAACTTTCGAGTCAAATTTCTTTTCAATCAATTTTTAACCTAACTATTTTCATACAATAAGAAAGTGATTGTTTCCAAGAATATAATCTCTATGTTAGGTCAGGTAATAATAAAAACATAAGAGATTATCCAAATTGTAAGATATAATCGTACAAGCTAAAACAATAGTCATGGTAAAAAAGGTTCACAATTATATAAATCAGTGATCTAACTATTTCTTTAAAATTAAAATAGGTTTTATGTTGTTTGTTTTTTCTCTCTTATATTGCAAACTTGTAACTGTTAAAGTTGTTTAGTTTACTCGTCTTTATAGTCTATCAAACAATTCTGTTCAACTGGTTTATAACTGATATATCGTGGCTCTGTAGAATGTTTCAGAAAAGTAGAATATTTAACAACGTGAAAATAAAGACTGTTTATAAAAATCCAACTACAAAGATTTAGACTTCAGCAGTTTTTAAAATTTTATTACCTCAAACGAAACCTTCATTGTGTGATCACACTTGCATATATATTTTATTTAAACTAAATATAAACATATATATTGAGAAGAGGGATTACACTTTTGTCAACAAAGCTGTAGAGCAAAGATACTCCGGAGTTTCAATATATTGTCACAACCCTCCCTGTGTATCCAAGATAGCAAAACACCCCTGCTGGAAGAAGATTGACGATGGGAGAATCTGACCTGTTTATACACCCTTAATTTACTGGAAACAGTATATATATCTTCTACTATAACTGTAGACAGGAAATTAGTCTCACATTCATCCATCCTCAAAATCTAATAATAACCTATCAAAATTATTCGTCACGAAAAATAGTTTATTATTCATGATTAGTTGTCAAAAAAATAGTTCGTACACCTTCTTCTCTTTTGTAACAAAAACAGGACATCCGTGGAAAGTTTTTTTAAAAAATCGCACTTTTATATCGGCGGGGAAAGTTCATTTATTTGGAAAATTTTCCTGAAGCGTAATATCTGTATACTTACGATTTGGAATTCAAGTTTGGTACAACCGATTTTACGAAATTATGTCTTTTATAACAGCCCTTATCCGATTTTATTATTGTTTTCTGATAACTCAAGAACCGGTGTTTTTAGTGAGATAGTGACCAATAGGTTTGTTAACGTTATACTTGAGAAAAATTCATGAAAATCGATTTAGCCAATTTTGAGGAATTCGATATTTTGTTTTTCTTATAGCACACAAAATAAACTCAAATTTGATTTGACATATTAATAGTTGAAAAACGCTTGCTAATCATTTCAGACAGCAACAGTTTAGGTCAACATTTTGGACAGAATACTGTTTTTGACCCACGGCCAATTCAAGGCCAAAATCACTCTCCCTAGACTGCCCATGTACATTTGGGTACCCAGCTTTGAAAAGATGAATTTATTTTGTAAAACATTACCAAAACAAAACTAACTAGGCTACTAATTAAACACTCACACAACACTATCACTATTATGTACTATGTCGAAATTTTTGTGAATCTTGTGTTCGCGTTTTATTCTATCTAATATTATCTCACATGTCAAGCTCAATATTTATCTAAAGAACATTTTTTTTTATATAAATTTGGTTTCGCTTGTTTTTCGGCGTGAAATAAAACGAATAACTGAATTTGAAGCTTTTGAATTTACTTAACAATAATTGGATGAATTGACAGTTATTTTGGGAACTGTAGCGCCACTAATTTTTTTTTTCAAAAGTTAATTACAAACTTTTAAAAATCAGAAAGAAAACGAAAGAATTTGAGTGTAATAAAATGTTACGGAACAAAAAATCTGAGTCAATAAGTAATTTACTCAATTCTTTATAGAGTAATAAATTAAAAACCTTTCAATTGTCAATATAAACTATATGACACCAACATTGTAAATAATTTTTAATGTACGCCGCTGTATAAAATAACAACCATTAAATTACTTTTGGTTAGGGGAAGCGCAGATATTAATGGTTTAGTAAAACTAATAAAGAACATTTTCTGGAAAGAACAGAAAACTGTGTCATCATTTGTAACTTTCTGAGAGAAATCTCTTTTAAAACTAATTTGGAAACTTCATAACTGCTTTCAAGTTTCATAATATCGCAATGTGGTCGTCGAGATGGGAAGGTATAAATTGTAACTTTACTGCCGGACTGTGTTGTTTATTGTACATACAGGGTGTACCAACATTATTGTACAGTTAATCGATCTAAGAAATATCTAGTGATATTTTTTGGGTTATAATCGATTTACTGTTGTTACCATAGTAATGATAAACTTAAATTGTAATTAAACATAACAATTCCTAGTGTAACACACACACACACACACACACACACACTAAAGCAACATTGTACTTACCCAGTCCAGTCACACACTATAATAGAATCAGAACTTCTAAATCTAATGCCAATAAGTATATCTTGTGTCTTTGTAGAAAATGTTAAATTATATTACTAGAGCAATAGGTTTATCCAGTAGGGTAAGGTTGTTTAAAACAATAGTTACACAAGTTTTCTCGTAATTGTATATATTTCCAACGGAAGGAGGATGGTTTGTATAAATTGAAAGTTTACACCTGCTCTGTATTGGTTTATTATGCATACAGGGTGTACTAATATAAATTATATGTTTTGGAAGCAAGTTGCAGCTGGCTCTGATGGGGAGTTTATTTTATTGTTTTGTATAGGATTTAAAAAATATTATTTAATACCATTCAAAAATACCAAAAAACCTCCAAAACAAAACATGCTGTGACGATTGTGACTGCTTCTATATTGGAGAAACAAGCAGAGAATTTGCCATACAACAACATAAATGAAATAAAATCAAACTTCGCACAAAAATTGATTGACAATAATTACAGTTACACAGATTTCCATTATAATATGAAGCCTGGCCGGTTTTGTAGAAAGGGCCGATGAATGAATACTGCCGGAGAATTTGAAATATATACGGTCGACGTAAACAACTCTGGAAATCTAATTACCTGTACGATACAGTCATTGAACTTGAACAGAACAGGAATTCAGATAAGATAAGAAACACAGTGTTTATATTAGATAAAGGTTACTTCCTTTTTAAAGTCAATGTCACGCGTGTTAAGTGGAGGTGCGCATTTATTTTGTTCACCCTTTCAAAAGAGGATAATATGATGTATGTGCATGTTACGTGATTGTGTTTAATATGTAACGATCTCTAACGAAGAAAAGAAGAAAACTGATGATGGTACACGGCCCCGAAACGCGTTATATTTTGAAGACGGCGAAGTCACGAGACGGATTAATAAATATTATAGGTAATTATAATATATATTATAACATACCGAAATAGAAAGCTCCAAAGGTCAGTACCCGGCAGGCCATAAATCGTCAAGACATGAAAGGATTGACGGACATAAAAAAATGTTTCAACAGGGAAACAACGCACCCAAACCGTCACACAAGATCCATCAAAATTAAGCTTTTAATACTGAAACAAATTGTAACAAACCAATCAGAGCAAGTGAATCAGTTCTGAAATAACGTCCAAGAATTAAAACTAGCCAATGGAAGAAGAGCATCATGACGCTGTTTTAAAAAGAGGAGAACTTATAAATAAGGGTAAAAGGGAGGACACGTGGTTAATTATACCCCATCATAAAGTTGGTTAAAAGAGTTAATTATTCAATATGTTTAATTAAAATTGAGTTATAATCCCACATTTTTTGAGTGTTATTATTTTAATCAATTGTCAAATAACTAACGAACTAATAACCAAATGAATAATAATAATATTAATAAATAGTAAAAAGAAATATAGGAGAGTTTTCCTATATTTAAGCGACCAACGTGTAGCAAATAACTAATAATAATAAAAAAAAAAAAAGAGAACGTCTTAAACGTTATAATATATATATATATATATATATATATATATAAATTTATTTATGTAGTAATTTTAAGTGACTTGGATATCAAAACTTGGAATTTAAAAAGAAAACCAGTGTAATAACTGTTAAAAAATACCATTCATCATTCAATACAATATAACATACTCTACAAGGCCTTCTAGACCACCCTATACAACATAGAGATATGCTTGTTTTCAAATGTATGATCAACCTGATCACACTTATTTTCAAAGTCTAATATTCCCTCCGGTGATATTAAAGGATGTTTCTGAATGCTTAATTGAACTCAAGCCAAGTCATAAATCCCCATCGCTTGAACTCTCCCCAATATTTGACGTTGAGTGGAGGTTGCGATGGTAGTTCGGTTTTTATTACTTTCAAATTTAAAAAGGAAAATTAATGAAAAAGAAAGTTCGTGCAAATATTGCAAGTTTGTACTTTTTAATATAACTTTTGAGTTGGGATATTTTATATTTGAATGGCAATAAGGGTTGTTAATACTACATGTTATTTTACCATCACAAGCTCATTTTATTCATTCAGGCTTGGCAGTTCTAAACGGCCTAACTGGATCTACATATTTGTTCATGTGGTCCCTACCTGTTCTATTCACCAACTCTTGTTCTCGTCCAACCTCGGTGCTATTAAAGTATTCTAGAGTTATTGGTCTATATTTGATCTGCTTTCTTATCTTTTTCTAAAATGATGATGATTGGAAGCTTTTTGTTTCTTTTCAACAACAAGTGGGGGTGGGGGATCTTTGTTTTCTATTTGAATTTCTATTGCGGACATTTTGAAACTTTGTATTTTACTTTCTCGCATATACCTAGTAGATAATGTCTTATCTATTTATACAAAATTATCTTATTTTGAGGATGATTGAGCCTATGAAAGTGGTTTAGAATGATTTTTAATCTGACTGTCGTCTCTCATTTGACTTTTGACAACAATATAGTTAGTTTTTTACAACGACTGGACGGATTTTGTTGAAATTGTTGACATATCATATTTTGCTATAACTAATATTACATGCCATAAGACAGAAATTACAATATTCTGGTTTTCTCAAAATGGGATCAAACGATTAAAAAAAAAAAAAATTCCTAAAGTGCAGCGTCTAAGAATCTAAACAAAACGTGTTAGTCATCATCTCAATTAAAGTGCTGGTTTATGAGTTATCTTTAAAAATCTAAACAAACCACATTTTAGACCTGTTGTGAAAGTGCATATCTCAAAATGGTTGACATTTTTTCAAAATATTAAGATTAACTCCCAAAATCTGCGAGCGAAAATGCAACTAAAACATTTTTGTTTTTTATGAATAATTGGCAAACTCGATTTCAATGAAATAATATTTAAGCTTGTTCAACTTTGACAGAAATGATACCAACTTATCTTATCTTTAAAGAATGATAGGATTTTCTTTTTAAGAAATATTTAATACATACCACGTGTTTTAACTTGAGAACACAATCTCTTGACTTTCACCACACCCTATATACAACACTACTTTCCCTACTTACCAATACGTAGATATTTTCTTCCCCACATAAAGTTATAAGGGTACATAAATCATCCCCTTTCTAATATCGTGACTATTTCCTACACGCGGTACTGCGGCCACCCTTAGCTAAAGCGGGGACGGGGGATTTTGATTAAATCATTAAGCAACTTCTGACTCAGACCACATTTTAATAAAACTTTCACACCGTGAGACTAAAAGTTCCACAGACTTTTATTCACATAATTATGACAGTTAAAATTGAAACCTAAAAATGTTCTACATGATTCATGATCTACGTTTTACGGTGACTTATGTCCGTTATCTCGTGTCTACCATTTTCGATTTGATTATTTTTCTTCAAGCTGCAACATATTCTTAAATTAGATTATTTCACTGTTTTTCAATTTGGTGATAAACATGGCGTTCACGTTACATTGCTTAAGAAAAAGAAAGTTATTTTTTGACAATCCGTCCACTCGTCGTCGATGTCTGTACGTAAGTACGATAGTAGAACAACAATTTAAGATAAAATTGTGTAGGGAACTACAGTGTGTTCACACAGAACCTTATTGAAATCCATAAATTCCTAATTAAATATTTAAAAAGTAGATATTTTAAGGAACATTTTACTCACATTTTTTTTATCAATATCTACTACTTCTTCGGCATTGTGGAACTAAAAGTAATGCTGAAGTATCTGGAAAGCAATGCCAAGGGGATAATTTTATAGTATAACCTTGTGGAATCATGGGTAATGAAACAGCCGATCGAATAGCAACCATAATGAACCCAATACCCATCGTAAAATTCCCTGTCATTGTGCGGAGGGAGGAGGGATTTGTTTACCAACTGTCATGTATTTAACACTATTGGTACAGGGACGGCTTGTCGAAAGTAACCTTTTTGATTTCCTGACGTCACAAAACGCGAAGACTTCATAAATATAGTCCGTTGTTACACTTCGAGAATGTTTCCATAGACGGAGAAACGATGGCAGCGCCCCTCCGTGTCCCTTGTGGGACTTCAAAATCTCCATTATGTGACCTATTTTGTTTGTTATAATTTGCAGTAAAACAAACAGAACACAATTCTCACAAAAAATACGCCTATGTATCAGACGCGTTTCAACGACAACATTAATACATTATAGATTTAATATATGTTATAATTTTATTTTCGATATAAATTATATTGTTTTAGATACAAGGTGAAGCTGTTTCTTTTGGTTTTGCGATCATCAACTTTACCATAAAAGCCAGAAAATTGTAACATATTTTAAAGTAGTTCTAACTAATAAAGTAATACATATGGGTAATTACTTTTCAAATAAATGAATCACTGTTTTGAAGAATTCCTTTTCCTTTAAAAACCACATTCAAACTATCAGTTTACTGTTGAATAACTCCTCCACTTACTGTATTGCAACCTACATAAAATCAGGAAACTTGTCAGTGTTAAAGCAAGGAAATAACTTTGGCTGCCACCTCTGTTACAATTTCAATTAATTGGAAACAACTCCACTTAAATTGGTCTACCTTAGATTGTATTTAGTCTAACACAGGTTAGAATTACTTTCAGAAAGAGTGAGTGAAATTAATCTATCTGTCTTTCTTAAGAGAGTTGAAAGGTTTTTATATATAATTAACATCATGTGACATTCAACTAACAACCTTTAAATCAAAATTACTGACGTCACACTTTTTATTATGTACAGCATTATATTGCCCTGTCTCAATATAGCTTTTTGGGCGTTGAATACAATTTTGTCCACGTTTTTATTTAAAATGTGACCCGTAAACTTAAACACTTATAAGGAACGGATTTTAATAAAACGTAAATATCTGTTCTTATTTGGAAGCTGAACGCAACTTTGTCAACAGTTTATTTTAAACTTGAACTATTCCCTGGGGCTTACTGGAGTATACGATTGAGCAAACCTGAGTGACCCTTGTTGAATATACTTTTGATTTAAAGTAATCTTGAATTAGATCCTTATCTTCCATCTTTCCTATCGGGTCTCTCTTGACCAACTCTTATTCTTTGCCGACTCTCAGACTGTTTGAATATTTCAAGGCTACGTGTTTTGTGTGTGTTCTTTTCTTATTTTTCTTTTATATGCGGAAATTACCAAGAGATGTTTCACCTTTAAAAACCAGATCTTTAATTCAGTCATTAAATTCAAAGTATCAAATCACCAGTAGGACGTAAATGTCCGAATCCACGCATGTTGATGGTGTGACTACAATCTTATGGAAACGTTTGAATTTAAATACCTCCAAAATGAGAGAATTATGTGTTATGTGAAATGTAGTTTTCTTAAACCTGATGATGGACGAATTTCCGAAATTGTAATAGTATGGAAGAATTACACTCAATTGACGTAATAGTAAGGAGGAATTACACTCAATTGACGTAATAGTAAGGAGGAATTACATTCAGTTGACGTAATAGCAAGGAGGAATTACACTCAATTGACGTAATAGTAAGGAGGAATTACACTTAATTAACGTAATAGTATGGGGGAATTGCACTCAATTGAGGTAATAGTATGGAGGAATTACACTCAATTAAAGTAATACTAAGGAGGAATTACACTCGATTGGCGTAATAGTATGAAGGAATTACACTCAATTAACGTAATAGTATGGAGGAATTACACTCAATTAACGTAATAGTATGGGGGAATTGCACTCAATTGAGGTAATAGTATGGAGGAATTACACTCAATTAAAGTAATACTAAGGAGGAATTACACTCGATTGGCGTAATAGTATGAAGGAATTACACTCAATTAACGTAATAGTATGGAGGAATTACACTCAATTAACGTAATAGTATGGGGGAATTGCACTCAATTGAGGTAATAGTATGGAGGAATTACACTCAATTAAAGTAATACTAAGGAGGAATTACACTCGATTGGCGTAATAGTATGAAGGAATTACACTCAATTAACGTAATAGTATGGGGGAATTGCACTCAATTGAGGTAATAGTATGGAGGAATTACACTCAATTAAAGTAATACTAAGGAGGAATTACACTCAATTAAAGTGATACTAAGGGGGAATTACATTCAATTGGCGTAATAGTATGGAGGAATTACACTCAATTGACTTACACATACGTTAATCTATTATAATATAAAATTTGAAAAATAATTTGAGCTAACTTAAAAACATATTAATCTCATCAATCATATCTGAATTACAAAATTGTATTTATTTATTATTTTTAATCATTTAGAAAAACTAATTTAAAAAATAATAAAGACTACTACATCAACGAGAAATGTCTCTCTAATAAACCCAACGTATAACAGAAATAATGCTTCAGTAAATCTTTCTGCAGTACAGGAAACTCTTTCGTAAAAGTCCAAAACTCATCAGAGGGAAATGAAGGGTGAAACTGAGTTCTAGAGGGATGTATTGGTACAGCTTGGTTGAATGGCGATTCTTTGAGAGTTTACTTTTTAATAAAACGATGTTTTGAAAGTTTATCGTGAGGAGAATATCAAATGAATCTGGCAAAATGTCTGGAGCGAGAGATGACGTTCGTTCTAAGTGTTTTAAACTTTTACTGATTTTGAGGTTAAGTTTGAAATGATATTGAATAACAAAAGTTAATTTCAATACTGTGGTTTGATGGAGAGGGGTGTAACTTACTTAGATAGCTCTTTAAAGTTTAACTTTTTGTTTTGTTTCAGGTATTACTCATCCATTACACGACGTGGGTTAGTTTGGGAATCGTTATTTATTTATTTCTGTTTATTGAGCGATCTTCACGTTTCATTACTTCAGGAAACCGTCTGTCGACGTAATCGTTGTCGTTGTTATCTGTAGGAGATCACGGTAGAGGGCGCAGAATATAAGGTGATCAAATTTAATACAGGTTATTATATAGTATTCATACAGAACCATATTGAAGTTCTGAGCATCCTCATCTAATGTTGAAATGTAAAAATGGCGCCCATTTTAAACAGTTTTTTAATTATATCGCGTGTGTTATAATAATAAAATATCCGACAAGCCGTCCGTCCTTCGTCGTTGTCGCCTATACCTAAGCATGATAGTGTTCTTATTAATTGTGAACACAGTCGGTAATTGATGAAATGCAATATTAAGGTAATCGATATATATTGTGACAGATGTTTCGCAATTAATCATCTTCAGACAACTATGAACTAAAATTTACAAAATCCAAGTTCAGTAAAATTTAAAGCAATTTGTTTAATTGTGTTAAATTCTATTTGGAAGTCTTCTGGATGTAAAGTTAAGGTCTGTGCACCATGCTATGAAAGGCTGCATGTTTGTGACTTATGAGGGATGGGAATAAGAAGAATCTGCTGGTATTTCCAAGTGCGTTTTCTAAATATTTTGATTTTGTGTTAACCATCGATAATTTTAATGATTAATTAATATTATCCGTACCAACTTCCATAGTGAATTAAATACATTTATGAACACTATTTATTCAACTAAGTAAAGAATCTAATTGTCTAGTACTCCCATTAAAAGACACATAACACATCAACCACATACCTATACCAATAATCTAACTTTCCTCAATAATGGGTTATTAACACTACATAATAATTTTCTTTTCAAAATTATCAATAGACAACAGGGAAAAAACGACAAATTGTAGACAACAGACAATTGACAACATACAAAAGAAGACAAACGTATGTCACCAGACAAAAGATACACATCAGGCAAAATACGATAAAGGAATGACAACAAGCAAACCAAGAAAGACGAGTAACATCAAACATAAAACTACAAACACCACACTACAAACGGTAGACAAAAGACAACAAACTAATGACAACAGGTAAAGAAGGAAGAATAATAACAACAGACAAAATAAGGACAGACATTAGCTAATAGAAAAAACTACAGACGATAGAAAACAGAAAAAAGTTGATAGGCGAATAATAAAAGGTGAAAGATGACATACTATAGTCAACAGACAAAAGAAGACAGACAATCTCAACATATTACATGTCAAGTTGATACGAAACCTTTTTATATGAAAAGAATTACAAGGGGAAACTGTAAATTTAAAGTAAATATGTTTTATCGATGTTGATATTAGTTTACCTTGTATTTCCTTGTTTACTGAGACACGAGACACATAGGCCTACTTTTCAATTTTACCACAATTTCTAGTGGAATCTACAGTTCTACAGGAATTCCTGAAGTACCCATTTGCTTTGTCTAAATTAACAGAAGTAAAATCAAATTAAATTCATCGTAACAAGTATCAGCAGCTGTGGTTATTGCAGAAAACTTTTCCAATTTGCTCCTCTGTAAAGACTTCACAACAAACACTCCTAAACTGTTGCAATTTAAATTGCGAGTGAAAAGTTTTAACGGCTGAATAAAACGGCTATGTTGTGTCATAACTTTACATAGACTACTGGCTTTAAGTTATTATAGGGTTTGGTTTTATTGATAGTAAAACCTCCATATTGGAAATAAAGTTTCTTATCAAGTCTGTAATATTTACTTTGATTAATTATTAAGGGCGTAATGCAAGGACGGGACAAATCCTTATATATTGATCTTCAATATTATCACAAGATGAATATAAACTGATGGAACTGGTGGAGGTTTGTTTATAAATATACAAATTATAATTTTGTTATTGTTATGGATATATTTAATATAATTAGCCGATTTTTTATTTTATCGCGTGATATTTAACGGAAATGCGAGTCAGTAAAACAAACACCATTTAAATTTTTCATTTATTGTATCTATAATTATTTTGTAACTTATTTTCACCTGTATATGAGTGTCGTTTCAGACGAGACCAACATCTTCAAGTCCCAAAGAAGTCCATTGTAACTCGTAGGGTGAGTTTTGTTTATAAAAGTAGGTAACGACAGGTTTTCTGAACCTGGTAATTTTGTATTTCACTAACAACCCTTATAGATGTGTATGTATTGAAACATTTGAACTCGCTACGCTCGTCTTCCTGACGAATCTCATATTTATACGAATATCACGTTTTCTTGTGAGGTTAGAGTTCATCATTACATTTTTGACAACAACTTCATTATTTGTCATCGTAGAGAGGTAAGGAGGCCATCATTACATGCAGAATTGAATCTGTACAATTACATCTGACTATCTGTGTTCTAAGTTAAATAACACACAAGATATAAATACAAATTTAATAAAATGTGCACCATTTTAACACATTTTTATTAACTCACTTTTTTTTCTCCTGTACAAATTTTGCAATTGATTTTAAACTAACTTCCTTATGAGCTAGAGACTTGAAACTTTAAACATAGCTCAGAACTGGATGACAATACAATATGAACTCGCTTTCTTGTCTGTCCGTCAATCGTTGCTATGCTAAGAAAGCAGTTAATGTTGTTGCATTGACCGTCGTAGCGGAACGACTTGTTGGTGGAACAACCCTGCACACATTATTTAATACCAGTTGAGAAGGATGGAAATAGAAATCGTAGGAAATTTAGGACTACTCTCTGGTAACTGTGAATGAAGGTCTTAGGAAATCAGTGGAAGGACATCGAATTCCTGTTCATCGATGTTTCCATGGTTCCATGCAAAATGTTTTGCATTATCGCGTATGATGAAAATGCCACAACTGAAAAAAGAAGGAAAATAACAATTCTGTGGCATCAACATTACTGTTTTTGGAGATTTGTTAATCTCATCAAGATGTTTAAAATGGATTGCAAAATATCACACAAACAAGAAGAAAAGGCAGAAAATAATATATCTTTAAACCACGTTTTTAAAACGGACTAGTATAAAACAATTTCTCGTAGCCCTATACAGATCTATAACCCCATAAAGATTCCTAACCCCAAATATGTTTTTTATGAAAATTTGTGACTGTGAATTAAGATTTTAATGTAAGATTTAAAACGAAAAACGTGGGCGTCTGTAATAGATAATAGTAAGGAGTGTAGGGAGCAGCTGTTGTTATTGCTGAGAAAACTTTCAAAATTCCTAATGGATGTCAAGTAGCTCCTAATTCAATAGATGGAGATAATCTTCTATTATCTACTGTATGCGCCACATGATTTTCGATTTAAATCTTACAAGTATTTTCATAGATATTAAAAATTCACAGTCACACATTTTCAGGACAATCTGTATGGAGCTACGAGAAATTATGACTTTTTTTAGTCCGTTTTAAAAACGTGTTTAAAAAATATTTAAATAATTATTAACCTTTCAATTACATTTTTCTCAATTTCAATAATATGAACATGCTAAAGTCTTTATACAAAATTTCCCAGTTCTGTCTATTTATTTGGTTGTATCGTGCTTACATGTAACGGTTGCTCGAACTTTATTACGATAATCATAACAGAGTTATAGTTATGGTTTGCCGAGATCAAGAACCGCGATTATTAACAAAAAACTGAAATCACAATTTTTGATGACTGCCGTACTATGCTTAGTATACTGGCCAATTAAAATTAGTAATAAAGTGTCTAATATTTGAGTCACGTAAGCTTATAGCAGACAATTTAATAACATACTAAAACCCATTACATGGTTTCACGTTTTCAATTTAGATTATTATTGCAATCAAGGTAAATTAAGTCTTTAAGCTTACCATTGCATTCATGTTACGTTGGAGTCTATTTTGTCATTTATTGTATTTAAGGGGTGGCGGGTTATTAAAAATAATCACTTAAAATATAATAAGAAAGAAAACAACGAGGAAAATAGTAATTTAAAATGTTATATAGAGAGAGGGTTTTACAATCGGGATGAAGAACTCCTTCACAATATTTCTGCACTCACGTTATAACTAACTCACGTAACTGGAGTGGTTAAGTGAAGTGTTATCACAACACTAAATTAAATAACCGTACAAACATGTTATAACAAATTTACTTCCTATTACACTCTAGATTATGTGTTTTGTTCTAAAAAAAATATGTTTTTTGTTTGAAGAAATCAATTTCTAGATTGCAATGGGACATTATATTAAGTTTAAACTTATTTATATTTAAGACAACATAGGGGCTCACTGCGGTAAGCATGGGAATGGTAATCCCAAGGACCTAGCTCGATCAACGTTTTGCGTTCGATTTCTCTCTTTCACTTTATTATCATTACACTCTTGACCAAATCTCGTTCAGTTCTGATCCTGGGCTATTTCAACTTTATGAAAAATAGGTCGAATTATATCGTTTATGACTAAGAAATATAACAAATATCAAGATTACCATAACAATGTCATCGTTGAGAATTAATATTCAAATGAATAATATAGAAATCCTTATTGCTGCATCACATATTAGGTTAGATCTAAAAGATATAATAGATCTTGTGTGGGTCGAACGTTTCACCTTTATACATTACAAATTCTTCATCACAATCCATACAACTACTTTTGTTACATAATTGTAACACTTCGACATTGGTATGAATGTCAGTGTGATTATGGTTTTGTCCAGAAGGTTTTTAAAGAAACCTGAGTTTGTAGGCTATGTTTTCTTTGGGAATTGGCAATAAATCTCTTTTTGAAAGAGCGAGTTGTCTGACCGATGTAAAAACAAAACTGTGATTGCATTTGAGATTGAGCCACGCAACATCCGTGACGTCAAGCTATTTTTTTTATCTAACCTAACCTAATATATCATACAGCAATAAGGATTTGGAATTTGAACGAACAAACAGCTTCATGATAACACATGAGAGGAAAGTATTATAATGACCTGGCGTTGTAGAGGTGACCGGTAAAGACGCCACGCTGTAACTTTGACCAAAACACAAACTATTCTTTTACTAGTTTTATGTTTAATCTTAATTGTGTATTTCATACAATTAATGTCTTTAATGAACTTTATAACGCCCTCCATTCAGCGAATTGACAGTTGTGCAGCCTGAAGATAAGACTATAAAAGTCTTGAAACCACGGTCGCCTTTATAACAACTTGACAGAAAGAAATAGGGTTGGTAAATAAACATGTGGTCTGTTGGGTGTATAAAAATGAAATTATAATTATTGTGTTTTTCTTAATTAATATTAAATACATAAAAATTATTTTCTACATATTTATGGTAATTAGCATTGCAAAGAGACATTTGAAAAAATAATAAAAAATCTGTTCAATATGTTGATGGTCTAATGTCAGTCCAGTAAATTCTTTTCATAATCCCTTAGTAGTTACAATTAATGTTTATTATTACAGTAAGAGATAAGCACTTTTGCTTAAATTTGTTATTATAATACTGTCAATTAGTACAATTTACTGTGACTGTACCTGTCACGTTTGATGAGAATCATTGCCACCTGTTGTCTCTAACTATCTTTCTTAACATTCTATTAACCTTCCTAAAATACCTTTTTTTAAAATTTGTAATGTATAATATACAAGTGTTTATTCGTCAGGAATGTTTATTAATTTCTACTAAATATATTCTTATTTTCTTTTAAATAGTAATGGAAATTATTGGCTCTTCTATGGTCGGAACCTTTTATAGTTTAGATTTTATCCCCTGATTATTTGTAATAGATTTCTTAATATGATTAGTTCACATTTTTTAAACATTTTAAAGTAAGTGTCATTTGTAATAAAGGAACTTAAACTTAAGTTATCTGGTTGTCATTATACACATGTCCCCGTCTATGGCCGTACTTGTAGGTGTAGGTAATTTTGTAAAACTTGCCTCATAATATAGTGTGTGTTACAGTAATTCCCACTGTTATTATGTTTATGAATTTTCTCATTTTTTCCATTAAAAAAAATTGTATAATCATTAATTTGGATTTCCCCATCTATTTATGTTCGGTAAATATTTAGTTTGACTTGTGACATAATATTATGTAGAACAAAAACTAGAAAACAAGAACTCACAAAAACTACGTTTATTCAATCAAACGCGTTTCAACGACAAAGTCGCCATCCTCAGTGATACATGAGCTACAATAACAAAACTATATCTCACTATAATTATAGTTTTGTTATTGTACAGTAGCTCATGTATCACTGAGGATGGCGACTTTATCGTTGAAACACGTTTGATTGAATAAACGTAGTTTTTGTGAGTTCTTGTGTTCGAGTTTTTGTTCTACATATTGATGTATGGGACAACTTATCTCAACCTGCCTTGAATGGTAAATTAGACAATTTAACAGCATGTCTCAATTACACTTTCTTCTAGTCTTATTTACAACCAGTCGTTTTCAACAGTACATTTGGTAACGAGTGGTTTTCTAAATATCATTGGATATGTGCCCTTTTAATCATTTTTCAAAGATTACTGGGTCGTTGGTACCGTTATGTATAAAATTGATATTGTTTTTAAATACAGGTCATTGTTTAGATTTTATATTTAAATTTTGTAAAGAAAGAAATGAGCCTATCTCTTTAAATCCAGAATGGGCTCAGTTCGTAGCCCATATAGAAGTCTCTGAAGAGCACAGAAAGTGGTTCTTAAAGAGCTTTGAAATAGTTCTTTAAAGAGCACAGAAAAGGTTTATTAACAATCTTAGGAAGGGCTTTCTAAAGAACTAAAAAAGAGCTCCCTAAGGAGCCCAGAAAACGTTACTTAAAGAGCTTAGATAGGGCTTTCTAAATATTCCAGAATGAACTCTCTAACGTGCTCAAAAAATCATTCCTAGAGAGTCTAAAAAAGGTGCTAAAGAGCTCAGAAAGGGCTCCCCTAAAAGATCAGGACTGATTTAACAAGACAGACAGTTAAGAGCTCTTTAATAGGCCATGAAAAGGTAACTAAAGAGTCCAAAAAAGACTCCGTAAAGAGCTCAGGTAAGGCTCTCTAATGAGCCCAGAAAGTCCTCAGGAAATACTCCAGAATATACTCCCTAACGAGCCCAGAATGGGCTATCTAGTAGAACCAAAAAGGGCTCCCTAAAAGTACCCAGAAAAGCTACTTAAAGTAATTAGAAAGGAATCGCTAAAGAGCTCAGGAAATGATTTTTAAAGAGCCCAGGAAGAGATTCCTAAAGTGGCCAGAATTATCTGTTTGAAAAGCCCATACAAATCTAGAAAGAGAAACCTTTGTTTTTTAATCTTAAGTTATTCTTAGTTAAAAAAAAGAAGTTATTATATTTGTACTTACAGTTTGACTGCAATATGGGTGTAAATTATAGTGTAATTGTGAATTTTGGTTTCTGAATATGGCACATAGGTATTGGAAACAAACTTACCTTACTGGATCTATTGTACATATCATTCAGAATATCTGCTTTTATCACAATGTATGATCGAGCTGAGTGAATACCATGATGGCGCCAATACATTTTTTTCTATTTAAGATACGGTAATTTAAATTTTGCTGTATTTTCTTCATGTAGGTCAAAAGGTTTTAAAATTGCATTCACGCTAAAATAATAAGTGGCTGTTGTATGCGGTTTGAGAAAACAATGTCGTGAAATAACAACATCTTAAAAATGAGATTGGATTAAACAATATCCTAACGTAACCTATAACACGTATTGTGGATAATATCCAAGCGTGTTTAAATATTCGGATCAATAAAACAAAACCCATTATATTCACAACGCAGTAATATTACATTTATATTCCAACAAAAGCTAAATTAGCAAAATGGAAATGAAACTGTAAGTACAACAGAGGGCAATTTCAACTCCCACCTTCCTAAACCTACAGGAATATATCCCTCCCTCGTTCCAGACTAAATATTCATAAAGCAAGCACTCATAATGCTCCAGTTATTTAGAGTCGTATAATATTTTGATAATTATTCAGGTTTCCTTTTCGATCTCATTCTATAATCTTTTGACCTTTGAAGGATTTAAGCAGCAACCCTTTGAACAGGGGATGGTTTGTATAATTTATTTCTCGAGTGGAGTGAGTTAAGTTTCAACACGATCATTTAACATTTCGTTTGATTTTTGTGTTTTAGTTACTCAATTACTGCGAGACGAGTGTAATTCTTTGTTAATTTAGAAATCATTGACTTCACGCCAAGACGGACAAATTTATGCAAACGTTATTTTACCTTTATTTTATGTTTATAATGACATTCCCTAAAAAAAAAAAAAAAAAAAAAGTTTTAATCTCCCAAAATGTAGACGTAAAAACATTTTAAAATTTTGTATGTTTACAAAATAAAACAATTATTATTTACAGTAGAATTGTTTGTTCCTCTAAATCTTCATGCAATACATACATCTGTGCAAATTAGATCGAAGTTAACAATAGTCAGATCCATTACGCTTCCAACTAATTATAGTCTCAGTGGGGGGTGGGAGGGGTAAAAGACTATTTTAAATAAAAGCAGTCACCATTACAGGGTAAATTGTTTCTCGATGTTTAATATATAAAAACGTATCGATCAAATTTGCCTTATATAAAAAAAAGATAAAATAAAAACTGCTAGCAATAGAATACTATAAGAGCCTAACGGTCGAAATAGAACAAGATTGGACAAGAGAGACCTGGTAGGAATGACGAAAAAGATTACTTAGCTGTTTGATAAACTGTGTAAAATCCAGATATGTTCCTACGAGATTACCGTACTCACTGTAATGAGGCCCTAAGGTTACAGGATAACACTGTTATCGCAAGTAAGTGAAAACCAAAATCGTAGTACAAGAAGTAAGCCACTTATACATTTTCAAATTTTCCAGTCTACCGAACCCCTAGTATAATATCATTGGATTTAGGGAAATCATTTAGTACAAGATGGAAGTTCGGACTAAATGAAAAGACATTCTTGGAAATCTAGGAATGAAATAACAAACGAAAAAATATTGTAGACTTACCTAAATTTATCTTTGTTCTAGTTTTACTGTCATGGAAACAAAAACTACTCCATTGCATGTTGTTGACTTTGACCAATTTTTAAATATTAAACTTTGTAATAAACACTGTTTTTATTGTGTGTTTAACTATTTTTATAAAAATACTAGAAAATAACTACGAAATATCATTTTTGAGCGTAGGGAGCGAAACGTTTGCCAAGTTTTATTTTCTTATAACGGAAATTCATTCTTTTTAAAGAGCTTTAATTCACGGTATTACAAGCCATTACAGATTTTTAAGATGGGGTGGTGATAGGAGAAATTTTTTTAATGTTGTAAATAGGGTTTCTAAGGTTCTCTCCAAAGGTGAACATTTCTCCAGAGAACAGATTATGCATATATCTTTCCGTTTTTAAAATAATAGAATTAGTTTTTTTTTAATCACTGTATAAACAAAAGAAAGCAAAATTTATAATAATGTTTTGGAAAACAACATAACCTCAAAATTTACAACACCATCAAAAAGTTATTTGTTAAAGCTACTAAAAATTTTTAAACATTGTCGAATGGAACTTCTGTCTAAATTGGTAATTGTGTAAAAGAATAGAATATATAAATTGTTAGAAATAAAAGTCAAATTAAAATTTCTTCAGTACATAACCTTAACTAAATGCTATCTATGATTTACAATGTGTTGACAAGAACAATTATGAGATGGTTGTTCAGATGTCAACTTAACAAAGTGTTTATTCATCAAGTCCAGTCCCAAACTTGACAGCCTAGTTATACAGTTTGTGTCTACAACACTCAGCTGTCTGTTTTACACACAAACCATTGTTGTCATTCACACAGGATATTTCAAAATGTTCAAATCTATCACTCGTAATCTCTACTAAATTGAGGTAAATAATTCTTGTAATGAAGCAATTTTATGTAAAACTAATTTACACGGAAATTTTTAATTATTCCGCTCTCTTGATTTATTAGATAATCAACTTGTAATTTATCTTCAACAATTCACCTAATTTCTGACAACATTTTGTTACATTTCCAGATAATGCATAATTAAATATCTAAATGTAGATAAATCTCCAGTGACAATAATATATGGGATAAACCCCATTATTCACTTCCACATGACTGGTAATGAATTCATATCACTTGAATAAATCTATTGGAGTAAATTGGGAGCATTAGCATTGTTTATAAATCTATGAGGTAGGGGTGGATAATCTAACTTGATTATTTCATACGATTATACGCTGTCAAAAAGGGATTTAAATCAATGATTTGGAGATGAAATGATCAGAAATATAGTGCTGTTAAAGTGAAATAATTATGTTCCAATATAAATTTGAAATTGAGCAACTGAAACACTTTGCTTTGCACAGGGTTAGTTTTTCAACCCTTGTTGTAAAACGCCCTGCGGAGACTATATTTGGTATTTACAGAACATCATGTTATCTACGTTAATAACATCTTTGTTTTAAAATTTTGGTATTATATAAAAAATCTAATAATAATAACAAAACGACGAAGATCTTGGCAATATTCTATAGATACAAGTATTTTCCTAAAGTATCTAATTCATTATAAATTTAACATGTAAATTGTATCTTTATTAAGGTGTTGACACATTGAACCATTTTAATTATTGTGAAAATACAATCTGGACATGTTCCACATGAATTTTGTTATAGAGATGCCTGAGAAGAAAGTTTCTAGCCTGTAATATGATCTTCATATTTTGTTCGTAGAATAGATTAGATGTTAATATGCTTTTGAATGTAGGAAACATGTAGTAAGTGTTAGGAACATTTTAACATGAGAAAAGTGGTGTTAATTAATAGAGTATTTATTTGCCTATCTACAGAGTAGAGTAGTAAACACAACTACCTATTGGTTTCATATGTCATAAAGCTTTAAAGAGAACACTTCAATGGATAGGATCCTATACTTTTTGATTCCTAATGTAAATTGTACTTAGTTCAAAGTAACTATAGCACTAAAATACTTTACGCTGTTATTTATGAATGTTTGAGAATTATGATAAAGTTATGATATAAATTACTAGTTGTATTTTCAACATCGTTAATATATTGATGAAAACTCTTTGGGATTGAGCAAGTTGTGGGATATTTATAGAAATTAATTAATTCTTGTCCTACGTTATTGTAAACGGTTATCAATACATAATCATTATAAATTAAAATAAAAACACCCAATACTACAATTAAATAAAACGATATTTATTTTCTTGTTCTTCGGGGTTCGACCGCGTCAATATTGTCTGCACGTTGAGTACAGCCGATGTTTCGGGCACTTTACAGATGTTCATTATCAAGGCTTAAGAAATGTAAAGTGCCCGAAACGTCGCGTCGGCTGTACTCAACGTGCAGACAATATTGACGCAGTCGAACCGAGAAGAACAAGATCATAATGATGTTTGTGACCGTGGAAGTCTATTCCGTTCAAAATATATATTTTCTTCAGTTACCATACTTACCATCCTCAGAGGTTGAGTATTAAACGAACTCTAATTCTATAAATATTTAACAGTTATGCAAGTGCGGTTCTTTCCCCACTCCTTCCTGTGGCTAGTTCAATCAATGGCTTTGATCCAAGTCATTAGCTTAGTCAATGATGTAGTCCCTCCCACTAGGTGGAGTAGGGGTGAGTTCCTTTACAATTCCTACATGGACAATATTTTCTATTAAAAATAAATAATTCTTACCTACATAACTTACTTAAATTTTTGAGAAACAGAGTGAATTAAAAATCATTGATGAAACAGAACTTGTCATTTTAAAATACTAACGAACTAACAAACTATTCATAATTTATATAAATTACATCTAATTTCTAGAACAATGTAAATTTAAAATTATTGTTTGTTTAATATTCTACTTCTGAGGATGGTAACTATGTTAATTAAATGTACATAGGAAAATAAATCTTATTTTATTTAATTGTGGTATTGACTGTTTGGTTTTAATTTTTAATTTCACGACAATGTGCTCAAAAGTGTAATAATAACTAATAATAATAACAATTTAATAAATTTCGTTACTATAGTATAGTTTTATAACTCATCAAAGCTGGTTTGTACACTTGATAACTAAGAAAACTGAGAGAGTTAGTAAACTTATTATTTGTCTCATTACCATAATTTATTGAAATCTTTATTATATGATTGATCAGTTTACCTTCCATGGTAGTAACTGATGACTGAACTATTGTTTCTAAATAATATTTTCACGAGTGCATGTAAGTTATTTGCCTGACCACTTGATCAATATTACGATAAAGGGAAGCGATTTCCTTTGTATAGCTCTAGACAACGTTTTGTTGTAAAACTTTTTTTATATTGACTCTAGGTTCGAGGGCGTCAAACAACGTACAAACCTCAAAATCGTATTTAAGATTTAAACACAATTCTTCACTGTTGATATGAACACTGGTTCCAATATTTGCTGATAATATTTAGATAATTTTTATGTTTAAGAAGACTTGTGTTACGACAAAAAAGTTAGTTTAAAATGTACCCATAAGGTAAAGAGAAATGGTTTTTTTTTTTAATATAACTTCAAAATTATATTTAAAATCAGCAATTATTCAATAGTATTAAAGTATTATATTAATAGTATTATATTTTAGTGAAAGTTTAGTACACTCAGCAACTAATTATACTTTTCTATTAGTTGAATATGGTGCAAAAAAGAAGTTATTTTATAACTTTACTTTCATTAGTTAATTAATATGTTTATCCTTAAAGAGACTGTTTTATCTCATTTTGTGCAGTTCAGCACTCTGCATATATTATTGATAAGGTCAAACTCAACAAAGAGGCGTCTCATCATGCCATGGAATTTGTAGGAAGCTATTTCCTGTTCTTTAGATAATGAAAGTTAATAATAAACAAGAAGTTACAATGTATTTATAGTTCCATACTTAACTATAATATAACTGTAATACTTACATTTACGTTAGTTAAATAATAATCACGGTTAATAAAACTGGACAAGGATTACAAATTACAATTTAATTTCCATCATCAATAAACTTTCTCTACAATAAAACTTCAAATCCAACGCCTTTTATCACTTTCTTATAACTTTAATGAATGCATAAATCATTGGACCATTTACAAATGTTACTAAAGAATTTAATTTCCAAAAGAGGCTTTAGAGGACACAATGGACATGTCAGAAAGATAAATTGTCTCTTCCATTGAATCTCCTGTCATTTATCAGCTGTGACAATGTACGAATAAAACCAATGTTCTTTTATTGCTTTCAAAGTAAATTGCTTTCAATACCGACGTTTATGTCGTTATGATAAAATAACTCTGTGGGTGATGATTAATTTTTGTACTTAGTTATGGTTGTCAATTTTCAATAAAGTTAACCTTCTACAATAGATCTGCTATATCTGTGCTTATAGGGACCGATAAAATTCTCAGAATCAAAGAACGTGTAGTGAGTATTAAAAACTAGAATATAATTTCTTCTTTTTGAGTTTCGGTGAATTTTTGCTTCTCATTGTCAATTCTATAATAGGTAATAAAGAAACATTATTTACATTAAAACGTTCAGTTACATGTATTAAATGAAACTTGGTGATGGAAAATTCGGTGTTAAACAAATCTTAATTCCTACAACAAGAAGAAGACGTTTCTATGACGAACTTGTCATCTTTAGTAGTTAAACAAAAGTAACTTGAACTGTTATTATAGCTTCGGGTGTTATTAAATTAATTTTCTGTACCCTCTATTTAGATGGATAATAAATAAACTGTTATCACTCATGTGATAACAGTGACGAATAATTAAAATATATGTTTGACAGAACTACTTAATGGTGCGAGCGTTAGCATTAAAATTTAAAGTTTCAAGTCAGATCATGACTTTAAATGAAGGTTGATTGCATATGTAAATTGGAGAGATTTTGTAAAATAATTTAAATTATACTATTAACCTTTATGTCATTTCTTATATATCGTCGTAATTCAATTTTAGTCATAAAATAAATGTAACTTTTTGATTTAAAATAAAACATAATATAAAATATACAGGGTGTTAAATAAGTCCCAGGACGGCTTAATACTTTTTTAACCATTATAGATATAGCTATAAATCTCTATTACGTTTTTAGCTAGAATGAACCTTTTGAGATCGAGTTTGGGAGATTGTGTTCTAATCATAAATGATTTAATTCGATGTACCACTCGACCTATGCTCTCATTTAAGATTTCCTACTTACTTCCATCCTCCCTGGAAAGGTAGCGGTCCACTGAATACTTACCAAGATAGGACTTGTAATGCTTAAAAAAATATTAAGCCGTCCCGGTAATTATTTAACACGCGGTATATACTTAGTAAAGAAATATTTTAAAAACATTTCTGCCATCTCCTTTATATTCCTAGTTTTTACAATGAATATTTTGTTTATCTTAACTCTAAGTAAAATGACAAGCTACAAATTAATAGAGGAAGTCGCGGAATATTAAATGGTAGAATTAGTCCACAACATGGCTGACAACTCCGCACAAGAATTTAGTTCTTAACAGTAATTAGTTAATGTGACGTTATCTAGATTAGAATTAATTATTACTGGATTTATTTAAATTGTAACTCTTCCAGAAATAAAGTAAAACTATGAAGAGTTTTCAGAGGGTTTTAAATGAAAAATATTCAGTTCTTGGTTGGGTTACAAATTATTTTATTTTATATGTAAACGTCTCATCAAATAATTAATTAAATTAAATTTTATTAAAATAAAAAGTAGAGTAAGGGAAGTTATTTTAGGCTTGTAAATCTAATCAAAAAATACTATTCACAACCTACTCATTTCTAAACATATAAATAAAATTTTTAATAAATTATTGTTAGATAAATCTCCTGAGAGGATTGTGATGAAATTAATAATAATAATTTAGTTGAAAATTCCCTTAACCACAAACTTAAGAAAAAACGCAAACAACTAAACGCAAACACAAATGAATAATTATTTGTTTTTTCCTCCTTTATTTACTGATAAACGTTTCAATAACAAAGTTAACATCATCAGGATATAAAGTAAAACTAGTCTAAACATGTACATCAGGAAATAAAGGTAAACACAAGTAATTATCCATCTGTGTTTGCTGTTTAATTATTTGCGTTTTTTTCTTAAATTTCTGGTTAAGGGAATTTTTAACTAAATTATTGTCATTTATTTATTTGTCTGCAGATTAATTATTCCTTAAACGTTTCTGCAATTATGTAGACAGCTTCATAATATTATGTATTTAACAGCTGATAGATACTGGTTACAGGTGTATTGTTCGTCGACGTCACAGGAATTGTTGAAATTAGCTTAGACTGTGTCACTTCTATAATGTTTCCACTAATACCTTTGTAGCTGGATTACTCCGTCAGATTTATGTAGAGCAGACGAGATTTAGCCGGGTGTTAAATCTATGAAGACTTTAATTACATGTGTAATGAGACATATTCACTTTCACACGGAATAGAATTAGAATATTCGTATTTATTGTTAATAAAATGATCTAATTTTTTAACATATTATATATCAATTTGAGGAAAATATTGCCGTTTCAGACTATAATTATGATTAATTTTGTAAGGAGGGCAGATGTATAAGAATCATTATCCTTTCTTGTTTCATAATTATCCATTAATTATTTTATTGTGTTTCAAATTTATAAATTCTTAAATGAGAACTATTATTGTAAAGTAGACTAATTAGTTGCCATTTTAACTTTATATTACAAATTTGAAAAAAGATACTACAGGGTAGCAATGCTGATACTCGGGTGAAATGGATACTCGCATTACTCGGTTTCAAATGATTTCAATACTCGTATTATTATTTCGAAATCGAGTATCTGCGCAGAATGATTTTGAGCATCGGATTCGAACTCAGCTTTACCAATCAGATCGTTTTAGATAAACCTACACTTTTGCGTTCTATCTGTTAGACTGATCCACCAAGTATTTATTTTTTTAAACAATATGTGATTGACACTTCTAATACGTAATTAAATGTTATCCTGCCTCGACACATATTCAGTAATTTAACGTTAGTACAATTATTACCAACATTAATAATTTAGTTGTTATTTAAAATAAGTTAATTTACTATATTTTTTATTAAGATGGTAACCTATTATTATTTATTTAAATATAAATAATAATTTAATTTACTTTTTGTTAATGTGGAAATAAATTATTATTATTTTGAATTGAACTTGTTACCCAATCTAAATCATTTTATCTCAAAATCGTAATGTTTAGTGAAAAATCAGCTTAGAAACTATTATAACTAAAGTAGAAACACCTAGCATTTTGTTTGGAATTGACACAACATTAACGAATATCGTTGTACTAGGATTTTATTTCGAATTCATACTCCAACATTACCTCCTCCTTGTTAATTACGAGGATTTCGTCCGAATATGTAAATACGAAACCGAGGATTGTAATACTCGGAATGCTCCGAAGATTTTGATACTCGGATTCACAGAGTATTTTAATTCGAACTCACACATCACTACTACAGGGTGGTCCACGTAAAGGAAACGGTAGTTTGAAAACATACATAATACTCGTGTGATTTGGTTTTTTTTAGTGCAATTAAGGATTGCAATCTTGTTTTTAAAGGAAAAATAATAAATTAAAGAACATAATTTTATATTATAGTTTAAAATCGTCTATTAAGTTAGATTATAATAGGTTATATTATCTATAAGTAAAGAATTATTCAGCATCGTTTCATATATAATACAAAGTAAAGTTAAGAGACTTTAACACTTACCCGAGTGTGATCAATCACTCCCTGTACTCTAGTAATGATTATGTTCAATTCAATATAAGTTACTGGAACTGCCAGCCAGGGCGTTCTGATCTGATAAATAAGTTTTACATTGAAAGTATATTGCGCCTTACACAGCATGTATAAAGTTGAGTCCATCAATCCTTGTAAGGACTTGAATGATTTTTCTTTTTATTCAAATATATTTTGTTGAAAAGTGAATAAATGCCACACGTAGTACGACATTGATTTAATATATTTTGCTGTTTTTTTTTGTTTTTGTTTTTTAAATTTTATTTTATACTTATACGTTTTTCATACCAGCTAGTATTATAATTAAATATAATTTTAGTGAAAAATATACGACCAAGACTGGAAATCGAATCCAAAACCTTTGGCTTGGTCCTGGGTTCGATTCCCAGTCTAAGTCGAATATTTTTCACTTGAAATATTATTTAATATATTTTGTTATACCGTTTACTAACCTAACAGTGGGGGGGGGGGGGGGGTTATGAAATGTAACAAATGTCTGATCCCAATCAAGAATTTATACCAAACTTTCAGTTCCTTTGATAAACCTTATCAAATCATTCAGGTTCATATCTTGTACTTCTTTAACATCCATAAGGCTAAACTTAAATTGTGTACCTTGTACAGTAGACAACACAATGTGCCCTTTCTTTGAGCATCTTCCCTGCATAAATATATATATATATATATATATATATATATATATATATATATATATATATATATATATATATATATAAAACCAACCCAATAACCACCAAGACTCTTAGATACTTTATTCCTATACTTGGTTCATTATTCCTATTTAGGAAAATAGTTGAATGTCTACCCTCAATACTTACCTAAATAATTCTTTTAAAGTTTACTTACTTTTGTTTTGTCCGTCACATGACTTTATTTTTCTGGCGCGTTTTGGAGTTTTATGCCATCTTCAGAAATTTATCACTCTTCTGAGATCGTTCAAACTTTTAAAATACACATAAATATAGACAATTATACATACGGAATATTGAACATTAAGACCACCTCGTTTAGTGGTACAAGGGCAACTAAGAAAAAGAAAAGAAAAGGAAGTCACGTGACTGATAAAACAATAGTAGGTAAACTTTAAATGTAATCCGTGATTTGGATATAAAAGTAAACATGAACCTTAAATAATTGTTTTGTAGTAACTTTTATTCTTAATTCTGCCACATTGACTTGTTATACCAGGACTATTCAGGACATACAAAAGAAGTTGATGACTCTTACTTTGTGTAACTAATCAGTTTTTAATTTCCCACATTTATAAAATAATACAAATTATTATTTTCTAATCACATTTCATTTTTTCGAAAAGAAAAGTATTTATTATAAAAAATAAAAACACAGATACTTAATTTTGATTATAAAAAAGTTTCTTTAATTGTAACTTTTGTATTAAATATAAAACTGCCTTTTAAAAACTACGAAATTAGAATTACAATTCGATAGTCCACTTATTTACATATTTATTGAGTTAACAATGTACATCAGTGATGTTTTCAATTGTATTTCCGTACAAATACAAAACAGAGAGAATTAATTATTTAGTTTTGGCGTGTAGTCGTGATTGTTAATGAAACCTTCCTGTAATATATTGTTTAAATCCCCTTTCATCCCCTACCCCTTTGTAAACACTTAATATTAATGAAGGATGTAACAGACAAGTGGGTAAAAAAGTTTTGTAATTATCATTTACACATATACGGTATGGTGAGTAGAAGATGGTGATCGAATTTATATTAGCTTTCCATTTAAATATAGCCTGACAACGTTGAAAGGTAATAGTTTAGTGTCGTACTATCCAGTTAGAAAACATTAGTTTACTTGTACAACTATGTGACAGCTGATCTATTGCAGGCTATGGACAAATAATGTATGTAGTGCAGTACTTATGCATTGAAGCTGAATCGTAGACATTAATTCTTAAATCTTTTAACCCATAACTCATTTAATTTTTTTAACTAACCCTTGTTTAAATGAATTTTATACTGTATTAACTAACTGTTTTAGTAATTCAATAAACTGTTCTTGTAAATAAAATGAGACTTTTGTCTGGCTTGTTGGGTGACGCGAAATAATCTTAAACAAAAAGTAACAGTTACTAATATCAAAACACTGTACAGTTGAACAAACAACTCCTCACTTGGAGAATTAATAAATAGTGGTTATTTATTTAGATTTCACAGTGATAGTAAATATTTGGTTGTTCTAAACGTTGTATATAGGCACTAAACGGTCTTCTTTAAACACCGCCTTCTATCCCAAAACTGGTTGCCACTTGCTGGGGTTCGCTCAATTAATTGGAAGCGTATTCAATAACACACAAGGTTACTACATCCAAGTTTAGAAAAATCACATGAAGCAAAACAGTACAGTCACAAGTAAATAATAGTTTATTTTGAATTTAAACACTTTGAAACTTAGAAGTTTAGTGTTTTTATTAGTGTAAATGAAAACCTGCTGGTCAGATATAAATATTTTTTAACACTTTAGAGAGTGTACTGTATTTATAATAGTAGCGCACACTTACATAACTTGGGACGGTCAAATAATTGGTTCAACATCCGTTGTATTAGTGATGTGTGAGTTCGAATTAAAATACTCGGTTAGTCCGAGTATAAAAATCCTCGGAGCATTCCGAGTATTAAAATCCTCGGTTTCGTATTAAACTATTCGGACGAAATCCTCGTAACTAGGAACAAGGAGTAGGTAATGTGCGAGTATGAATTCGAAATGAAATCCTCGGACAACGATATTCGTTAGTGTTGTGTCAATTCAACGAAATGCTCGGTGTTTCTACTTTGGTTATATTAGTTTCTAAGCTGATTTTTCACTACACGTTAATTAAACATGACGATTTTGAGTTTAAATGATTTAGATTTTTTAACAAGTTCAATTTAAAATAATAATATTCATTTATTTCCACATTAACAAAAAGTAAATTAATTATTGTTTAATTGTTATTATTTATATTTAAATAAATATTAATAGGGTACCATCTTTATAACAAATATAGTAAATTAACTTATTTTAAATAACAACTAAATTATTAATGTTGGTAATAATTGTACTATCGTTATATTACTGAATTTGTGTCGAGGCAGGATAACATTTAATTACGTATTACAAGTGTCAATCACATATTGTTTAAAAAAATAAATACTTGGTGGATCAATCTAACAGATAGAACTCAAAGGTGTAGGTTTATCTAAAACAATCTGATTCGTAAAGCTGAGTTCGAATCCGATGCGCAAAATCATTCTGCGCAGATACTCGATATCGAAATAATAATACGAGTATTGAAATCATTTGAAACCGAGTAATGCGAGTATCCATTTCACCCGAGTATCAACATTGCTGCGTTTTATAACGATGAAAAACCTCTTTGTCGTCATCGCCTTATAAAAAAAGGAAGAGAACATAACCTAAAGTCTCTTCGCCCTCCCTCTAATACTCTAATATCGTCAAGATCAGACGAGAACAATAGAAAATATGAACATGAGAGATCTAATAGAGAAAATATTTTTTAAAAAAAATGTCTCCAGCTAGGTTCTTCTGGATTACGCTGGAGATTTCCCATTCTAAGTGAGCCCATAAATATAATATTTCAATCGTTCTATTTGTTTGATAGAAATGTGTCTATTCCAACAGTTGACAGAAAGTCAATACTGTTAATAATATTATATAACACTAGGAATAACTCTGATGGAAATGTCAAAATGATCACGTGACGTCACTTGAATAAAATATCATAATTGAATGACAACCTCTGCAGACACTTATAACAATTAAACATGTTGACAGTTTTCTTTTTAGAAATTTATAAACTCTGTTTAACCATCTCAGACGTATATTTCAGTATTTTATTAAAACCAATAAGACGAATCACTGAGGGGGAAAATGCGATGTCCTCGGCCTAAAACTAAACAGGGCGTAAAGGAGAAGATTAAATTGAGAATCTATGAAGTGAAAATTGAGTGATAGATAGCTTCACTACTGATTTTTTTTTCCTTTATAAGAATAAATAGATTTATCAAATATTGATAAAGTATTGTAACAATTTTGTTTTTCATTCGCGGTTTTGGAATTTATATATTGATTTTATTTAACCATTAATTGTTTATTTACACACACACACACACATATATATATATATATATATATATATATATATATATATATAAAGTCTGTCTTATACCAAAATATTTAATACATTATTCAATTCTCTTCTATTTTCAATTTTTTTGATTAGATTATTATAGAATTTGTTCTAGCTTGATTATATATTAGCATATGGCTTGCGAATTTATCGATCACTGGGCATCCGCTGCAAATAGTCTCCTTAGATCACTACTCATCATGTTGTAACGTATTTCTTGTAACCTGCACTAACTCCCAATCCCATGGAGGTGTATGATATGTTATTTCAGCACTTTTTCACCTGAACTCCTCCTTCTACAAGTTCTTCAACCCCTTATTTTATTATCTTTTTAACCTAATCATAAAGTTTAAAGAGACCCCTTCTGACTGAGTGAACGCAAAGGGGGGAGGGTGTAGCTTGCAGACTCTGTGAGATAATTGGTGACCTTGCACAGTATTTAGCCTTATCCGGCCAGACAGACCACTGCCCGGATCGTTTCCTTAGCCGCTTGTGAGAAAACAGGAAGAAATAAATAAAAAATAGTAAGCTTACGTGGGATGTCACCGTAACTCAAGATGCTGATACAATGGAGCATGTTCTCCGTGATGACTATAAACACAGGGAGTCTTCCTCTTTGTGAAGGAATCTCTAATCGCTACATTTGTCTCGGTGACTACCTTACAGTATCTCGTAACTATACGAATGTCATCTTTTCTTGAGAGGTCAACGGTTTTTGAAAAATCACTGTTCTTTGTCATCCTAGAAAAGTGGTGCTGGTAGCATTACATCCAGAATTAAAATATGTTGGGTACATTTGTACCTAATTTGCACGTTGTACAAACGATGTAATAACAATAAACTGTTAAAACTGTTCACTTGACGTTTGTTAAGCCTTGAGAATGGACATCTGTAAAGTGCCCGAAACGTCGGCTGTACTCAACGTGCAGACAATATTGACGCGGTCGAACCCCGAAGAACAAGATCATAATGAGAACAATAAACTGTTTTAAATTACTGCCATTTTAACATTTTAAAATTGATTTTTAAAGTTGCTATATGAAAATACTCTAGTCCTTTACACCAAATTTCATGATCATATCTTAATTTTTATCCGCTATCGTACTTATGGGACCATTTGTCTGTGCGCGCGGCTCTGACGCTACTAGCCGTTCTGTAAAAGTAGGGCTCGCTCACCCAACTATGTTTGTCTACCTTTCGCGAGACATAATTACAGTTTACAAGATTTGTAGTGAACATAGAAACATGATGTTTACAAACAAATTTTATTGTTTTACGTCCTTTAAAATATCAGTACTAGCAAAGGTAACATCTAAAAAATGTGATGATAAACGTTGATTTACAATATTAAATTTATTGATTGTCTACGTACATTTTAATCCAGCTCTTCAATACTGCTCAAATCATCGTCGTCATCGTCCTCCTCACTGCTGTCGCTGTTTCCTACTGATATAATCATTGATTCCACGAGGTCGTCGATCCGCGGCTCAACTGAAGCGTAATTATTTTCAATATTTTTTACATACTCGTACTTGTTCTCCCATTCTTTTGCACAAATAAGGTTGAATTTTTCCTCTGCCAATGACTTGATGCTCTCGAAGCTACATTGAAGAGAAGCAAATAATCTACGTCCGGCGCGCCGAGCGGGACCACTCCCCCCGCGCCAAATCAAGCCGCGCCAAATCAAGCCGCGCGCACATACAAATGGACCCATCAGTACCTACGTACAACGACGAGAGACGAACTGTTTGAAAATCAGAGGCCATGAATGTAAAGATCAGTAAAAAAAAACATAGGTTTATACCAAACTCACCTTATATTTGGTAGGTATAACTTATTTATAATTGTTCATTAGGGATCAGTTAATCTATTTGTAGATAACACCCTACTCTGAAGATTTTTCACAGGTTAGGGCGTAAGAAATTAATTTTATTTATGTATATTGTCCCTCAAAACAATACTTTCCAGAAAAAAAGTCTTCCCTTTTTGCAAAAGTCCCTCCGTAAATTATGCAATTCTTAAAGAGCCAGTCTTCAACCACCACATTACTATAATTCTAGTATCGCCGAGGTCTACATCTCTCTCTACTTCCCGGTTTTCTTCACTGGTAGATACTTTTAATCCAGCACGTCTCTAGATTCCTAAAAGGCGACCAAACTTATTTTATAACTCCTGCCTACAACTGTTTCTCAAGTACTCTTTCCTATTCTTCTACCGTTCACTCTTCCTAAACTGCATATCTTTGAACTTTTTCTCGTGTATCTCTAGCACACATGGCCTTTCCTTACTTTCAGTTTACATACATGTATTTAAATTTGACATTGATATCAATGAAGACGTCAGAGTTTACAACTAAATATTCAGTCTTTGTTGAATCCACTTGTGACACACTTTTCTCTGATACCTATTGAATCACATTTTTGCAACAATTTTAATCTATCAAAGCTAACAATCCCGAGGGAACGTAGCCGGATCTACATTTTTCTTGTAGTCTTTGAACACATTCAACTCTTTCATAATCTCTTCCGACCATGACGCCATTAGAATATTTGACGTCCAAGGGTGTTTATTGTAAACTCTTTTCTTTCTCTCTTAAAGTTAAAATAATAAAATGGTTCGTTGCCTCTACATACTAGACAAAAAATTAGTGTTTATGAAAAACAAACGAGTCACGTGCTATACTAAGATAATTCATGTTTTACTACAAGAACTTTGTTATTGATTGAATCTAATACAAAGAGATAAGTAACTGTAAAAATAAGTTCCACTTTATTCTTATAAATATTAAACATCCATCTACCTGAGGGAGGGGGGGAGATTTGATGTAAACTAAATTGAATAACTTTGAAAAAAACTAACAAAATACACACAAAGGTCTCTGACTAAATTGTCAAAGGCTTTTCCTCCTAATTTAAGAGAATGTTGCTGGACTCTGCACAACAAATCATTACAGGCTTTGAATTTCGGAGTCAAGTCGCCAAAATATTTGCTACAACTTAGAACGGGTTGTCTACTTAAATGGCGGAAAAAAAGGAGTGTGTTTAGAAAGTTAAAGTAATGACCACGTATTGATGAAATTAGAAAACAATATTGGTAAAAGAATATTATATTTATTGTAAGTCAAGTAACTGAACAGGAATCAAAGCAGTAGGATATGTGAACTTCTCAACTTAGAACATATAGTAGTAGTATTTCACATTAAAAATTTTATGAATGAATGTTCATTTGTCAGCATTGTTAAAATGTCAATGTTGAAGGTTAGAAATTTTTCTACGTATGCAGGGTTGTAGCTTACTTCTGAATTACGGACTGTTATAGACGTCAGAAAAGATGTTTATGCTACATACATATTAATTCAGGACATGTTAATTTCTTGAAAAATATGTAAACAATAACAATTTTAGTATGGGGTTTACGGCAGCTTCCTTTTTAATATCTATCTTTATTGGTGTGTGTTTTGTCGAAATCGTTGTAAAGAGTTTATTCCTACACAATTTTTACATATATTTAGATTTTATTAGTTGTCCTAGTACAACACTAATGATGACAATATCAATATTGAAACGCGTTCAAGTAATTGAACTTTAATTTGCAAGAATACAGTACATGGAAGTGTTAACTCTCTCAACGATTAAAGGTCATTTACACTTAAAATAGCACCGTAGCGAACAAGCATAGAAATATTCAGAGGGCAGTTAATGGTAAAAAGTTTAGCAGTGGTCACGCACGAAAGATAACCAGTTGTGCACCACATTCGGAAGGAACTGGACCTGTTGGAAGGCTGCAAGTATCACATTTAACGCGGATTCATCATTGTACATATCTTTTAGTTCCTAGTTTAAACCCCCCAAAAATAATGGCTTAATAGTCAAATTGGGTAGGGTCAGTTGACCCCGGGTTAAATGGTGCGCAAACATTCGGCTTTCCGCGATCGCCGGTGCAGTGTAGAATGGCGGCCATTTTAGGCTAGTGTGTACATCGGGACCACTATTTTTGTAAGAGTCAATCCCTAGTGTACAATAATATTGTTAAGTAAGTTAATTATATTATATCTAATTTTAGTAATTATTTAAAGTATAAGTTATAGTACCTCATCACGTGCTGGCTGACTGAGTGGTATTTAGTTTTAGTCGATAGGTTTGGGCTGTGATCGTTGTGCCAACCAAGTTTTAAAAGATCCACGATCCTCTATTACCCACCTGAATTAATAATAATAATCATAAATCATTTGCCGCAATCTCTTATTTGTAGTAAATTGCCTAAACCTAAACAAATGTCCATCTCTCTTTTGATAAAGCCTGAACTTCAAAAAACATTTATGAAGTAGTAGTTGTCTGTACACGCTCTACAACTCCAAGTTCGCAGAGTCTTTTTTTTCATTTATTTTATAACTAAAAGTTTGTAAATTCATCCTGAGTTGCCTGTTGGTTAACTCTTAGCTGGCTAACTCTATCTATGCTAGGTTCTTATCTCCGAATTGTCGAGGAAATATTGACTAAACATAGACCTCTCCATCCTGATCGTCAATGGAGACATGCTACATTATATCAGGACTTAATTGCGGTGATATAACGCATTAACGTTTTCACAAGGTTTTTTTCACAAACAGATCAGGAAAAGATGATTCATCTGGTCAGAACCCCGCTTTTCCGTTCAACATTTGCCCGGTTCTATCACCTCTTCAAGACGAGTTGCTTTACCATATAAAGTTTCAAAACATGGGAAAAGGAGGAGGTAAAGTAGAACGAGTTAAAGTAAAAAGCGTTCATACAATCGATCAAGCAAGAGATACTCTCTCGGGAAATCGAAGTAGTGTAGGACGCACAAAGATCTCAGAACAACATGCAGACTTGGGATATTAGGAAGCGGTTTACCCACTGGATCCAAAAGTTCGCCAAATTCTACGCCAATGTACAATCAAAGCAAAATAAATTCTATAACAATCCAATCTAGATTATTATACTTTTGTAATAGACAATGTTTTCTATAATTCTCAATTTGCTTAAAATTATATAAAATATATGATTATCTTTATTAATTATCACTATAGGATTTACACTGATGGGTCATTGAACTCCACAGAATCAAAATCTGGAGCCGGTTACTTTACGGCTCATTCAGGCGAATCCTTCTGTATCCCAGCGAATTCAAGCTCCAGTACCGACATTGAACTACTCGTCATCAACCTGGCGGTTGCTCATTGCATAACTGTAAAAAGTAAAAAGATATTCATACTCAAGCGACTCCAAAAGCGCATTACAACTCCTCCAACAGTATAGGCCCTTAAGTTACTACCACAGAGTTCAGGAGATTTTAGAACTCCTGAATCTGTCCAAGGACAAGGAGACTTTCTTTCAACGGATACCGAGTCATTGAGTACTTCAGGGAAATGAGAAAGCTGATGAAATAGCGAAGGCAGCCACCAATATGCATCCTATACCATCTAAAAACTACCTAATGCAGGCTGCATGGCTGCATCTCACAGAATCCTGATACACAGGTGGGTGGAGCAGTGGAGGGATGAACTGACGGGTCGCCATCTTTACGGACTCTTCAAAGAACCAAACAACACTGTCATCTACAAGAACTTGCCCAGGTCCGTGTCAACATTCACCTCAAGAGCTAGAATAGGACATATTGCAACACAGTCCTATCTTTTTCGTTTCCAACTTGCTGAGTCGCCCCTGTGTCTTGTATGTCAGATAGAAGAAGAAACCCTACAATACATCCTCCTTGATTGTATCATCAGATCGGATGTCAGAGATGAGCTGAGGAGAAGACTCCAACCTAATTGCACTCTTGGTTGAATTCTGACTGATCCCACCTACTGCAGACTGGCTAGCTATTTGTATGAGAGACACCGTGCGGTCGGCATTACCTTAGGCTTGATGCACGCACCATGAAGATGAAGAAGAGAAGAAGATTTATTAATTAATAAATATAATGAAAAATGAATTTCAAAACGATATCGGAAGAAAATTATTTGTATTTATTGTTAAATCAATAGTTTATTATTGTTTTACTTATTATTTTTGGCCTCGCCTTGAGTAGGTGAAGAAATAACGGGAAGCTACCGAACACTCAATTTTTCCATCATCGATTCTCTATTTTAATCTTCCCCTTTACGCCCTGTTTTAGTTTTAGACTGAGGACATCGTTCTTCTTCCTCAATGTTTCTTCTTACTACCTTAAATAAAATCTAAAAATACCTTTCTGAAAAGCGAAACTTTGTTTATGAATTTCTATTATTCATTTCATGAAATTTCCGAAACTGTTAACTTGTTTAAATGTTACCTTGAATAACTGACTACAGAGTTTGTCATACTATGCTTATATTTTATACACGTCGGGTCACGTGGACTTATTGACATTTCTATCAAAGATATTCTGGTGTTTACTTAAAGTAACATGTTTAATAGGTAAGTCACTAAATTACATTACACGGGTTCATTCTTTGTCACCGATTGGTTATTGTTTATTCATACATTAGAAATTTCAACATTACTCCAATAAGTAGAAACTATTTCCACACTATTTTTCAGATAGTAAAAACATGTAAAATATATTATTGTAATTATATTACGATATTTATCATTACCTATCAGTCGATTTTGATTAAAAACTCATTAAAAATTCAGAACCTCTGTAATGCTAGCTTGAGGCCCTGACCGAATACGCCAAGACATTCCCCTGTAAACACTGATGGTTGTTAAATAGTATGTAAATTGATCCACTGATTTCTTCTTGGGCCCCAGGTATTTTTCTAAGAAAATATTCTTTTCTTCTTTTCTGTTGTGTTATTTTCTTTCTTTTCAGTTAGTTTCTTGTAGGTTTCTACCACTTGTAGAAATTCTGGTTTTATAACGATGGCATAATATTTACATTTCACCTAATATGAAACCAATCTCCATCTATATATTTTTTGACAGAGTTTGATTTTATTTCTATTATTTTCTCGTTCTTTTATTGCTAATTATTCATTGTTGCCGAAGTGATTATTACTTCTAAGTAATTACAGTTCTCTAATAGTATGACGTCTTTGTATTTAGTCTTCAAAATTCTGTACCCTTCCTTTTCGTCTAGATTCTATATTTTCAAATAATATTTGTAATTCCACCATTTCTACGTCTCCTTTCATTGTATTTGTGTTACCGTTGTCTACACTACATTTATTATAACTGCACACTACAAAGACATTATATTCGGATACCAATTTGCTTATGTCCACATTTGTTGTCATTTTCGTAGATCAGTTTTGTCATTTTCTTCTCCCGTTCAATAATTATTATTTGCTTTCGTGTTCATTTATCACCATTTATTTTGATCACCATACAAATACTTTCTCTCTATTATGTATTAAAGTAAAACGGTTTCTGCAATGTCTATAAGCTTGATAATGTATTCCACATGTAATATTTAGTGTTTAATATCTCCCTAAACACATGTATTGCCTGTATTCACATGTTGCATATTTGTATAGCATGGTAATACGTTCCTTAGTAGTTATGGATTAGCATGTATTTTGTGAGAGCTGAAACTGAGTATACTATCATCTTTCTAATAAAATAAAATTTAAGGTAATCTAACAAAGTCAAAATGTGTAAGAAGTAATCATTAAATAAATGAGTGGTTTGAGCATCAGTGAATGTAAACATAACTACTTATGGAACTGGGAGCTGTTGTGGCTTTTCAGTGTTTTGTATTTTTAAATTATATATAATATCTCTTAATGATGAAACAAATGTTTAAATTACAATTTAAATTGAAAACATATTTTTGTAGGTAGAACGAATAAAAATGAATTCAGAGATACTGTTTTAAAAATAGACAACAAATGACCCTGGGCATCATCACACTCTTAAAGTTTATTGACTATATCCTAATTAAGTATTATTAATATTTTTTATTTATTACTGAAAACTTCTGAATTGTCATTTTTGGCGACAAATAGTTTGTTTTTTTTAGTTTGTTTATTTTGAAAGGTTGTGGAGAAAATTTGTTTAGTGATTATGGCATTGTTTACTTTTTAACAGCTTGCAATTAGTTTATTATATAATCACTTATAAAATCAATAGCTGTGTGTGGGATAATACGTAAGAATATAGTCTGAACATATCTTTATTTCTAATTATTTCTAAACGGTGATTGGCTTGAGTTGAAATTGACGGGATTGGCTAAATTCCAACTGTACAGGAAACACCCACCTTGCAAATTGTACTAACTACAGAGTTAATTTATTGTGGTCTTGTCAAATTTTAAACACATAATAAACAACTTGGAGCATTTAAAATGCGTGTGGATTTATAAGTGAAACATATTTCATGTTTTAAAATAAATTGTTTTAATAAATGAAAAATAGTAATTTTAAACGTTATTTAACGTTGAGAGTGGAATGATGACCAAGTTGATTATCTTTATTTAATAAAAAATATGTCGCCATGTTTATATTTATTTGAACCACCATAATTATATTAATAACTGCAAAGTTATGTTTTAAAATTATATTCTCTTTGTACAAAGAAATATTTCTTATATTATGAAGTGATGAGACTGTACATAATTTTATTTATTTTGTATACACGAAAAACAAGAGCATACATAAGATAAATAAGTTAGAATTTATATGCGTATAAGTTTATGTATATTACGATGGTTATATTATAAAGTTTCTAAATATTTACATGTGTATACCCACTGATACTCAGATAAATTTATTTCAATGATTACTTTTTTCGCCGCATTTTGTTAGAACAACTTATATTATAACAGAACTAAACTCAGCTATGACTGGCATTATACAATTTGCATGACATATCCACACCCACAGGTGAATGTAATAACATCCTATGCTAATATGCAAAGTGTATATGTAGACAGTATGTGTGTTTAGGGACACATTAAATATAAAACATTACATGTGGAACATCAAGCATACAGATATCGTAGCAATAATCTAGAAAGTATTGAAAGGTGAGAAAGACCAATGTTGATTTTCGTAAACCAAAACAAAAAAAAATAATAAAATAAACTACACAGATAGAATCTTTCATTTCTTAAAAGCTTGAGCATATATTTCTCTTTGAATGGAAAGATAAACAAATTCATAACCTACTCAACCTCATAGTATTACTAATTATAAGTGGACAGGTTTCATCTGAGCTGTGAGCTGCGCGTGGAAGGGAGGTACAAGTTTGTAGTTCGAGGCCGCGTGGAAGTAGAGGCATTGTAACAGTCGGCGCCGACTACTGTCCACGATCCAGCGGTCGTGCAGACATCATTGTTAGTATCAACACCCAACACAGACTGATGCGACCGCTTCCCCCACCACATCACTGCTGCTTAGACCACGCCTAGACCCACTGCGCACCCAAACTCCACAGCTCAGATGAAACCTGTCCATTTATACATACAGTACGTTTTAAGAAATGTACTTTTTAATGTAGATTCAGTGATAAACTTTAATATTAGCTTTATTTGACCCATGGATGTCGGTTAAAACTAAATTTTTACAATATAAAAAAACTCAAATAATATCTATGACTTGTCTAAAGTCTTATATTATTAACACATTCAAAAATAGAGTCAAACATGGCGCTATTACTGCTAAATACACTGATCAGTGCACATTTCATAGTTGTTTGTATCTAACGTTTCATGAGAACTCCAAATGTCACTGTGTTATAGTTCAATTAAATTAGTTATTTTACTTCTTCGCAGATGATGTAGAGAATTATTTATAAAAGGTTTTTTACTAATTATTGTACCAATTGTATACTGTTATTTGGGGAGTGTTTGTTATTAAACCATTGAAGATGACACTATCGTTACAGAAACGTTAACACACATATGTAAAATTGTAAATAATACGTACATTATCTCAGTCAATGTAGTTTTAGTTTGAAAAAAAACCAGTAACAAACTGAGCGTAGCGAACAAGTCTAGAAATATTGTCCCTAGGGTAGTTAATAATGACATATACCTCTAGTTAGAGGATGAAGGGAATTTGCATTTATCGAAAGAATGATTTCATCCAATGACACTTTGCAAAACACTTTAGCAGTGACTGCAAATAATTGAATGTGTCGACTCAGAAAATACTATTGATTTACGACAATAAAGTCTAGGTGGTATTGTGTGAAAGATAGTGAAGTATTTTGTAATCCATTTAAACATTTTTTCTATTTTAATATAAATACATTGATTTGTTTTCTTATTTATTTGTTTGTTTCGTTAAGGTGAATTTCGTTAAATAGTAAAAATGTCTCTTTTTGAAATACAAATTTAATGTCTTTCTCTTTTCTGATCTCTCTCTCTCTCTTCAGAGTAAAATATTAATAATTTAAATTAATCGTTGACATTTCTCAGGTTAAGAACTAAGAAAGTTGAATGAGTTTCTTTTTCTGAACAGTCTTTAATATTTACTCTTAGTAATTACCCTTCGTCATTATGAAGAGGCAAAGTTTTACTTCAAAGAGATGTAATTGCGTTGAAGTCTTTCATTAAAAGATAAAGTTGAAGGAAACTCTTTCTTTCTTTGTGTCTCAACTTGAGATGTAATTGGAACTTAGCTCGGCAGTACTTAGACATATATTACAAACGTTTCACCTAATTTTTTGCAGCTTTCAGTATATACATGTAGTAATGCCCAAAGTAAAGCACAAAGGCTGGACAAAATCAAAATGAAAATAGATCCTCATTTTACGATTTGAATTAATTATATTAGTGGTGGTAATATAAATGAATTTATTAATAATTTTACATACTTTATTAATATTTAATTTCTTCTGTTAATTGTTTAACATTGTTACTGTAAAAATTATGTCATCGTCTTTTTATAGTGTTTTTTATTTTTTTTTATTATTATTTTTTTGGCGTTTCACGTTTTTAATTTATCATAAAACATTTTTTATTATTATTTAAATATGTTTTGTAACTGAATGTTATGCTTAAAATAATATATTCTATTCATAACATTGACAAGGGACCTTTACATTAGTTTATATAAATACAATAGTTTTGTATGCAGGCAAATCATCTACAAAAATAAATTTTACAAAACGGGTGTTTTCTGTGTAAAACTAACAAAACTGCGTCAACTTACATCAAGCCAACCACTGTTTATTTACAGTGGACCCTCCCTCCACCATACCACACGTTGGGAAGAACCAAAATGCAACAGAATAAACTTTGATTTGAACTTATTTATGCGCAATATTGATCAGAAAAGTGATGTCTTTAAAGACTGAGAAATCAGACAACTTAGCAATCGTTAGTTTTTTTTTCACAATATTGAGCAGTAAAGAATCTCACTCTAAATAAACAAACAGGCGAGGAGTTTCATAAAATATAGTATGTACCATTTAGAAGTTGGGGTATATTTGTTCTTGTACAAATTGCTTAAGAGTGAAAATGAAATTCAGGACATTTAGTATTTATTTTAATTGATGTCAATTTAAGTCCCAAAATATATCTTCGACGTTGCCATCAATAAACACGTCAAACCTAGCTTCAGAGTTTAAAGCGAAATATTCAGTCTTTGTTAAAGCTACCTGTGAACTTGTATTTTTTTATAACCATTGAACTAAATTGTGTAACAAATGTATAAGTATAATCTTAAATTTAAACACAAAACAATTATAAATGTAAAAGAAATTATTTGAAATATATTTGAAATGAAAAATCTTTATTATTTCTTCCATTATAAAATACAAAACACAATACCACATTTTACATATGCATAGATAGAAATAATAACCACCTATGTTATTTACCTGTGAAGGTGGATTTAATATTCTTAAGGATCACTATAGTTTCAATGAGTATTGGAAGGCAGCGAACCAGCCAAATAATAATATAATAAACACAAATTAGACAGCACTTGAGCACAAGTTTTATTATTAAACTTCGTTATAAGTAGAATTTCAATTCTAAGAGATATGTTTCTATAACCATTTGTTCCATTTTATATCTCTAAATGTTAAGCCTCAATCTGCCTGGAGAGGGGGGGGATTTTATTAAAAATAAATTCAGTGATTTTATAAAACTAAAATAAATACCCGCAAATTCTTCTAAGCTGTGAAAGACTTTAAATTGTAATTTACGTTCAAGTCAGTTTTTGTAAGCGAATATTGTAGTTGAAGTATTTGTTACTATTAAGAAGGGATTGTCCTTAATGACGGAAAGAAGTGTGTTTTGAGAGTTAAAGTAATGAGTAGTGAAGTGAAGCAGAAAAAAATTGAGAGTAAGAAGCTTACTAACAATTTAAATTGTGTATTTAATACGTCCAGCAGAGGGATATGTGTTCAACTCAATTTAAAACATTTGACATGTTCTAAAATAACATATTTTTAAACCTATATCTTGTATGTTTTATGTGTGTGGTTAAATATTATTAAAAAATAATAACGTACAAAGCGGGAAATAGTTTTGTGTAGGCGAAATGGTTGAAGTGTAGCTTCAAATTATTTACGAACTGTCGTAGATGTCAGAATACGTTTTCATACCAATTATTTCAACATACCAGGGATTTCCTGAAAGAAAAGTAATTCTTTTTGGGGGGCTTTCGAAGCTTAAATTTAAACGATAACAGTTTTGTTTTCACCCCAGATTTTCCATTAAATCTCCAGATTTATTGGTGTTTGGTTTGTCACAAATTTTGTGCAGTGTTTAACATAGACGAGTTTCACTTTTTTTTTACGATTTCATTTTTTATTTAGAATTTATTAATTGTATCTAGTATAGTACTAATGATAACGATTTTGTTACTGAATTCACTTTGTTACTGAATTTCAGCAATACAATTTCATATTTTAATAATTGATTAGATTTTAAACTGTTGAACTCTCTCAACAATTCAATGTTATATCCATTTAAATGAGAAAATATAACGAAGAAGCGTAGCAAATAAGTCTAGAGATATTGTTCCGAGGGGAGGTAATAATAAAAGATATTTCTACTGGGTGGTGAAGGGGGAATTGTGTTTAACGCAAGAATGATTTCATCCAATGACATTTCGTAAAAACACTTTAGCAGTGACGGTAGATAATTGAATTTATTGACCCGGAAAATAATTTAATTTTGTATTAAATGTGACATGTAGTGAAGTGGTGTTGGGAGTTATAATGAAGTGGGAATTTGTATTTTATAGTTACGTAATATTCAATAAAATATATTTTAATAATACCAATAGATTCCAAAATTGCTTGTTTGAATATCGAGATGTAAATAACAGTAAAACGAAATGCAATTTTTAATTTGACGAGATATTGAAATACATTATAATATATTTAACTTAAATGTATAAGTTAAGACAAACTAAATTATAAAAAAAACGAATGAAACAGTTCATGTAAGAGACACTAATAGCTTCCATAATCCCTTGGTAATAAATCCCGAGTCCCAATATTCATAAAGGAGAAATTCATTAGGAACGATGTTTTTTATAACCACTTAGTGCTGTTAGATAATTATTATCCATTATTCCTTTTAAAAAATTCCTACATGGAACAGAAAAGAAAATTACAAGGATGTAAAAATGAAAATTAAAAACAAAAATTAGCTTTAAAAAAATTGTTTAATAAAGTATGTATTTTCAGCAACATTCTAATAACTGCTAAACATATTGGATCGTTTAAAACTCGGGTGATATTTTACAAAAATTAACTCATCTATATATTTAAAAGTCAAAACCCACTGAATCTCTGGATCCAAGAAGTATTGGCATTTTAACATGCTAATACTCTGAACATGGAGTATAGTAAACAAAGACCAGAGCACTGTGGTGACAATATATACAGGTACACTTTCAAAAGTCCCTTAATACACTTGGGAATAAACAAAATAACAAAAACAAACTTTTTGTCAAAAGTAAAATGTTTATTCCCATTAGACCCGTATAGCTATTACAACAACAAAGTTCTCATCTTCAGAGAGAATCTTAACAAAGACTTAAGTTAAGATTCCCTCTGAAGATGACAACTTTGTTGTTGTAATAGCTATAAGGGTCTAATAGGAATAAACATTTTACTTTTGACAAAAAATTTTTTTTTCTTGTTATTTTGTTTATTCCCAAGTGTGGTAAGGGACTTTTGAAAGTGTACCTGTATGGAGTATAGTGCTTTGGAATATGGATATTCTGCACATGTTTTTCTATAGTAAATTTGACAAACATTAAAAAAACTACTGTTCCTAATTCGGAAATCTCCAATACACCATGCACTCACTCAATTAGGTAAAAACAATTTTAAATTACACACACACACACACACACACACACACACACACACACACACACACAAACAAAAAAATAGAGGGCCACTTCATAGATAGAAAAAGAATTTAGTTAAACAATCTCAAACAACAAATTCGAATAAAAACGGATTGATTAATTAAAAAACAAATTTTAGTGAATCACAAAACTTAATTAAAAAGCTATTAGACTAGTATAACTCAAAATAGGTACTGGGAAGCAGATACCTATTTTTTGTACGAACATTCCGAATTCCAAATTCTTAGAAGACCATGGTGAACAAGTTATTCAAGACAAAAATGTAAAATGAATCCTAGAACTATGTCAAAGTCCATGCACAGTCCTTTAATAATAGACAAGAACAAAATACAGAAAGTAACTGTAATATATTGAGTGTACATTTTGTACTCACACATATTAACTAAAAAACTGAGGTATAGAAATAATTACTACTAGATTGAAATTAAAACATGGTCTAATCATCTTGCTGGCTGGGAACAGAGTAGGACGCTCAAAATGGTATGTTCATGGATGTTGCTATGTGAGGGTGAGGGGTAGGAATAGACCAATCATTTATTCGATATATCTTTGTTACATATCACTCTACCTGTACAGACTAGTTAACAAAATATGTACTTTCAACTTGACTCAAGGTCAATGTGCATTCAATACATTCCAGTAACCAAATGGAGATTTTGCGTAGATTACAGAATGCTCAATGAATAACCACGAGGGATGAAACCATCTACCAAATATTAAGACAAATTGTACATTTTTGGATGATTATCTGTAACAGATATGCTGTCAGGTTTTCACCACATTAAATCAGGGAAAGAAAATAACGAAAAATAGTTTTTAACATGGAATAATATTAAAAAATTTAGACGTATCAGTGTCATTGTATCCCCTTTGGTCTCGACACTGTAGACTGCATATTATGTGAAGACACTTTCATTCATGTTGTTGACTTGTCCTTGGAGGATCTTGTAACGGTCATATAATCAATTTTCTTGAGAGGTCTGGATTTGTATTTTTATTTTTTTTGGTTAGTAACTTTCTATTTGTCATCGAAGAGGGGTTTGTTAGTAGCATTACATGCATAATTAAAAATGTAAATTTGTATCTAATTTAATGTCTTGAAAACACAAACAAAACTGTTTTTAAATCTATGTTTATTCCTTAGAGTAAGTGATGAATATATTAAAATTTAGGTATCAAAAAAATATAAATCAGCAATAAATTTTCTAATAGGAATTCCATTTTGATTCTAATAAAATTTAACACATAATCAGAGATCAAACAATTTATTATCAAACTGTAAAGTCGTAATATGGTCTCACATTTGAAATTTAGATTATTACTGTAGTCAAAGGAAATTAAATCCGGAGGGTGTATCATTGACTTCATGACATATTGGATCCATTTTAGTAATTTATGATATTAAAGGGTGGTGAATTGAAATTATTCTGTTTGTGAATTGAATTATTAATTTGCAACACAGCTGTATTAGTGAATTGAAAGTTTAGAAAACGAAGCTAAATATTATTAGAAAAGTTAACTCGAATATGTTTAAACCTTTTTTAGGGTAGGACAATTTTCGTCCCTTTTTACAAAGTTAACTAAGATCACATAAAGCTCAAAACGAAACCAATTAAACTGTGGTTTTTTACATAGGTAGCCTATAGGAATTATTAATTTAGTTTTAAATATTTCTAAATTTATTTTACATTTATATAGAAGATAGTTCGAAACCTCATGTCTCACTTATAGTTAGTACGGGTTAGCAACCGAGGAAAGTTGCTGGATCTGTACTTTTTTCTTGTAGTCTTGGCTTCTATCCGTTTATTTCTTGTAAAGTCCCTTTTTAACTAGTTTTGTAATTTTCTTCCCTGAAGCCACTAGAATATTTGAAGGCTAATAGTGTTTATTTTATGTTCCTATTTCATTTCTCGGGTCATAGTAACCTGATGGTACCATCGTACCTGACTTGCTATTTCTACCTGAAGAAGTGTCACCGAAACCCTTCTATTGTCTATCTTTACTGCTCCTACACATCACGTCTATTGTTAGATGTCTTGGGAATTACCCAGGCGTGGTGGCACTATCCAGTTTAGGGAGGGACATTTTCAAATTTCAGTTGATGGACAGTAGAAGTACATATCAGTCGACTCTATCTGGTTCATTTCATTTCAGTTCATTTCTATCTGGATCATGGTTAGGTTAGGTTAGGTTGTGCAGAACTATTCTGAGGTTAACCTATTCTGAGCAGAACTATGTAATATTTATGGAAATTGGGATAGTTTTTCTCTATAGTGATAGATAATTGAAATAGTGATTTCTCTAATAGTTATCAAGTAGGAAATAAGTTGAAAATCTTGTTTTTATTTTTTGCAATAAGCAACAGTGTCTACCTTGCCGGATTGAATTGGAAGTGAATGAAGTGATCATCAAAAACTAAATGGTTGCTAGATTTTATAGTTGGAGAGCAGAAAAAATGGCCCACAATCTGGTGGTGCCATTGAAATGTTTACCACCGATATTCACAGCTATTGTTTTGTGTAACAATGAGTGACCCTTTTCGAGTCGAAAAGGGAATCGGCCAGACCTTCATTCCTAGAATTAGGGATCCTCCTCCGATGGTACCACCATGTTACTATAACCTATGACTACATAAATACTATAAGACATGACATGGCCATGTTAAATATTCTACGCTTATTCGTGAGTTATCCAATACCCGCTAGGTCGCTCTGCTAGAGAATCTGAAGTTGATATGACTGGCGCTAGGTGGCTCTACGGCAAACAATGTTTCAGGCGGGTAAGAGAAAACGCACTGATGCCACATATGGGACCAGAGATGCGAGGGAAGGTCGAGAATCGCTTATCTCAGCGCACGAACTGACAACACTGACTATGCTGACGGAAGTAAGTGAGAAGGTTTGTGAGAGAGAGGTCAACAGTTGTACAGTCTCAACCAAGTGGGATGCGTACAGTCAAGCACCTGCTGCTAGCGCTTTCTGATAGCTGTGTGTCAAACTTGTGACGAACAGCACCCGTAAAGCGTAGACTATTTCCCTATCCTATGTCGTGTCTTATAGTATTTATGTAGTCATTGCTATAACCCCATTTCTCATATAAAGCGTTGACTACCGAAAGGTTTTTCGTTTAAAAAAACAGACTGTTCAATATTTGTTTTTTGTATGAAAGTTTACGAAGGAAGAGTCTAACAACTTAATTTTAAAAGTGCGAGACGATATTTAACCTTGAATACAAATTTAATACTTTTCTTTCGAGTACAAACTAAAAATAAACAAATATATAATTGACCGGTAATAATTTTTGTTTTCTGTAGTTCAATCTTTGTTCACTGGTTCCATTCATACATGATCTGGACGTACGATTATTATTTTTCTTTTACTATTAAAAGTTAAATTTCATCGCAAAAATTGAATAGACGTTTCTTACATAAAAAGTGAAAGTGGAAACTCAGTAAAAAAATAATTTAAACTTTTGCACCACTTTAATGATACTTGATAAAAACTAATATATTATATGACAAACATACAACCTAGATTTGTATGAAAAACATAATATAATATACAACGTATATTGGAAAGAAGTAAAAGATAGTTGATGCATATTTTTATAAAACGGAATTTTGTATTCAGCTCAAGAAACAAATAGCGTCAAATCTTTAATTACGATTTAACAATTACATTAATCCAAAACTGAAGTAATATGCGTAATGAAGTTTAGGTGGGGTTTGGGATCGATAATTCATTAATGTAAAACATCTACTTTCAAGGTGAGAGCAATCATTGTGATTTAATCAACTACGTTTATTTAAAAGCAAATCTGTCTACCAGATAACCCGAAGAAAGACAGATACAAGTTACTTGTTCCTGTTGCTGAATTAACAGTCGAGTTCTAAGGGAAGTGTTTTTGATTTGACATTTATTTTTTCCAAGGAAACTTTTGTAATTTACTCCTGGGGTAAAAGGGTAACATGATTAAATTTGTAGTTTTTTTTTATTCTTTAAAATACAAGATTTGTATTTTTAAAAAATCTTATTACTAACAATAATCATCGATTAATATTTTACAAAACTAAAAGTAATACAATAAACATCTTAAACTAAGGGCATACTAAGTAGCAACACTTATGTACAAGTAACATATTTCATCAATATGGTCTGCATACAGCAATCACTTTATTAGTTCAAAAGTTTTCACTCTCTTTAGTCTTCTTGTCAAATTGGGGTTATTAAGGAGCAGGAGAGCCTCAAGGTTCTCATGCTGGTTCGTGACTTCTTGCAAATTTGGCAATTGTTTGATCCACAATGTCTGCAGGCCATGATGGAGGTCACTGTTCCAAATATAGCTGGGAGCATTAACAATGTTCCTTACTACTTTATTTTTGAATCTCTGGATGGTTAGGATGTTGCTTTTACTGGTAAACCCCAAAAGTTGTATATCATAAGTCCAAACTGATATCAGGACTTGTTTCTACAGAAGTATTTTGTTCTACGTTGATAATCTTCAATATTTAACAAGTAGCCAGTGCATTTGCTTGTATCTTAGATTCAGTTCATCTCTTTTCTTTTTCTCATGGAATTTCCAGGGTAGTCTTGCATCAATGTAACACCCAAATATTAAGCTGTGTTAGCATAAGAAATTTGGGCAATATCTATTGTAACTGGAATTTGTTTTTCCTTCTTATTTGTATAGTTGATATGAATAGATTTAGTTTAATTCAATTTAATATGCTACTTTTTTGTCTACTTGCTGATCTCATTTTAAGTTATATGCAGCCCCTTCATAGGTTTTTCCCACAGCATAGATGGCTGTATCATCTGGGAAATGTATAATATATAATATGTATACTGTCAGAAAATTTTAATATATGAGGTATTAACTTAATTTTGGTTATAAATAAATATTGCAAAATCAATGTGCAAACTATCTTTCGTTGCTCTCCATAATTCATACTATTCAACAGAACATACAAAAAACCTTTACTAAAATGCTCTAGTAAAATTTCATCGTCATAATTTGAAAATTATCAGTTTTGTGTAACAATTACCTTTCAATTTTCGTTAGGGTTTTGTTAATTATGATGACTGCAATCGAAAATATTTCTTTAGTTTGAAATAAATGGTTAAAATATTAATGTAACTTTGAAAGCAGAAATTACATAAATGTCTAATAGAAGAAAGAATAATTGACTTTAAAATGGATAACCATTTATTTCGGCAAAATACAATTTAATTACAACTTTATATAATTGAACTCAAACCATTGGAAGTCAACTTCAAATTCAATTTCTATAAGTGTTCTCAGGTAATCCATTCTATTATATAAAAGTGGCCCCACGAAAATTTGCTTTCACAACTGGCACGGAATCAAATTCTATCTAAAAGTTATTGAATCGAGTTGTGAGGTACATTATATAAATTACATGTCTTCACTCCTATAATTTATCACGTTTTTTAACTTATAAAAATGTTTAGTGACACTGTTCCATATAGAGGGTGTTACTAAACACAGAGTTACATTTTCACCGCCATTTGAAACTGTGTTGAAAACATTCAGTTTAGTAAATTAAGACAAGATTACTTATATGGAATTAAATACTGTATATATTTTTAAACGAACTACAAAGATGTTTAATCATGTTTGAAGTCTTGTCCAATGATAAAGATTGATTATTGTAAAAATAATAGAATATTATAAAAAGGCAAAAATCATCCAAAAAGCAAAAGGGAGTATTCCGTTTAACAAATAAAAACAACAGGGGTCTCTTTTAGAAGAGACCCGCCTTACGGTAGCGTGTATAGTACAGTAGATAAGACAAGCTCGTCCATTGATAAGATAACGCTTCACGATAAAACCTCTCATAATTTCATACTGCCCAACTCTATAGAAAATATTTTAAACCCTATAGAAATATATTTGTTTACTTTTACTATAATATCCCTATAGAAAATATTTTAAAAGTGGCGGGGCTCTTTTAAAAAAGACCCAACAACAGATAATAAAATTTACAAATTTTCTAGGGAAACAAGTTTTCAGTTAAAGTATAGTGTAATCTGAAAATGAGATCAACTAATGCTTCAGTAGGCCTTCTCTCAACACTCTCTCCTTAGCTATATCTTCCCTTAGCACTCTAGCAGTATATATTTACCTTTTATTTTATAGTAATCTAGTAAAAACACTTATATACATTTTTTAAATATGTAATGTTTTCCCGTCAATGTTGATTTTTGTAAAGTCAATGAAAATTACTGTAGCGTAATTTTTCTCTTTGTTTATTGAACGTCAATATTGTCTTAAAAGAAAAATAAGAAATGAATAAAATAAAGAACCATAACTCTTATGCTCTAAGGGTCAAGGTTGGAAAAGAAAAATGTTGGTCAAGAGAGAATTGATAAGAAAGGTATTTAAACCAGGATTACGTGAAAACATGTATATCCATCTACGTTTCTTGAGATTGTCAACCCTGTTGTTCTGGTATTTGATATTTATATGAAAATCTGTATAATATCGTTTTCTAAAGGAACTTATTCTGTAGTCTAGTTATTTACTGCGATAAAATATAGAAAGTCAAAAATATCACCAAGAGCTTTAGATATATAAAAACTTGTCAGATATGTCAACTACCGTTTCTTCCATGTGAGCATATACTCCAGCTTCACTTTATCACTTTTACTTAGTAAGTTTAGTACGGAGGACTGTTTGACTTGCTGGATACCTTAATAAAGCAGTCATCCTGATAGTTTTTAAATATTTTAAATTTAAAAACAAACTTTTTTACAATTTAATATTAAAAACAACTTTTATCAATCGATGGCGTTGCTAGAATCAAAAAGAAAACAGTTATTGAATGAAATTAACTTAATTTGATTCTTCACAGATGACGTTGCAGCGACACTTGTAAGAAGTTTGAATATATCAGTGATGTGAAATAATTTATTACATGCATAACGCAGATAATATTTTTATAATTCCATTAAGCTTTAAATGAGACATTCCAACAGACATATGTTTTTAAGTAAGTTAAAGTATAAGTTTACATTCTCAGTAAGTTAGCAACAACGACATCAGAAGTTAACGATGCCATAAATACACGTTTCCCATTGACCTCCTGAGAGAAAGAGAGAGAGGTAATGACGCGAGAAGTAGTTCTATATTACACATTAAATCAGAATATCTGTAATAGCTGATCTTACCTCCATTGTATATTTTATTTTCAATTATATAAAACCATGAGACATAAAATTTGAAGATCATGAAATTATATAAACAAAGTTAGACGTTTGTTTTTGTTGTTGTTTACAGTTAGAAGTTTGTTTTTTGTTGTTGTTTACAGTTAGAAGTTTGTTTTTTGTTGTTGTTTACAGTTAGAAGTTTGTTTTTGTTGTTGTTTACAATTAGAGGTTAATTTTGTTGTTCTTTACAGTTACGTTTTTTTTGTTGTTGTTCACAGTTAGTTGTTTGTTTTTGTTTACAGTTAGAAGTTGGAGTTCCACAAGGAAGTGTCCTAGGACCTACTTTGTATCTCTTATATAAAAATTACATACCTCAAGATTCTGATACAATCATGGCCACTTTCGCAGATGACACTGCAATAACGGCAGTTGGGGATAGTGCAGAGGAAGCAAAACACAAGCTCCAGAAAGCTATTGATAAAGTTAGTGTCTGGATACAAAAATGGAGATTAAGATTAAAAGAAGCAAAATCAAGCCATGTAAATTTTACCAACAGAAAGATAAACCCAACACAGGTTATAATAAATGGACACTTAATAGCCCCTGGAAATACAGCCAAGTACCTAGGAATGACACTTGATGCAAAGATTCATTGGAAGGAGCATGTTAAGAAGAAGATTACAGAGCTGAATATTAAATTCAGGAAAATGAATTGGTTGCTTGGTAGGAGATCAACATTAGATCTACACAATAAACTTTTAGTATATAGGCAAATATTAAAACCAATTTGGACTTATGGGAGACAGCTATGGGGCTGTACCAAAAAAACAAATGTTAAAGGTATTCAAACATTCCAAAATAAGGCTCTGAGGAGTATGGTTAACGCGCCATGGTTCGTGCGAAATGATGATCTCCATCGTGATCTCGGGATGAGTACTGTCTCAGAAGAAATTAAGAGATATGCAATCATGCATAAGAATAGACTGCAAAAACACGAGAACCCTGAAATGCTCCGTGTAATCAACAACACAGATGATGTGAGGCGCTTGAAACGAACTAAACCTCTGGATTTGGTGAACGAGATTGTGTAAATAAGTAACCGCATGAACTTTGTGTGTAAAATATAGGACTCCATCAGTGGATGGTGTTCCAAACACTGCTTTCTTTAATATGAAATGTTAATTACTTGATAAGGCAAACTTAGTTGTAATTATTAATAAATAAATAAAATTTAAAAAAATATTGAAAAAAAAAAAAAACAGTTAGAAGTTTGTTTTTGTTGTTGTTTACAGTTAGAAGTTTCTTTTGTTGTTGTTGTTTACAGTTACAAGTTTGTTTTTGTTGTTGTTTACAGTTACAAGTTTGTTTTTGTTGTTGTTTACAGTTAGTCTTTTGTTTTTGTTGTTGTTTACAGTTAGTCGTTTGTTTTTGTTGTTGTTTACAGTTAGAAGTTTGTTTTTGTTGTTGTTTACTGTTACAAGTTTGTTTTTGTTGTTGTTTACAGTTAGACGTATGTTTTTGTTGTTGTTCACAGTTAGTTGTTTGTTTTTGTTGTTGTTTACAGTTAGAAGTTTGTTTTGTTGTTGTTTACAGTTAGAAGTTTGTTTTTGGTGTTGTTTACTGTTACATGTTTGTTTTTGTTGTTGTTTAAAGTTACACGTTTTTTTGTTGTTGTTTACAGTTAGTCGTTTACATAAACAAACAACAAGACAAGACAAGGCTAGACAAGACAAGACAAGGCAAGATAAGACAAGGCACAAAACAAGACAAGACAAGGCAAGGCAAGCCAAACCAAGCTAAGCCAAGCCCAGTCTAATCAAGCCCATTCAAATCAAGTCAAGTCAACAGTTAGTGAAAATATATAAATACAGATCTGGATATTTACATCTTACTGCGTAATCATTTTAGAGTTTTGATTACAATTATTGTAATTAAAAAATTTCTAGCGAATTATATGTCAGTCAAAAGAGAAAAATGATTACATCAACTACAAATGAAACTTGATTACATTTCCAGATTAGAAATCCCAGCAAGTACTTTACTTCTTCTCCTGGACGGTTTGACCTTTTGTCATGTAAGTCATAAGGACTTATTGTACTTCTCAAGTAATATGGGATAACTTATAATCCTACCAAAGGTCTCAGTCCTATCAGATGCTTGCAGTTTCCACTTTTAGGCCACATGTCCTTCGAATAACTAGAAGTAGGCTATGTAATAAAATATAAAACATGTAGGTAATAAATGTTTTTATATTTTAATTAAGAATGCTCGCAGAAACATTGTGAAAATGTTTATGTAACAGTAACACGCAATTAAAAAAAAAAACTAACCTTAATACAGACTTTGGGATTTTATATATAATTTAAAATTTAAATATTGAGAAAATTTATTTTTTTTCTTTCCTATTAATTTTTGTTTTAATTGTACACAGTTCAACCCCAAACCTCGGAGTTGCATCAACCCTTACACTCAAAAACAATTCTCTTTTCTTAGATATTAAATTTTTTTTTTAATTTTTCTGCAATAGTCCACCATGGATAATATTTAATTAATAATGGTATTGTTTTTCACAACTGGCACCATATCAAATCTTTAAAATGGCTATGGAATCGAGTTGTGTTTTTTAACGTTTAAATTAATTAAATTCCTCCGTTATTCAAATAAACTAGTTACAGAAATAAATCATTTAAATTACATTAAAATTGTCCCATATACAGAGTGTTATGTAAATACAGGGTGAAACTTTGATAGTGGACACTATGTATTTTAAACAAGTTAATGGGTGTAACTCAGACTAATCATTCAATGTAAAGCAAGCCGATCCTTTAAATGTAACGAATAAATCTACTCTATCTAGATTAAAATAAAATTCCTCTCAGAGTTAGTCTGTTATTAATGTTTTCGGAAACTACATAATTGAATATAATGTAGGACTGTAATCTATTTAGATTTTTTTGAATAAAACTAAATTCAATTTAATATAATTTACCCCTCCTTAAAACATTCTGAAAATGGAACACGGTTTCCCTAATGGTAAATAAGATACACACTTCATCAAAAAACGATTGTAAATAAATTGTCTTGTTACTCTTACTCTAAGAAGCTGTGACTTTAATGAATTGCTATTTATACGGATTTACTTGACGTACAGAATAAAAACTTATTTAGAGTAATTGTTAACATAATTCTTATGATATACAGGGTGTTCGAAAAATGTGGGGCAATAATTTACTTAGTGATTCCTTGGGTCCAAAATAAGCAAAAACGTTTATATTAACATATGTCCTATCTTGATTCGTTTAGCGTCTGTCTGTATGTGTTTTTTACAAAATAATATTCATAACTCCTTAACGGTTTTAGTTACAGCGTTTGAGATTCTGCGCAAATGTTCATCTTATTGCTACATTTGTGCAAAATATGTATTAAAAAAATCTTTAACCGTTTCAAAATGGCGGCTATTTTTAATATTTGACGGCAAATTTCACGAAAACCGTTAATTGTGCAAAAAAATTGCATTATTTTGTAAAAAAACAAATACAGTAGACAGACGCTAAACGAATCGAGATAGGACATATGTCTATAAACGTTTTTGCTTATTTTGACTAAAGGAATCACTACTTAAATTATTACCCCACATTTTTCGAACACCCTGTATATCATAAGAATTATGTTCACAATTACTCTAAGTAAAACTATTCGAAATCTGATTGATGAATTCTTTTGCACAAAAAAAACCCTTTCTGTGGTGAATTTTACGAGATCAGGATCTGAATACATTTCAGTAAAACATGAGCTTCTGAATTTGAAAGCACTCTGATTTATTCAACTAGCTATGTTTAGAAGCAACACTGTCAAGCAGAAAAACTTAAGAAAAATAGACACAGATTTGTTCCCGTGTCTGAACGTAACAGTCGAGTTCTACAGTGAAATGTTCTGGACGTTTATTCTCTTCTAAGAAATATTTTGTTATTCTGTGTTACAGTGAAATTGTGAAGTTAGAACAAGAAGAAAAAGAATTACAAACAAATATGGTTTACAAAACAACTTTAATATTATTAATTTCTACCTATAAAATTCATTTTAAATACAAACTTTTATATGTTACTTCATTGCATTGATTTTAAACTATATAATACTGAATAGGAATTATTAATTTTTAAATAAGCACATAATGATAAAGTTTGTAAGTTTTGATTTAAAATTTTGTTGTTTTTTTAATTTATGAATGATGGAGATGCATTGTTTAACATTTCCCTCGCAGAAACGCACAATCCACAAAATAAAACAAAATCCATGAACAAGTGCATCATTGTTTAGGTAACAATGGAAATTTTCAACTGCTGCTTTTATTTATCAAAATATCATAAAATATTTCCATTCATTTTATAATTAATGTAAATAAATTTGAAATATTAGGTTATTGTTTAATTAGGAGATTAAAATCAGAAAGAGTTTTAATAAATGTAGACATATTCCAAACGGTATAAACAAAAATGTTGACTACTAAATTTCCTTCTAATTGGAAAAATCCTTTTATTTCTTCCAGATTACAATCACATTAAACCTGTAAACAGTTTAGCTTCAACCCTCGCAGTAAAAAACTGATTGCTTTTTGTAAGTGTTCAAAAGGAATTATATTAATATCTACCGCAATGGCATCTCGATATTACTTAACTTTGATATTGTTTTTCACAATTGGTACTTTGCCAGTTTCTTCCTAGAAGCAATGGAATCGAGTAGTGTGGTTGATAGTCATTATATTTAAATGATTTCAACCCTTACAATTGCCACTTACAGAATTTAAATTAGAGAATATTCCGATTCATTTTAGACATTGTACATGGTGTGACGGAAATACGCTTGTAAATGGATTCGAGATATTAAAGAAGGAAAACTCTTCCATGTTGGTAAATACAAATACACATTAAGTGTTGTGTAAACATGTAGTTTTAACAAGTACAATAAACAATAAGGGATGTTTTGGAGACAGTGTTCGAGTGAGTGATGATGCTTTTAAACCATTAAAACGAATACACACAGAAAAACAAGTAAAGACATTTTCAAAATTAAAATAAATTAATATAACGTTGATATAATCCCCACAAATTAGATTTTATAAATGCTGCGATACAATTATGCTGATTAACTAAAAATTTCTGACAACTAAATTATTCCATTAAAGTTACACTGAATAAAGTTTACCAAATTTGTGTTTCAAAACATTTTAATTTAAATTCAGTTAATATTGTATTTGCTTCATTTTAAATTTTTTTTGTGTTTACATATCTGTTACGTAAAATATACGTACAAAATACAAACTACAAATATATTTATTGATTCTTTCGAGCTACATTAGTGCCAGATTTTTATTTATTAATGAGGAGAAAATATTTGAAATAAGATAACGAGACCTTAAGTCCTAAATATTTGTTCACTTAAATCTTTCTGAGTTAATCCTACCTAATCCTTTAATAACTATTTATGGATTCTTTTGAGGTTCATTAGAAATATAATTTTATTTATTAATGAGGAGGAAATATTAGAAATAAAAGATTAAAAACAACTAAACTATCAAATAAGAAATAAACTCAATGTAACAAGTTGGGATTGATGGAAATAATTTTAGTAAATTTACTTGTTTCACTAAAAAGCTTTCGTTCTGACAATAAATTATCGTATTAAATTAAGAAAATAAAATTCTTATTTCCAGATTTACATTTTTAGAAACAGATATTATTACATTTTTTTTTTTCATTTCATTTAACATAATAAATCCCAACTTCACTTTTTGTGAATAAGATAATGCGACCTTAAATCCTAAACACTTGTTCACTTAAATCTTTCTGAGTTAATCCTACCTAATCCTATAATAACATTTATTATTAGGACTATTATGGATTCTATAATAGTCCATAGTTATAGTTACTATTTATGGATTCTTTTGAGGTTCATTAGAAATATAATTTTATTTATTAATGAGGAGGAAATATTAGAAACAAAAGATTTAAAACAACTAATCTTACAATCTTAAACGTAAAAAATAAACTCAATGTAACAAGTTGGGATTGAAGGAAATAATGTTAGTAAATTTACTTGTTTCACTAAAAATCTTTCATTCTGACAATAAATTATCCTATTAAATGTAGAAAATAAAATTCTTATTTCCAGATTAACATTTTTAGAAACAGATATTATTACATTTTTTTTCATTTCATTTAACATAATAAATCCCAACTTCACTTTTTGTGAATAAGATAATGCGACCTTAAATCCTAAATACTTGTTCACTTAAATCTTTCTGAGTTAATCCTACGCAATTCTACAAGAGGATGAATGAAATCCTATAATACCTACTGATGACGTAGTTGTTTGTAATTACTTCTAATTTCAATAATACTAATACATAAATTTATAATGTGTGTTAAATAGAGTAAGTCAAAACCGTTCATCTCTAATAAATCAAAACTTGTTGGCAACTACTGTTTCTTCTGATTGGTTCTACACTCCGGCTTCACGATATCGCTTGTTTTTTTAATTCTGTTCTGAGGTCTTTCTGGCTTGTATATTCCTCAATACATCAAACAGAGAGGCGGTTTTAATATAAATCTATTTAAAAACGAAGTCAATATATTTGATAATTAATTAACTTTTGTCATTTGATGAGATGGAGTTATTAAAACGAAAGCTGTTGCTGTTTGAAGACAAATATCAAACATAATATGTATATTTATTGATGGAGTTGTAACTACACTTTGATTACTCCATTGTGATGTAATTATTTATTACAACACAGATTAAACTTTTAAAAATTCCATGAAATTCGTGAAGAGAATCATTCCAGCAAACATATGTTTATAAATAAGTTAAAGGATAAGTTTACATTCTCAGTTAGTTACGCATCAGAAGTTAATGACGTCATCAGAAGTTAATGACGTCATTGGCCTCCTGAGAGCGAGAGGTAATGACGTGTACGGCAGGTTTATATTACATATTAAATATGAAATGTTTCTCTGTGATGTCTATACACCTATCGTATAGTTTTATTACAATATTCTTCACTGACTATTCCAGTCCTATCGCACAGTTTATATTACACATAAATCAATATTTATAGGTTATAAGCACTAGAGGTTGGTAATGTGATTGAATTAAAATCTCCAATCCTGTTGTTTTTCTGTCAAGATTGTCTTCTTTAGCCTTTGCAGATCCTTCTACTATCCACAAGGGACTCATATGACCCAAGCGAGTTGAGACGCCTCTTTCACTGGATGTATTTCAATTCCTTCCTAACAAACATATCAGGAAGACGTTTTTCTATCCCGCACTTAAGTTATAGGCATACTCGATGCGAGTGAATACATAGACACTCATAGAGGCAACATACTTTAATTCGAGTACCTGAAGAGTTGTTACGTCTTTTTACTTTGGAATAAACACATCACTTTTTTTAAATCAACTGTTCTAACAATTGCAAATGGAATAGGTGTAATATCCAACAAGAACTTTTCTATAAAACAGTTTATATACATTCACTAAAAGCCAACCAATTTTATTTCATTGTTTAGAGTTGCACCGGATAAAGTGAGAACATCCAATTTGTATTTTAAGATTTTAATTTTAGATACAGAAAATATTTTATTTGCTTCATCTCCTTTCTTATATTAACAACACCCCCTTCTCTATTTTTGGTATGTTGTCAGTTAGATTATTTCTCTAATCAGAGCGTCTACGAATGGACGTTCTTTTAACTACTCCATTTTGATTTTATCGTCTTTCCATTTAACTACTTATTTAGGAGAAAGTAGAAAATTTAACAAAATTAATAAATGAAATAATTCTCCAACTAATGTGGTAAAGAAACGAAGAGAGAAAATAAAGTGTTAAAGAAAATAGGATTTTGCAAAATGGAGGTAATTTCATATGACGGCGGATAAATTGTACTTTAGGTAAAACTTGTTTACGTCAGCATGACTTCAGTGTTTACGATATGTCTCTCTTGTGGATAACATTACGTCTTTATTCGAGATTACTGCAATATCAAGTTATTGTTTTTGAGTAAGTTAAGTAAATATATCTAAAACAGGATCATGGGAAAAGTAAGCGTGAATTTCCACTTCCTTATTTTTGAAAAACCGCTTATAAAAATGATTTTTTTTACGAGATTTTCAGTAATATTTCAAATATTATATCTATCCTTAAGGATATTCAAAATTAGCTCAATTTTGTTTTGAACTTCACTTACAAAATGCAACACATTTAGGACATTCTTACATGTTTATTTTAAGGTTAAAGTTTATAACCTCAATATTTTATGTTTATTCGTAAAACATTTATTTATTTTAAATTCGTATGTAAAAATATGTTATTCGTATAATTAAGGGTTTCGAATAGAAAGTGAAAACATACACAAATAAAAGATTCATACAACGTGTTTTAAACAAAGTTACCCTAATGTGTAAGATAATTTTTTGATCTAACATTTCCTACAAGGCAGGAGACCCAACTTGTATGCAATACTTTCAGAGAATCTGCTTGTATTACATTATAGATTGGGCTGGGTAAGTAACATGAAGCTCCATCAACTTGTTTAATAAAGAAATATTCTGAGTGGAAATAGCGTAACATACTAAGAAAAGCAGATATAAAGGGGTTGCCAAAATAAAATATTTACTCAAAGGATTTACATTTCACTCCAGCTTTCCTTTCCCTTATAAATATACAACCCTTAAGCTTTGCACAGTTTGTCACAATATTGTTTTCAATAAGGAAAGTAAGTCTTCTATTGTTTGCAGTAATACTTTGTGTTCATCCTATTACATAATGAGATTTATATAGTTTTTACATGTAAGTAGAACCAATGACTACATAAATACTATAAGACACGACATAGGATAGGGAAATAGTCTACGCTTTACGGGTGCTGTTCATCACAAGTTTGACTCACAGCTATTAGAAAGCGCTAGCAGCAGGTGCTTGACTGTACGCATCCCACTTGGTTGAGACTGTACAACTGTTGACCTCTCTCTCACAAACCTTCTCACTTACTTCCGTCAGCAAAAGAACCCGTCTCGTATTGCTTCCTTCCCTCGCAAGCTGTTTCACTTATTCAGTATCTGTCAATAGTGTCAATCTATTACAAAAATATGCCTGGAATATATAAGTGTTATTACGCGGACTGCCAAAGAAATAATAAGAACAGTTATGATCTTCACTTCTTCACATTTCCATCTTCAGATCAATCAAGGTAAGACACGGTTTCACTAATCATCTTTCTAAGATTTTTAATTGAAAAATTGCAGCAGTTAACCTTCACTGTCAGAAGAATAATTATTGATAATTAAAATAAAATTTTTAATGAAGTTTATTAAAATGTCAGTTTTCAGATTAACTGTTAATGAAGTTTATTATTATAAAAGACTTGTTACTTTTTTCTTTAAATGAAGAGAGCTTTTTCTAAAAATTTAAACTAGTTGTTTTACCCGGCTTCGCCCAAAGCTGTGTAGTTTGGAGGTTTATTATTATTTCTATAGTCTTGAGCTTGTACATGTTTTTATTTTGATAAGATAATTTTTAATTTGCACATATAATTTAGTATTTATAGGCCTAATGCCTTTTTAAAAAAAATAAAAAATCGTTTTCTTACTCTCTGAATACAAAAAATAGGTTTCACGGTTATGTATGTCTGTGTGTGTCAGAAATATCCAGCTTCAGATTCAGATGAAATTTTGTATCTATTCAATTGAAAACCAATATTTAATTGACAATTTCACCACAATTCCAGACGTTAGTTTATATTTATATTTTAGGGGTTTATGGCCTCCCCCAAAACCCCTAAAAACTGAAAAAATCTAAATTTTTCAAAAATTGTCAATGTTTATGTGTACATAAAAAATACTACAACATTTTTATAATTTTTTAAAAGATATTAAAAGTTTAGTAATTTAGTCTAAATAGAAATATAAAAAATATATAAAAATTTTAAAAAAATCCTTACCCTAAAATTAATTTCAAATATACCACATCATACAAAAAGAAGCAGCGTTATGAACTATAAGCTTGATGGTATAGTAATATATTTTGGGGAAAGAAAGCCATGAACACAAAAATATGTCTTACCGTTACAAAACTTTTTGATTAACAAAGTAATATAACATAGCAGAATAATTTTTATAATTATTTTCAAGATGTACAAAATTTTAGTAATTCACTTGTGAACACAAATCTGTAAAATTATTTTTCCCGCGACTTTTCTGTATATTTATGTTTTTGTCTGACAAAAATATGTTTTTGTCGCGACTTGTCTATAGTTGGGCCCACATCTTACTGTAACAATGTCGTGAGGTGTTAAATTGAAGCTGCTATACTATATTTAGTATAGTGTGTTTTGTTTTACTTCAACAGATGTCGTTGTTCACAAAAACCTATCTTAAAAGATAGAAATCCAAATATAACTTACAGTTGTTTGAAGTTTGAAATCAGCTGATAATGGAAATATAGGAAACAGTTGACTACAGCTGTTATTATTATAGTCCATAAACATATGTAATGGCGCTTGCATTTTTGTTAAATATTGAGCATATTTTTTGTTGTTTTTATGTTCATTAGATGCTACAGTTTTTCAAAAAGTATATAAAAACACTCGTGGATTCGAATGGAATATTGTGTCCAAATTTCAAAGCAATCGGTGAAGAACTTTCTGAGATTATCGATTTTGAACAAACGCACATTTACATTTTTATTTATATAGATTTTGACTACAAATGAATTTTATCTGTAATATTTATGATTTTTACAATTTAAATCATTTCCTTAGTCCTATGATGTTATTTCTTGTCATATTTTTATGTAATAATATATTTTATAATTTTGCGATATTTTAGTTCTATGTTGACTTTATAAATTTGTATTTAGTTATTAGTTTCACTTTTTTTCACAAATTTATCAAGCTATTATTAAGGTTTTTATTTTATTATTTTGACTACAAATGAATTTTATCTGTAATATTTATGATTTTTACAATTTAAATAATTTTCTTAGTCCTATGATGTTATTTCTTGTCATATTTTTATGTAAGAATATATTTTAAAATTTTACTATGTTTTAATTCTACGGTGACTTTATAAATTGTCTTTACTCCCCCCCCCCCCCATAAATTTATCAAGCTTTTCTTAACGTTGTTATTTTATGTTGTTACGTATGTAAACAAAGTTTTCAAATCTCTTTTGTAAAATATTGTAACAAATATTATTAAAACATTTTTTATAAACGTTTTCAATAGTATCCAAACAATATTTTATTAATATTTTCGAAACATTAAACAGTATTGCAAAACATTTTCCCATAAACCAAAATCAAATATGTTTTTAACTTCTTAAAAAATATTTTCCGGCGTATATTAGAAAAATGTTGAGAAAAGGTTTATAAAATATTTCATTACAATATTTTCAATATATTTCAAAATATTTCTAAAACTATAAAAGACCAGTGTTTCCGTAACAATTTTTTTTAAAAGATTTTAAAAATGTATAAGATCACATGGATATTTTACTCATAATTACGATTGTCTTGGGGAAAGTATTATTTTAACGTTTTTGTTCTTTTAACTAGAATAATTGCATGATAGTATGAGTATTTAGAAAATGTTTTCAGCAAAAGCGGATGTTTTTGTGCTGTTAGTAGTGACGAGTCCGGGCGCAGAGAAATGACCAGTGCAGTAGGTTAGATTATTTTTTATTTACTTAACGTCGCAAAGCAAATGAAACATTGTTTGACCGTAGAGCCACCTAGCGCCAGTCACGTCAACTTCAGATTCTCTAGCAGAGCGACAGCTCCACACCCTAGCGGGTAATGGACAACTCAAGAATAAGCGTAGAATTTTTAACATGGCAATGTCGTGTCTTATAGTATTTATGTAGTCATTGGTAGAACATACTGTGGAGTAAAATAAAATCGATCCGGTATTTCTGCTTGAGATCAGGAAAAACCATAACTATTGAAATGATAATGCACAATATATATGTGAGGACGGAAATGCTGTAATGCGTTGTATCAAAGGTTGTCGTCCATAGTACAAGTCTGTTTAAAACAACTGCTTTCTGTAACGCCTAAATACATTCACTACTTCTGTCTTTTCTTCGTTTATATTAAACCATCTACGCTCGCTTCGCTCATGTTATTGTGCATAGTGAATAAACCTTCGTTTACTACGCTCGTATCTGTACTCAACTCTGCCGAATCTCGTAATTGTACGAGTAAATTGGGAGTTGAGAGTTCGAATTTACATTTAGGACAATAACTTTGCTATTTGTCTTCGTAGCAATGTGGGTTTGTAGCGTTACAAATACAACTGAAATCTGAAAATTTATATTTTAATGTAAACATACAAAAAAAGAATAAATATTGTTTATCATGGCTCCATTTTTGATATTTTGAATTCTCTTTTTGGAATTTCAATAAGGTTCTATCTATGTGAGACCACTAGTCTTCTATATAAAACAGAGATAACGACCATAGACGATTTAAATGTCGAAAATCATTTTATCGATTCCCTGAGGTCATGAAGAATCGAAAAAATTAGCATTTATTGCCATTACTTAACATAGTTTTATTAATTTTACGGCTTTAAGCAAACTTATTCAAAAGAATAGAACAAATTTTCTTACTAAGATTTTCTCACCATCGGGTCGTCTAATTAAATATACATTTTAAAGATACAATAATATTTCAAGTGAAAAATATACGACCTAGACTGGGAATCGAACCCAGGACCTTTAGCTTTACGCGCCAATGCTTTACCAACTGAGCTATCCTAGTCGCTTCCCAGCACACGGCGTAGATTTCTCACTTGACTTAACGTTTAATAGCTGCAATTTTGAGTTTCCAAATTAATTACCTCGCATATGCGACATTGAAATTAATTTTTACTCATTTTTCAGCCCTTACGTATGTATTTATTCATTATTGAATTATTTGATTCACTTTAAATATTATTGTATATTCAACACTTGCTAGTGAAAACGTATACGAGAAAAATTCAAATAATTAAATAATTTTAAATATTTTTTCAGAATAGATGACCTATAGAATTGTTATATTTTTATTAAAATTGGTTATAAAGAATTATCAAGTGATAAAGAATGCTGGAAAATTATCTAGTCAGATAATGTGAATTAGCAACACTGTTCTGGAAACTCAAATAATTTCTTTAAAACAAGAAAAACCTCGTGGATTGTCCTCGTGGGTGGAGTTAGAAATGGTGATTTAAAAAAATATATAGTAAGATAACTTTTCCTGGGTACATTAACTGTTACAAAATTAATTTAAATAGATAGAGAGTGCGTTAAGATATAATTACTTATCTATTATTTCATAAAGATCCCAAGTGTTTACCTCAGGAAATGCAGCGTTTCTTGGTTTTATTGGTCATTCCTTGACGTAATATTATCAGTAGCTACACTTTTGTCATGCAGTCTTGGGTTATATCCCTCTCTTTCATCTTTCCTTGACAACTCTCGTTGTTACTTACCACTGATGCTATTAAAGTATTAGAGAGCTAAGTAATTTTATTTTATGTTCTCTTCTTCCGTTTTTTAAGAAACTGATGATTACCAAGTAGTTTTTTATTTCTAAAAAATAAGAATTTTTTGAAAACAACCATAAAATAATATGTCCATAGATTTCAGACATCATACATTAGTTCATAAACTCAAACTTTTATCCTAAACAATAAAATGTTAAAACATGTATCATGTGTAATGTATAATATAAGTGGTTGAAAATTTTAAGAAGGAAAAACCCTCTTCGTGGAAATGGAATGTTTCGTGGTTTTCCTTGTCATCCCCAGTCATAACATTTGACATAAGCAAGTAATGGTGTGTTCTACCACAACTGTTGCATATGTCACGTACTGCAGGGGCAGTAGCAACCACAAATGCCGTATCATGCACGTCTACTACTGAGTTATGTTTTCATCGATTTTTATAAAAATATTGTATTTATATACAGAACTTACAATTTGTCTTCATTTGTAAAATATACTGTGTATTATTTTATACATTCAAAAGTACTGATGATAATGTTAAATACATATTTGTATTATATAAGATAGGAACTAATGTACATTAATTTGTTTGGGAAATAACTATCAGGGTTATGAACTTCTTAAAAATAAAAGAGCATAAAATTTTTCTCAAATAGAAAGATAATGGAGTATAGGAACAGAAATCACTAGACTATTATTATATTAATGAGGTTAGAATCGAAAGAAAACTAGCGTTGATCAAGAGGGATTAATGGGAAAATTGAAAAGAAGGATCTAAAATATGACTAGGATAAGAAAGGTGTAGATTCAGCTAGGTTACCTCGTGATTGTTTCACCTGTACTAAAAAATAATTTAAAATCTTGAACAGAATTTTTTAATAAGAAACTAAACAATCCATCTTAAATATTTTGTTAGACTACTTCAGTTATAAGATAATAAAACACAATTTTTTATTTTGTAATATCCACTTTTGATTAGTCTAGCCGACCAATGGTTTTGTCTGCTAAGCCATTGACGAGGCTGTATTATAGACTGTGATTATAACCGTAATCATAGACATAGCAGGCGAAACCATTGGTCGGCTAGACTAATCAAAAGTGGATATTACAAAATGAAAAATTCTGTTTTATTATTTTTAAACAGGGAATTCCACCAAGAACCATCGGTCTCAACATTAATGAGAACTTTAGTTATATTTCATGGCAGGCAAGATTATACTACCACTGTTTAATTTTAGGGGTTTATATCTATAAAGAATTTAAAAAAAATTATAACAATTAAATCGTTCAGTTGATATATAATTGAAACAAGTGAATACAGATTTTGTTTACTTGAGACCATTAAAATGAGGGAGAAAACAAAATATTTACCATTTGAATATTGTTAGCCACCCCTCCAACTAATTGTAAAGGAGAGGTTATTCAACAACTTTTATATTATTTAAAACAAACCGTTCTAAATACAAATACCGTTGTATAATGTGTTGAAATTTTACATCAAGAAGATTTATAGATAACGAAGTAGATAATGATTAAACGTACCTCTCTTCTGCTTATTAAACCATCGTTCTTCTTTACAAAAATTTTGATCAATTCAAGAATTCTCAAAGAGTGGTTTCATCTTTATCTTTTGGAAAATTACAACCATACATAAATAAACCAATTCTACAACTGGAAACTCAATAAAGGTACAATGTTACAAGTATAATATTTTCCACAAATAAAGATTCTAGAAAATTAACTACATAATATAATAAATTTTTTTCAATAAGAACTTCCCTTGTAAAGAGCAGTTTTCTTTTATTGGTTAAAGTTGCAACAATAACGTGTAATTGTATTTTCAAACTAAAATTTTAAATACAGGAAATATTTTTATGATCTCATTTCCATTCTCATTTTAATTCCCCCCACCTCCTCCCTAGTATATACTGTTCTCATTATGGTTCGAACTTTAATATATTTATTGTTAAAACCTCTTGTCTTGCATTGCATTTTAAAACTATAACTTTGTACATACAATGTTATCTTGCAATGAAGTAATGTTTTGTTATGTACAATATCAAGTGATGTTACCTTGCAAACTATTTTACTTTTATTATAAATAACATCAACTGATGTTGCCCTGCAATCTATTTTACTTTTGTTATAAATACCATCAACTGATGTTACCCTGCAATCTATTTTACTTTTATTATAAATACCATCAACTGATGTTACCCTGCAATCTATTTTACTTTTATTATAAATAAAATCAACTCATGTAACCCTGCAATCTATTTTACTTTTATTATAAATAAAATCAACTCCTGTTACCCTGCAATCTATTTTACTTTTATTATAAATAACATCAACTTATGGTACTCTGCAATCTATTTTACTTTTTTTGTAAATAAGATCAACTCCGGTTACCCTGCAATCTATTTTACTTTTATTATAAATAACATCAACTTATGGTACTCTGCAAACTATTTTACTTTTTTTATAAATAACATCAACTTATGGTACCCTGCAATCTATTTTACTTTTGTTATAAATAACATCAACTTATGGTACCCTGCAATCTATTTTACTTTTGTTATAACTAACATCAAATCATGTTACCCTGCAATCTATTTTACTTTTATTATAAATAACATCAACTCATGTTGCCCTGCCATCTATTCTACTTTTGTTATAAATAACATCAACTTATGGTACCCTGCAATCTATTTTACTTTTTTAATAAATAACATTAACTCCTGTTACCCTGCAATCTATTTTACTTTTATTATAAATAACATCAACTTATGGTACTCTGCAAACTATTTTACTTTTTTTATAAATAACATCAACTCCTGTTACCCTGCAATCTATTTTACTTTTATTATAAATAACATCAACTTATGGTACTCTGCAATCTATTTTACTTTTTTTGTAAATAACATCAACTCCGGTTACCCTGCAATCTATTTTACTTTTTTTATAAATAACATCAACTTATGGTACTCTGCAAACTATTTTACTTTTTTTATAAATAACATCAACTTATGGTACCCTGCAATCTATTTTACTTTTATTATAAATAACATCAACTTATGGTACTCTGCAAACTATTTTACTTTTTTATAAATAACATCAACTCCTGTTACCCTGCAATCTATTTTACTTTTATTATAAATAACATCAACTTATGGTACTCTGCAATCTATTTTACTTTTTTTGTAAATAACATCAACTCCGGTTACCCTGCAATCTATTTTACTTTTATTATAAATAACATCAACTTAAGGGTACTCTGCAATCTATTTTACTTTTTTTGTAAATAACATCAACTCCTGTTACCCTGCAATCTATTTTACTTTTATTATAAATAACATCAACTCATGTTACCCTGCAAGGAAGTTACTTTTTGTCATAAATCAGAATAACAGCCGCCACGTCGAACTGTAATGTTTCATCAATTAAATCAAACCAACTCTGACAGGAGAATGGGTCGGAACAACTCGCTTCATCAGTCCTTCATTAGTGTCCTTGTTCCTGCATGTATCCTGTTTAGTCTGAATACATTTTGCTGCACACTAGGTTCAGTTAGAATTCTGTTATTGATGGGGAGCTTTGTTGCCTACCTCGCACGAATAATACAAATATTAGTTGTAATACGATATCAATGCTTTCTTCTAAACACTTTAAAAATCATAATTTATTATTCAGTTTATATATATATATATATATATATATATATATATAGTATTGGATATTTGTCAGAATTTTTGGTTAAAATAACACAAGTAGTTTCAAAAGTATAGAACAACTCACTTTATCAGTTGATAATATGCTCTTGAAGTGTATTATTCTGCTCTAATCTACTAAGTAAAAGTAGTAACATAGAGTTGTAAAAATAACTCTTGCATACGTCATCATTAAACTACAAGTGATCGGCACCACACACTATGTACCACACAAGGTATAACAAACTCCAAATCCTGTGTGAAAATAAACTACTTCTCAGAGTAATAAATTTTATTTCAAATGATAAACATTAATGGATAAAACATACACGTATAAATTTTGAAACAAATCTATTTTTGTATACAAATATAACTCCTGGATGTAACTATCATCTTCCATACGTGAATTCCACCCTAACACAGTATTTCTTGCTTTTCTTATTGGTTTTACATTTCTTGCTGGTTATACATGTGTCATTAACTCGTCATGAACTTAAATATTACAATACAAAATCCGATTTAATTGGCGGCTGTTCAGGTTTGTTTGTTGGGGGGGGGGGAGGAATTATAAGATAATTTTTTTAGTACGTGAAATTTTCCTACATTGCTTTGGGCTATTAATCTTCACATTAATTTCAATAAAATTTAACCAAAATCGATTGAACACATTTTTATAAATTTGGTTTCTTATAACGGCTTGATGGGCTATCTTTTGGTTTGTTAGCGATAACTAATGAATCGACATTTATGATTTGTTAACGACCAATCCGTTTTTGCTTTACTTATTGGCTTTATTTAACTTAATTTTGATCTAAAACAATAAAACCGATTGCGATAAAATAACACTTTTCTTGTTTTAACTTACGATATAAACCCTACAATTTTAGTTTTTTGTAAAATATGATATCTGAAATAAAAAGTTACATAACAAATTTGAACAAAATCGGTTCACTCGTTTGTGATGTAAAACACTCCAGGCATAGACGAGAGACGTAGGCAGGAAAACATCCCAGAACCATTTTTTTTAGGGATCAGAGGACCTCAATACAAATATATTCTCGAAAAATCCGATCCAGTCTTTTTAAATATCACATAACTTTTACTAGACATAAATGAGGACAAAAATAGGAAATACTTAAAATGTATATGCAAAATATTTAAAATTGTGAAAACTATCAATACCTAATTTGCAGTAGCTCTAGTACAACTCCAAAGATAATATTCTTAAAATGAAATCACTAAATAAATTGTCATTAATTTCCTGCAACATGTAAAGGTCATCTAGTTACTTCTATTGTTTAAATAAATTGTATAAGGAAACAAAGAACCGACCACTCAGAAGCAGGCAAAACCACGATGTATGTTGTTTACCGCATCATTTCCTTCCTTTTCTTTGAAGCATTAAAGTCACCTGCTACAACTCATATCTTATTGTGATCAGTTTAGGGTTGTAAATCAAGACTTTCTAAAGATTAAAATTGTTGTAACAAATGGTATTAAGTAAAGAATTTTTAAAATTAATTATTATAATTTATTTGTCATCATATACATGTGTAAAACGTATGCATTAACTTTCTAATATCTTTCGTCATCTTCGCCAGGAGAAAAAGTCGAAAAGAGAACACAAAACACCCATTGAATACTCTAAAGTGACAGAGTCAAAAAAGAACAACACTTGGTCAAAAGAGAGCTAATCGGAATGATCTATGAGAGAGAACAAACCCAAGACTAGATGATGGTACCTTGTGATTTCCTTGTGGTTACTTTTCCTTGTAATACATGTTAAATTGTATTGGTAGTTCAATGGGTCTTACACAGTAGGGTAAGGTTGTTTAAAACAGTTGTTACAGAGTTTTTTGAATCTCATAATTGTGACTATTACTTTCTTTACGTTAGCTAAGCCATAACGAGCTTCATAGATGTGTGTAAGTTAAAACGTGTTCACTCGTTTTGGTCGCCACAGTGTCTCGCCTCTGTACTGGAAACTGTACACGTGTGAAGATGCCAGTCGTAAATCGTAGTTCCTCTCCTCCTCATTCCTTTCCTTTCAATTTAGTTACACTTTTCTTTATTATACACTCTCACTAACTTTCTTTTCTTCCTACTTTCCATTCTCTTTAATTCTTGCTCTTCTTAGTTTTTTCCACCTAATCATTATCTTTCTTATTTTATCCCTTTCTTCTTATCTCCATTTATTTTCTTCATCTCTCTCTCTCTCTCTCTCTCTCTCTCTCTCTCTCTCTCTCTCTCTCTCTCCCTCTCTCTCCAGTTTCCCCTTTTATGCTTTTTTCTTTCTACGTCACCCATGTTTTTCTTCCACTCTTTAATCCTATCCCTCTTCCTCGTAATTTTCTAACTGTCTCACTTTCATTTTCCCATCTCTCTATCCATTTTCAATCGCTTTCTCTCTTTGTCTCACCGCTCCTTTTATACTTTCCCTCTCACCTATCCTTTCCCCCACTCTCACTTACCTTTATCTTCTAATCCTTCCCAATTTCAATATATTTTTTCCTTTCAACTTTGCTCTCTTTATTCTCTACCTCTCTGCTTTCTTTTATATCTCCAATTTTCCGTCTTTCCATTCGCACGCCTATATGTTCTTTTATCTATCCCTATCTCGATTTTATTCTCCCTCTCTGTTTCGTAATATTATATTCACAACAACAACTTTTAAAATATGTTTTCCTGATGAAGTTTTAAGATCAAAGACCATGAAATCGAAGCTTGTAAGAAACTCCCCCATCCCGTTTGATTTGTCCTTACAAATAAAGTGTATCCAGAATCATCCGAGCGTTGTACAATTTACCGCTTCAATGCACTTCAATTGCTCCATCAGAAGGACGTCCTCTCCTTATGACATCCTGTTCAGAATTTTTTAGGTATTATTTTATTGAGAAAAATAAAGAATTAGAAAAGGAACCACATTTGAAGTTCACAGTGAGCTATAACATCGGTTTATTCAACTATTTTTTCTTTTTTATTTCATCTGACGTAAATTATGGATGTGACGGAAGGGGTAAATAAAAAAATAATAATAATAAATAAAAAAAATAGTGAATTATTCAAGAAAATATATGTTTCAAGATCTTTAGAGTTAACATTAGTATTTTCCTCATTTCTAATATTTTGTCATTTTAAAGTTTGCATACAGTTGTGCATTGCTTTACAGTCAATTACACAAACGGTTAGACCAATTTTAATCAAATTTAATACACGAGCACATATTAACCATTTTTTAAAAATCCTAACGGTATTTTGAAAATTACTAGCGAAATATAATTTAATTTAATTATTTCGATATGCCATTATATTGTATGTATTATCTATTCTAATCTTTATTTAGATCCGTCTTCAATCCCATAACTTAACGTAAAATGACTAGTTTCGACAATCAAATTGTCATCATCACACTCTTCTAAGCTTCAAGCATATATCACTCATAATATACTCCTATTGGCCTATGTCATGTTCTTAAAACTATATATTAGGACAAAAATTCTTACATTTCATCAAAGCTTTATTAAAACTCTGGGGTGGCAGTTTGCATATTTAACATTTCAAAACAGTTTCATGTTTTTATTGTAACTTAGTCCGTGTACAAAGTATGGTAATCCTTTGAACTCCATTTTTGACTAATTTTCACGTTTCGTAGCTACGGGAAACCGATAAATTTATTGTCAACTTACCGTCAGTAGGTTGTCGCCGTTGTAGTCTGGACGTAAGTATGATAGCGGCTACAAAATTGGAAATAGAAAAATTAATTTTGGTATAGGGGACTATAGTGTGCTCATATAGAAACCAATTGAAATGCATAATAATCTAATTAAAACGTCTACATGGAAATCATTTTAAACAGTTTTTTGTTCATATCTACTATGCTATTGAATGTATAACGTATTAAATTAGATATACATTTTAAGACTAAATTTCTGTACGTAATGGTAACAAACCACTCTACGATGACAAATAGCGAAATTATTGTTAAAAATTTAATTTTGAAACTTTTACATCCAAAAAAAAAATGTTATTCGTCAAGATACGATGCACAAGGCTGAGACATCGACTCGAGCCTTGTCGGAACTAGATCTAGCGACACTAGATCTAACAATATAATTTAAAAACCAATCAATCATGTTCTAGCATTTAAGGGAACTTCTTCTATGATTTGGCTGGGCAAGTATCATGATTCCACCATCTACTTGTTTTATGTTAGTGCCAAAACACCTTTTAATCAGTGAACATACATTTGTGGTGAGTTGATGAATGATATGATTGTTTTATTTTGATTTTTGCTTAAGTTGTGACAGAAGGAGTCAATGGCCTCATAAATTGGACTTTGTCTGTGAAAAAAAAAAAAACAAACTCAAATAGTCTCCCGCAAGTATACATAGATATACAAGCTTACTTCTCAACGACAAAGGCGCTGTTAGAGATATAATCCGTATCAATGCTATATGATGCCCATTTATATATAGAGCTTATATTATATTGTATCATGGGCTGGGCAACTAACAAGATGGCTTCCATCTTATTGTTTCTGTTATTGGAGATGTATATATACCCTTCATACGTATTTGCTAATAATACATTCAGCAATGCATAATTAATTAGTTAAACAATAAAAATAACAGCGATTTTTAACAATATGTTAACTGAAATAGGGGGCTTTTGTATCGTTTTAAAGATTATGAATTGATTTCCAAGAGATTTATATAATCGATAAAAGTAGACATTGAAAAATAAAATCCCCTTAATGGTTGGTATATACTCAACGGTTCTTCAGAAATACCCTTATTCTAACTCTATACCCAACAAGTATAAAGAAACAAGCTTACACATTCGTCATCAAGTTCGCACTTAAATTATACAAATATTAAGTTTATTTTTTATTTATGAAATATTCAGTACAGGATTACAAATGACTGCGTAATATTTGAGAACATATAAATTTGGTAAGGTGTTATTGAATTTTAGATTAACATTGTCACTGTTTATAAGGGAAGTATTAAGTTGCTGAGTAGAGCTAAGCGAACATCACAATGTAACAACTTCAACAAACTTTTGAACTTTAAGATGTATTAACAAACTTGGCGACGTGTTGACATTTAAACAAAACTTTGGCAGGATTAATCAAGCAACTACTGGGTAAAGTGGGGTGGGAGTAATGACCTTGAAGTTTAACCCTAGTTTATACTTAGTATAAGGAATAATTACAGCTAAACACTGCAGTGACGTCATTACGTATCCATATTTGTTAAAGAGCTGTCTTTGTAATGGGAACTACTGGGTAAAGTGTGGTGGGGGTAATGACCTTAAAGTTCAACCTTAGTTTATACTTAGTATAAAGAATAATTACAGCTAAACACTGCAGTGACGTCACAACGTAGCCATATTTGTTAAACAGCTGTCTTTGTCGTTGGGAACTACTTGGTAAAATGTGGTGGGGGTAACGACCTTGAAGTTTAACCTTAGTTTATACTTAGTATAAGGAATAATTACAGGTAAACACTGCAGTGACGTCACAACGTAACCATATTTGTTAGACAGCTGTCTTTGTCGTTGGGAACTACTTGGTAAAATGTGGTGGGGGTAACGACCTTGAAGTTTAACCTTAGTTTATACTTAGTATAAGGAATAATTACAGCTAAACACTGCAGTGACGTCACAACGTAGCCATATTTGTTAAACAGCTGTCTTTGTCGTTGGGAACTACTTGGTAAAATGTGGTGGGGGTAACGACCTTGAAGTTTAACCTTAGTTTATACTTAGTATAAGGAATAATTACAGGTAAACACTGCAGTGACGTCACAACGTATCCATATTTGTTAGACAGCTGTCTTTGTCGTTGGGAACTACTTGGTAAAATGTGGTGGGGGTAACGACCTTGAAGTTTAACCTTAGTTTATACTTAGTATAAGGAATAATTACAGCTAAACACTGCAGTGACGTCACAACGTAGCCATATTTGTTAAACAGCTGTCTTTGTCGTTGGGAACTACTTGGTAAAATGTGATGGGGGTAACGACCTTGAAGTTTAACCTTATTTTATATTTAGTATAATGAATAATTACAGCTAAACCCTGCAGTGACGTCACAACGTAGCCATATTTGTTAAACAGCTGTCTTTGTCGTTGGGAACTACTGGGTAAAGTGTGGTGGGGGTAATGACCTTGAAGTTTAACCTTAGTTTATACTTAGTATAAGGAATAATTACAGCTAAACACTGCAGTGACGTCACAACGTATCTATATTTGTTAGACAGCTGTCTTCGTCGTTGGGAAATAACCCGTGATCTATGTGTATTCGCGGTAAGTTACAGTAGTTTTCACTTGTAGTTTTTAAAATACCATTAGGATTCCAAAAATTTAAAATATGGCTAATATGTTTTGTCAAACTATATTTGATAAAAATTGGTCAAACCGTTTGAGATGTAAAGCAATGCACAACTGTAGGAAAACTTTAAAATGACACTATATTAGAATTTAAAAAACTAGCATTATATCAAAAGATTAAAAAATAATATTCTGAATAAGTCACTATCTTTTTTTGATTCACCCACTACGAAACGTAAGATAATTAACGGAAATAGCGTTGAATAAACCGATGGTGGAGCTCACTGTGGGTTCCAGATGTTGATTTGGAAAAAAATGACTTATCATAAACCTCAGTTTTCAGCTGAGTTCTGGAAGGTCTTTTTATAGTTTTTTTTTAAAATTACACCTTGTCTCAATAAAATAATAATTAAAAAACTGAACAGGATGTCATAAGGAGAGGACGTCCTTCTGAACGAGCAATTGAAATGCATTGAAGCGGAAAATTTGCAACGCTTGGATGCTTTAGGAAACGCTTTATTTCTAAGGACAAATCACAAGGGAGGGGAGGAGGTTCTTAGAAGCTTCTATTTCTATGGTCTTTGATGTTAAATTTCATCAGAAAATACATTTTAAAAGTTGTTGATGTAAAACCAATATTAGAAATAGTGAGAGGGAAAATGAAAGAGATGTAGACAGTGCGAAAAAGAAGTATTCGAGGGCATAAGAAAGGAAAAGAAAAGAGGTACAAAAATGATATAGAGGGAAGAAAGAGGGAGAGAGAGGTAAAATAAATAGAACGAAAGAGAAAAGAAAAGCTACAGGAAGAAAGGGAGGATGAGAAAATAATAGAAATTAAGAGCGGGAAAAAGAAAAGGTGGGAGGTAGTAAATAAATGTAAAAAGGGGATTAATAAAAAGAGTGAAGGATAAACAAAGAAAATGACGGAGAAAGGGATAGAAAGAGAGAGAGAGAGAGAGAGAGAGAGAGAGAGAGAGAGAGAGAGAGAGAGAGAGAGAGAGAGAGAGAGAGAGAGAGAGAGAGAGAGAGAGAGAGAGAGAGAGAGAGAGAGAGAGAGAGAGAGAGAGAGAGAGAGAGAGAGAGAGAGAGAAAGAGAGAGAAAGAGAGAGAGAGAGAGAGAGGGGGGGGGGGAAGAAAATAAATGAGAAAAGAAATAATAATTTAAATGCTGATCAATTTCAATATTAAGTATTAAAAATTATCTAATAATGATTTTTTTTTTATTGTTGATATACTGTACTTTTGTTCTGACATTTGCCATAATATTCAAAGACACCCAGTAGCCTATTCCGGGTTGTTAAATGCAAAAAAAATCGACATACTTTTTTAAACTAATCTTCACTAATCTTGTCTTCTGGAAACCGAAAAATTGAATTTTGACGTGCGGTACGCCCATTGTCGTCTAATATGTAAGCACGACATTGGGCACAAAAATTATATAGCAAAATACAGTGGTGTTGATATACAAAATGAATGTTTTATACATTATATGAAAGTTATAAAAGTAAAAAACTGGTGTCAGTTTTTTCTCATATATATTAGTATTGATGCCCTTTGAGTCCTAAAAAGTGATTTTAACATGTCTGTCGGTCTGTCCGATTTCTCTCGTCTATGCAGTGTTTTACATTCCCCACGTGTAAACCGAGTTTTTAAAAATTTTAATATATAAACGTATCTTGGAAGTTTTTTCCGATATTATGTTTTTGTAATAACAAAATATTTAGTGGTACATCATAACTAAAAAAACTGATTTTCTCATAATCTGTTGTAATGTTTTCGATGAAATTTTGTTAAATTGAAGGCCCTAAGTACCCTAACAAAACGGATTGATTTCATCTCATCAGAAATGCTGATTAAGGAGTTAACTGTAACAAATCCAAAAAAATCACCCATTGAGCTGATATAGAACATTTTTAAAAAAATAGGTATATCAGTTTCGTTCAATTAGAGTGAAATGTGAAGTTTAATCGTAGAAATTACTTTACAAAACTTTCAAATAATTAAAATTACCATATAAATTCCCAAAAAACAAACGAACCTCAAACCCCCCCCCCTTTCAATTAAACTCTATTTCACATCATAATATATAAGCTCAGGAGTAGTTTAAGACACAATTTTAAGACTTTGAAAAAAGAAGCAGAGAAATACTTTGTTTAGGTTGATTTACGTTTTTATTTACAAAAAAAATTGTTTTTCTATTTAAGCGATACATATATGTTTTACACATTATTGATTATTCATTGACATGTATATTATTTATTTGTCTGACAAGAAGTTGAGTTTTGCATAGAATGTACAGTAATGTTTGACATTTCTTGTGTTGGTATACAATGTGTGGTACAGATGACCTGCGGTTTCCAGATCATGTTTGTTTTAGTTTATAGTGCTTTACTTTAGGTTACTCTAATTTTACTTTGTAGCATAGGGTTACACTTCCATAGTCATTTTATCACCTGATAAAGTGAGTAAATCTGTACTTACAAAACGTCTAATATTATTTTTACATACAGAAATTTTTAAATCTCCAAATTAATCAAGTATTAATAAATTGCGTTTTCAACTGAAATAGATGAATCCAATACTGTAGCATGACTGATATTTTTATTATCTGTACTAACATAGCTACAAAACTCCCCTCCATCACTAGTAACTGAGCCTAGTGTGCAGCTAAATGTATTCAGACTAAACAGGATAAATGCAGGAACAAGGACAATAATGAAGGACAGATGGAGCGAGTTGTTCCGACCCATTCTCTTGTCAGGGTTGGTTTGATTTAATTGATGAAACATTCCAGTTCGACGTGAAGGCTGTTATTCCGATATATGACAAAAAGTTACCTCATTGCAAGATAACATTGAATGCAATACCCATACAAGTCAATAGGTTTTAACAAAAAATATATTAATGGTATAGAAGGTGTATACAATATACTGGGGAAGGAGGGAGGGATAAAACATAAAGAAAATACCAGTCAAATAAATCCTGTATTAATTAAAATCTGAAAAAAAAATTATGTTCTCATTGCAATTTTAGTTAATAACAAAAAATATATTGTTAGAAGAGAGATGCTTTGTTTAGTTGAAAAAACTGAATATACTTACACTATTTTCTTGAATCATTTCTCTTATGGCCAGACTACACTTAGATCTAGCTAGAATATCTTGGAATTATCTAGCCCGTACTAACTGAAGTGAGTCCCTGATGGTATTGCTTCAATAAATATGAAAGTATGAATTGTATACCACCTTTTCCGGTCACCCTGTATTACATGATATACATATATTCCATTTATAAAACAAACTATACATTTTATAAAGTATAATTTGTTGCCTTGGACTGTTTAATGTATAATATAATTAATCAACATGTCTACATTTCATTTCAACTCAACTTAATTATCAGTATCATACTGATAACTGCTGTATAGATCCAGTACCATACCTGCAGCTGGACAAGTAAGACCTTATAATGTGGACACAAACAATATTATTATTTATGTACGACGAGTCTGATTGTATATGTGTTAGTGTTGTGTTGTGTTACGTGTTTATGTGTTAGTGCGGGCCTGACGAAGCCGACAGTGTTCGGCGAAACAGCGCTGTTGCCATAACTATAATACGGACTGAGGACAACCTCTAAGGTAATTAACTATATCAAACTATACAATAACTTGTTATTGCAAGTCAGCACCAATAAACATAGTTCTGAAGAAGGGCATATTGTAAACACTGAGATCATGTTGACGTAAGCAAGATTTTATCTAAAACAAGATTTATCAGCTTTTATCTAAAATTGGAATCTGATTACCTCTCCGTTAAGCAGTCTATTTCGTTTTAGGACTCTATTTGCTCTCAATGCCTATTCTTTCACATGGGTTGAAGTAAACTCTTGACCCTTCATATTTTTTCTGTCAATTTATAATTATAAAATCATAAATAAATGTTGTATTCAATACAAGTGTTATGTTGGATTTTTAACGTAATTGTACTGGGTGAGGAATTGTTAACTCAAGGAATTTAAACAAATTTGATTTAAAAAAAATAATAATATAAAGTATAAAAATGAAACTAAATGCAATTTTTTATATAATCGTTTTACCAATTTTCTACTGCTATAAATTCTTCCTCAATCCTGTGCTTCTAACTAACCAAATTACCTTGTATAACTTTTCTGTTTACATACAGAGAGTAAAAGTCACTTTTAAGATCAAACAATTGAGCAACTACGTCTCCAAAACTCGAATTCAAACTTCTGCTAACATAATGTCCATAAAATGCCTGCAGTATAGAGTGTACATCATTTGGTTAAAACCAGCAGAAAGTAAGGTACTTTGATGACGCAGCTGTTGTGGAACAATTTCCTTATCCTGTTGATATAGATTTCAGAATGGACTAAAACTGCAGTTTCATTTCATCTTCAAAGAAATACGAACAAAATATTTGAGAGGCAGAGACCTTGCACCAAATAGTGTCATTTTTACTATGAAGAGGTATACCATGCACTTCCTAGGAATAACGATCACTTCAGTATTGCATATTTTAATTTTTTACTGAAAGGCAAAGCTGAAATTAACCTTCGGGTCTTGTTAAAATAAGGAATTCTTCGGAGTGTTTAAATATTTAAAGTGTCTTTTAGACAGTCGTTTGGTCGCAATTTCAGAATTATTGTTTTTGTTTTAAGATATCTACCGCAATTACAGGGTGCTTAACTGATCACTGAACCATGTTAATTGGAATAAATATAATCGAAAATAAGTTATGGTATAGTTTGTTTATTATTTATCACCATAGCAACCAAAAGCTACGCAAATCAAATTTATGAGTTAACTTTGCCCCATTCAGTATAATAATAAATACAGCTTTGCTCAAGTAGGTCCTAATGCATTTTAGCAGTTATCTCATGTGGATAAAAATATGCCAATAATTTTAAACTGTGTTGTTTTGGAAATGATCTATTACCTTAAAGAGTATAACATTGAATCTATAAAACAATACTTTATAACATTTACCGGACAGAGATGGAGGAATTTAATAAAAGAAAGGAAATACAAGAAATATAACAATTGTATCTAAAATTAAAATCGGGAAATATATATTTGATGTTCTCACTTTGTTCTGTGCAACTCTAAATATTAAAAGAAAATTTCTCGTCAAAAGGAATGCATTTTAGTGAAACAAAACTGAATTTTCTGAAATAATTTCCTCAGTCCCTACCTTGTAATATTTATTCGTGACAAATTTAATCTGAAGGATTTGAAGTAACTAGATACTTTTATTATATATTACAAAGATTCATAATGAATTGTTTTATCAAACTGGTTCTCCGAAAAGTATATTAATTGTTTGTTTCAAATTCAATCCCAAATTCAAATTGCTTTCCAGCAATACATTTACTGTCAAAAAATTACTCAAAATAAAACGAAAAATATCAATTGTTATTTGTTTCGTTACTGAAAAATACTATCTCTAGAAAAATAATTCTAATTTCGTTTGTCAAGCTCTTTCTTGTAACACAAAGTAAATGTCTATCTGTCAACCACAACTGAGACTTCGTTTTAAATCCAGAAGTATTATGACTTTAACAAAATAATTCTTTGACGAATGCTCTTTGAACTTTCCTTTAGACGTTTATCCAACAGTTGAAAAAAAAAACAAGAGGGATATTCCCCGAGGAGCTTCAAATCTATTCTCTGGCTTTGTCTTAATGTATAATAGTTTGCAGGACATCGTATTTAATTCCCCACAGAAAGCATTGTTTCATAAGGAAATAAAATGGTTTTAATGTCTCCTGGAGCTATAATGGGATCAGATAAGTGTGCAGTTTTTTTTATACAAAATTGGAAGTTAATTTGTTATACAGGGTGTTTCATAACATACTCATCATAGAAAAACTAAAACTCGAACATAAGATCTCACAAGAATTAAGTTTACTTAATCAAACACGTTTCAACGAGAGAGTCGTCATCCTCAGTGATACATGAGCTACAACAACTAAACTATAACTGTTATAGTTTTTACAACAGTTATAGTTATCAGATAAAGTTGAGTTATTGTAGCTCATGTATCACTGAGGATGACCAATTTGTCGTTGAAACGTGTTTCATTAAGTAAACGGAATTTGTGTGAGATCTTATATTCGAGTGCTAGTTTAACTAATTATCTCACAAGTCAAGCTCAATATTTATTTATTTATACTCATAATACGAAATTGTATTAGATATAGTTTTTATTGTTCAATATTATTATCCACTTATAAAATTGTTTCCATAATTTTAGAAATGTAAGTATAACAAGGCGGAATACATTACAGTTGTTACAGATTAGTGAATTATTATTATTATTATTTTATTATCTTAATTTCTTTGTTTCTTTCTTCTATTTACAGTAACAATATTTACAGAAATATAATGACAATTTATAAAGTTGATACAGTTTATAATTAACTGAATTTAACTGTTGATTTTTAATCTGAATTATACAGATTGTTCGAAAAATGTGTGTGATTTCATACTTTACAAAAGTAACTGTACAAAATGTAATGATAATTTTTGTAAAAAACAAAGAAACATATCCAGTTTTGTTGTGTATTGCAACGGTGACCTTGGCACGCACAATTCTGTGCATCAGTCACACGACAATACGTAGTAACATAAAGTGCTGTTCGTATAAGGCGAGGTGTTACACCGTAATAACTGAACGACGCACTTCCTTGCGTGTACATGTATCAGACTTGTTTGTATCACAGGTTGGTATAACTTAAAAGAATGATAGCAGTGCCTAAATTTATCTCTGGGAATAGTTTGTGGTAATTCCACGGGTATTCAGGGATCACCGCCGTATTAAGATCACCAGATAAGATATCTGATGCGTGCGCATAGTTAGCCAAGAGAAGCACACAGTCGTTCTCAGTTCGCCGAGGTCAGCGGACGTGAGTTGCGCTTAATGAAATTAACTTTTTGGTAACAAACCTAAATGGCTACCTAAACCCTTTATTTCGGGGTCTGATCGACCCCCGGGTGTTACGTAGTCATTAGTAGGTCATCCGACTAAATTAGGAGAGAATTATTATGGCCTAAAGGGTTTAACGTAATTCTCCCATCACGCCTGTCCCTAACCGTAACTTCTAAACGATAAGAGTTAAGTAGTTATAATAATTAATTAGTTAGTGTAGTAATTAAATAATATCTCATTATAAGCTGGCTGCGAACATGGTGTTTAGTTGGGTTGAGACGTAACGTAATTAACGTCCGAATATATTTAACGGTTAGTCCTAGCACGATTTCCAAAACTCCCATTCCGGAACTTAAGCGGTGCAAACGTCTGGTCCTTACCAATAACCAGGGAAGACGTTCTCCGCAAGTTTGATCATCAGACAAGTCTGTGGAACGATAAAGAAAATTTTACTTACAAAGTCAGGAGAAGAAGAAGCACAGGAAACTTTTATCACTAAAGGAATTTAATTCAGAACATCCTTCATGAATCCTACGTTTACATGATTATAAAATTGACCTTATAAAGTTGGTGCTTCAAATACACATTTAAGAACCCCCAAAAGCTTCAAAAATGTATGTTAAGTTGACAATAAAATCATGCTCATATTGAAAGTCTTTAGCGTTAAATATAAAATTTGACTTGTTCCTAAAAAAACAATTTTTATTCATCGTTTTTTTTTTTAAATGTGAAAGTATTAAACTAAGTTCTTTTTTTATAATCCTGTATACGATAATATACATTCACTCCTCTTACTCAACCAACAATAACTTGATATTGCTAGTCAGCTGTAGTACAGTAGTAGTATTCTGAAAAGAGTCATATCGTAAACACCAAGGTCTTTCTGACGACAACAAGTTTTATCTAAAGCACAATTTATCCACCCTTATCTGAAATTGAGGTTTGATATTGTCTCCGTTTAACAAAATCCTAATTCGCTTTAACACTTTATTTGCTCTCATTGTCTCTTCTTTACCACATGACTTAAAGAATATTTTCAATATTTATTTTAAAAGTAAATTATATATTTCTAGCATTAGGTCGACAATATATATTATATTCATTGTTGATAGCCTTAGAACTACATATATTTTATATTATATATATATATATATATATATATATATATATATATATATATATATATATATATATATATATATATATATCTGTCAAATGTAGTCTGTATATATACGACAATATATGTATTGGTATTTGTAGGATATGTCTGTAGACAATTTCATTAGTAAAATTGCCTAATTGATAAGATATTATAAAGCGAGAGAGATTAATTAGAGATAAGAAATGAAACAAAATACTTCCTGTATCTAAAATTAAAATGTGAAAATAGAAATTTGATGTTCACACTTTATTTAGTTCAACTCTAAACAATAAAATAAAATAGGTTGTCAGATGGAAGTTTTTTAGTGAAACATAACTGAATTTATGTAAACAATTTTCTACAATCGTACTTGTGCAAGCAGTTTATTTATGACACTGTACTCTTACTGCCTCTTTTTACATTGATTCATTTAAAATAGTGATGTGTTTATTTCAAAGGAAATAGAGCGTAACATTTATTTAGATATTCTCAAATTTAAAAAGTGTTGAAGAAATGCATCTATGGGTATATATTTTTCTATCAACTTGAGAAAGTACCCGTTCTTTGTGCGCCTCTAAGTAGCAGATAGATGAATTTCTTCACGATATGCCTTATAAGAAGGAAATAAAATTCCTCTAGTAGAAAAGACGTCTCTTAGCTTGTGCTATTTGAAATAGGTATCACTCCCTTATGGATAGAAGAGGGATATTCAAAGGCAAAAAAAGCATTCCAGAACAAAATTTATACTTAGTTCTTTCTTACTACCAAACGCGGTAGCTTATAATCTCCGGATTCTAATATTAAAAATATACTTATTTATTAATAATAAAAACTGGGGTGTGGAGGAGAAATATTCAGTGAGTGAACAAAATTGGTAATAAAATTGTACGATCTATGTAAGATCAGCTATCACAGAGAAACATTTCAGATTTAATATGTAATAAAACTGTTCTACGCATCATTACCTCCAGTTCTTATGAGCCCGAGGAGAAACTTGGATTTATGGCGTCGTTTAGTACTCGATGCGAAACTAACTTAAAATGCAAACTTATCCTTTGATTTACTTATAAACATGTCATTCGTCAGAGGTTTAAGGAATTTTAATGGGTGTAATCTTTGTCGTTTAGTGAAATAGATAACTACATCTCAACAGCACATTCAATGCGAAGTTGTAACGCCCTCTGTGAAGATACAAATTAAATTTGACAAACATTTCACCAATCAGCTTTCAGCTTTACATTGCAGTAAATTAAGTTACTTGCAGACGGACTGATGGCCGTAGTTTATAATTTTGGATTTAATCAAGTGATTTAAATTCATTTGCATTTGTTCAAACAACAGCTTTCTTCTAGCTAGTCTGAAATGATAGAAAGTAATTTTATGAAAATTATTTATCAAATATAATGATGCTTTCGTAAATAATTAAAACCATTTGACAGACTCAAACAAAGTTATATAATAAAGCCGGAGGGAGGGACCATTCTGATAAAGCTGTAGTTGGCAAGCAACAATGTTGATTGTATTTAACAGATTTAGGTTTTGAGAAATGGCCGTCTATGCCTATGACTTACTCTATACAGATGTTTTTGAAGGATATGTTAGTAACATTCTATGAAGTAAGTAATTATATGTCTCATATAGTTATTGCACGATTTCATTCATCATTTATAATATTTAAAGGTATTTTTTTAACAATAAATTCCGATACATTTAAGTAATAAATGTATTTTAGTTTTATAGTATTATTTTGAAGTTTCTTATAAACAATCCTATGGATAAACAATAGAGGGATTCATTAGGAGAAAGGAAATAAAACAAATGTAACCATTCCTGTATCTAAAATTAAAATCTCAAAATACAAATTTTATGTTCTCACTTTAATCCATGAAACTCTAAACAATAAAAGAAAATTGGTTTTCGAAAGGAAACTTTTTAATGAAACAACTAAATTCACGAAAGTGATTTCCTTAAACCCCAACTTGTAAGATAGCATAAAACTCTAATACAAGATGTAAAAATTATGTTTACTTACTCAAACGCGTTTCAACAACAAAGTCGCCATCCCCAGTGATACATGAGCTACAATAACTAAACTATAACATTTATCCTTGTAACATTTATTTGAATTGTTACAATGTATTTTGTTCACCTAACTTGTTTTGTAACGTTTTAAATTACTTTTCCCTCATTAATAAATAAAAACTATTACTAATTTGTAGTTTGTCATGTAATATATGTTACGTCCCTGAGATATGAAAGAATTACATAAAAAATGTTTGTAAAAAGTAATTGATAGACGTTATTCGGTTTAACTCTAATAAAATAAGTTAGTTGTCAAAAAGTATAGGTTTTACTGAAGAAACAAAATTTTATCGAGCCATTTCGTTTTTTTTCTGCCTGTACTCCTCTATTAGTGATTTTAATTGTGCAAACAAAGCAACATAAACCACTCGAAAAATCTCACAAAAACATCACTCATTGTTTATTGGAAATGTTTTAAAACCACACGTCCAGACTTTAGTAATTGTTTTTAGTAATTGTGATTACCAAAGTAAAAACATGAATAATTACTTGAACTTGATTTGGAAGAAGGATGTTATGATATCTTGAATAAATTTCCAATTATATAATCTGTATTTTAGCAAACAATGTAGGAAGTACGTTGTTTAAAATGAATCAAAATATTCATAATTGGTACCCTCGTAAGTGGCAATTGGAAGAGTTTAATTAATTTAATGTTAAGGAATATTTAACTTACAACTCATTTCCACTGTTTCTAGGAAATTACTGGGAAAGTATCAGTTGTGAATAACAACATCAAAATTAAGTGATATCGAGTGGCTATTTGTAGATATTAAATTAATTACTTATGAACTCTTATTAAAAGCAAGTAGGTTTTTTACTTCAAAAGTTAGAGATAAATTTTGTACAGGTTTAATGTAATTGTAATCTTCAAGACAAAATGGATTTTTCCAATAAGAGATTATTTAATAATCAAATTTTCAGTTCATATAATGTTTAAAAAAATCTAAATTTATCAAACGTTGTTCTTATTTTGATCTACAAATTAACAAATAATCTGTTTCTGACTTTCTTCAGAGTTTCTGGTTGACAGAGTTGCTTTTAAATAAAGCTAGCTGATTAAATCACAGGAAGTGTTTTCACCTTTAGAAGCTCATGTTTTACTGCAATACATTATCTAACCCTGATCTCAGTAAATGTACCACGGAGAGGGTTGCTTTGTGTTGTGCAAAATAATTCATATAACAGATTTATTTTAGTTTTACATGTATTAGTTTTACTTACAAGTATTATTGACTTATTTAGAACAATTTTTGTTACATTTTAAATACTGAATGTAACATATGTATATAGTTAAACTATTTACCAAAACATTACAATTTACCTTGATCGTTGTCATTAAAATATTAATTTTATTATAACAATTAAAATGTTTATTTACCTAATTATATATTGCACACATTTTGTACAACATGTTTTCCTAATTTACTTTAAGTAATATGTTTTTTCCTCATTGGCTTACCTTGTTGAATGTTATAACATAACCTCAATGACATACAAATATTTCTGTTATTCCCTATAAATAGTAATTTATAAAAAGTTACAGCTTTTTAGTACTACAAAAATAATTATACAATTTACTAGCAACAGTTTTGTGATGTCGTGGGTATTTAATCTGGCGTGTCGGAACCTGTATACCATTTTCAGGAAGCTTTCATCTTATAAGGAGTGGTTATTTTAATAAACATAAATTTAATTCTAACATAACACCAATTCTAAATTCTTTTGGGTGTTCTAGTTTCCGAGAAAGATTAACAAGAAACTATCTCCCTGACACATTTATTATGGATGACAAAAATGAATTTTCTCAATGAATGATTATTTGAATATTCAAATTTATATTCCCACCTGCAGTTGAATGGAAAAGTTCCAATCTTATTATTGCTGAATCTGTAGAAATAAGATTATTATTGTTTCCTTTAATAATTAAATGAAGTATAAATTAAATATATATTCTTTATAATTAAGAATAATGAAGCAATATATCGATAGGTGATCTTGAGAACACCAATCAAGTTTCAGCTTTTCATTGCAGTAAATTAAGTTACTGCAGACGGACTGATGAACCTACCTTATAATCAAGTGACTTCAATTAGCAGAGAAACATTCGTCGTATAAAAGTCAATGAAACTTGAATGTCATTCCTCTTCATTTTGTTTCAACTTGATGTTCTTATATTAAAAACTAAGTTTCTTGTTTCTCTTTTCCGTTTCCTGTTTAAATATACCGGAAGTAAATTGTATCCATGTGACCAACCTGGAAGTACTGTTATTAAATGTTTATTATATGTATTTTCGTCATTGTTGCAAAGTAAGACTTTTACTTAATACAGTAGTATACAATGTACAGGATTGGTTTTTTAATCGAAAAAACTTCGACCACCGTTTTTTGACTGATCTTTTCGTTTCATGAGTCGGGAAACAAAAAGTGACACTGCTCCCTGGTCGTCGTCGTTGTCACTACGGTTCCTTGATCTACCAATACAGTTATCATTTCCTAGAAGGTCCAAAAAACCAAATTTGGACGTTACATTTAAAATATCCGCTTTGTATTGCATTGTATGATGGACTGGGCAAGTACGATGATGACTATATCAACTTGATTATACAAATGTATAAAGATGTGAACGCTAGCACAGAAACTGAGAGGAGTTGAGATTGAAACAGAAATATTGGGAAGTTTACAAGTTCAAAGTTGAAAATAAAAAAAAAACAGATAATTTTTACAATTTCAAAACTAAAAATATGATATAAAAGAAACATCCAGTGTTCGGTATTTTGTATCTAATAATCTAGTTTAATGTTAATTTACGTAAAATACTCTAAAAGATCACCTTGGAAGGGATTTAGTAAAGGAAAAGAAATTAAAAAAAAAATTACTCTATCTAAAATCAAATTTGAAAATACAAATTTGACGTTCTCACACTATTCGATGCAATCCTTACCTATTAAATTATTTAGTTTGCCAAGTGTAGGCTTTTTAATGAAACAACTAAATAGATACGAAAATTGTTGACCACGGAATTCTGTGGTCAACAACGAGTCAGCTGATAAATGAATAGGACACAAGTCGTTGTGTGAGATATCCAAGGAGCAAGCTGTGCAGACAATCAATATAAGGGTGGTACACGGGACACGGATAAAAGAATAGGACACAAGTCGTTGTGTGAGATGTCCAAGGAGCAAGCTGTGCAGACAATCAATGTAAGGGTGGTACACGGGACACGGATAAAAGAATAGGACACAAGTCGTTGTGTGAGATGTCCAAGGAGCAAGCTGTGCAGACAATCAATGTAAGGGTGGTACACGGGACACGGATAAAAGAATAGGACACAAGTCGTTGTGTGAGATATCCAAGGAGCAAGCTGTGCAGACAATCAATGTAAGGGTGGTACACGGGACACGGATAAAAGAATAGGACACAAGTCGTTGTGTGAGATATCCAAGGAGCAAGCTGTGCAGACAATCAATGTAAGGGTGGTACACGGGACACGGATAAAAGAATAGGACACAAGTCGTTGTGTGAGATATCCAAGGAGCAAGCTGTGCAGACAATCAATGTAAGGGTGGTACACGGGACACGGATAAAAGAATAGGACACAAGTCGTTGTGTGAGATATCCAAGGAGCAAGCTGTGCAGACAATCAATGTAAGGGTGGTACACGGGACACGGATAAAAGAATAGGACACAAGTCGTTGTGTGAGATATCCAAAGAGCAAGCCGTGCAGACAATCAATGTAAGGGTGGTACACGGGACACAGATAAATGGTACAGGATGGGTGTATTCATTGGGAAGCCACTACGAAAGAAATGTGGTCTAAAAGTGGAAACTGCAGAACACCGGATTTTCGAACTTGTATGTCTTGGTTAGGAAAAGACTGAGACTAGGATGGGAATATTCATTAGCAAGCCACTACAAAGGAAATGTGGTCTAAAAGTGGAAACTGTAGAACACCGGATTTTCGAACTTGTATGTCTTGGTTAGGAAAAGACTGAGACTAGGATGGGAATATTCATTAGCAAGCCACTACGAAAGAAATGTGGTCTAAAAGTGGAAACTGCAGAACACCGGATTTTCGAACGTGTATGTCTTGGTTAGGAAAAGACTGAGACTAGGATGGGAATATTCATTAGCAAGCCACAACGAAGGAAATGTGGTCTAAAAGTGGAAACTGCAGAACACCGGATTTTCGAACGTGTATGTCTTGGTCAGGAAAAGACTGAGACTAGGATGGGAATATTCATTAGCAAGCCACTACGAAGGAAATGTGGTCTAAAAGTGGAAACTGCAGAACACCGGATTTTCGAACGTGTATGTCTTGGTCAGGAAAAGACTGAGACTAGGATGGGAATATTCATTAGCAAGCCACTACGAAGGAAATGTGGTCTAAAAGTGGAAACTGTAGAACACCGGATTTTCGAACTTGTATGTCTTGGTTAGGAAAAGACTGAGACTAGGATGGGAATATTCATTAGCAAGCCACTACGAAAGAAATGTGGTCTAAAAGTGGAAACTGCAGAACACCGGATTTTCGAACGTGTATGTCTTGGTTAGGAAAAGACTGAGACTAGGATGGGAATATTCATTAGCAAGCCACAACGAAGGAAATGTGGTCTAAAAGTGGAAACTGCAGAACACCGGATTTTCGAACGTGTATGTCTTGGTCAGGAAAAGACTGAGACTAGGATGGGAATATTCATTAGCAAGCCACTACGAAGGAAATGTGGTCTAAAAGTGGAAACTGCAGAACACCGGATTTTCGAACGTGTATGTCTTGGTCAGGAAAAGACTGAGACTAGGATGGGAATATTCATTAGCAAGCCACTACGAAAGAAATGTGGTCTAAAAGTGGAAACTGCAGAACACCGGATTTTCGAACTTGTATGTCTTGGTTAGGAAAAAACTGAGACTAGGATGGGAATATTCATTAGCAAGCCACAACGAAGGAAATGTGGTCTAAAAGTGGAAACTGCAGAACACCGGATTTTCGAACGTGTATGTCTTGGTTAGGAAAAGACTGAGACTAGGATGGGAATATTCATTAGCAAGCCACAACGAAGGAAATGTGGTCTAAAAGTGGAAACTGCAGAACACCGGATTTTCGAACGTGTATGTCTTGGTCAGGAAAAGACTGAGACTAGGATGGGAATATTCATTAGCAAGCCACTACGAAGGAAATGTGGTCTAAAAGTGGAAACTGCAGAACACCGGATTTTCGAACGTGTATGTCTTGGTCAGGAAAAGACTGAGACTAGGATGGGAATATTCATTAGCAAGCCACTACGAAAGAAATGTGGTCTAAAAGTGGAAACTGCAGAACACCGGATTTTCGAACTTGTATGTCTTGGTTAGGAAAAAACTGAGACTAGGATGGGAATATTCATTAGCAAGCCACAACGAAGGAAATGTGGTCTAAAAGTGGAAACTGCAGAACACCGGATTTTCGAACGTCAATGTCTTGGTCAGGAAAAGACTGAGACTTTTGGTAGGGGTATACGTCATCCTATATTACTTGAGAAGTACAATAAGTCCATATGGCTTTCATGCCAAAAGGTCAATCCGTCCAGGAGAAGAAGAAAAGTACTTGCGGTTAATTATATAATTTGAAGATGTAATCGAGTTACATTTGCAGTTGATGGAATAATGTTTTTCTCTTTTGACTAACATATGTTGGGCTAGAAAGATTTTTTTAGTACTAAAATTCTAATAAAAACTCTCAAACGATTACCCAGTAAGATGTAAAATATCCAGACCGGTATTTTTATATAATTTAAACTGAACAAAAAATGTTCTGCAGTGTTTAAAAAAACTTGTGTTCTTGAAATATTATGTCTTGTGATTTTATATAATTGAAAATAAAATATATGATGGAGGTAAAATCAGCCATTACACAAATTCTGATTTAATGTGTAATATAGAACTGCTTCTCGCGTCATTACCCCTTGCTCTCAGGAGGCCAATGGGAAACGTGGATTTATGGCATCGTTAAGTTCTGATGTCGTTGATGAGTAACTTACTGAGAATGTAAACTTATACTTTAACTTACTTTAAAACATAACCTATGTTTATTGCAATGTTTCATAAGATTCATGGAATTATAAAATTTCCTGCTCTGTTTGTGAAATGAATTATTCCCATCACTGACGTATTAAAACTTCTTACAAGTGATGCTGTAACGTCATCTGCGAGGAAAAAAAATAAAAAAATCATTCACTTCTAAATCCACGTTTTCTTCCTGATTCTAGCAACGGAATCGAAGAGACATTGATAGTAAGTACATTTTAATATTAAATTACTATAAAAGTTTGTTCAAAATATTAACGATGTAAAAACTGTCTACGTGATTGATTTATTGATTTATCGATCAGATCAAAAGGCTCTGTATTAAACTAAGTAGTAAAAAGTGATATCGTAAAGTGGGCGTAAGGCCCACATTAAAGAAACGGTAGTTGACACGCTCCTATGTTGCCGATATCTAACCATTTTTGATATATCATAAGTGAATAATAATATCCTTTTACTTTCTATAGTATAATTTCGAAAATTACTATGCTACGAATAAATGACTTAATTTAAAAAAATGCTTTACTCGTTTACATAATAAAAATAATTTTAATTATTTCATTACACCATAATCAGGTAAAGTGACGAGTGTGTAAAGTGGGCCGAGTGATTGGCTAAAACTAATCATTTGGGACTTTTTGAAAAGGTGTGTACGAAGTATGAAAATTGAGTGATGTTTTACTTGTGTAATTTATAATTGTACTGTAAATGTGGTTGTATGGTAGAGTTAATATTAGTGGATTATATTAAGTTAAAGTCAGTATTTGTACAAAGTGACAAACACTTATAGGCGCAATTCAATTAGTACGGGCGTTTCAATTCCAAGGGACTTGTTGTAGTTTTGAGTTATATCATCTTTCGTATTAGATATTTCTTGAACAATTTTTGGTATTTTCTGACGATGATGGTATTAGAGTATTCGAGGGCTAGACTAAATTCGAGTGGCTGTTTGTAGTTACTAAATTAATTACTTATGAACTCTTATTAAAAGCAAGTAGTTTTTTTTTACTTCAAAAGTTAGAGATAAATTTTGTACAGGTTTAATGTAATAATTGTAATCTACAAAAATAAATGGATTTTCCAATAAGAGATTATTTATTAGTCAAGTTTTCAGTTCATAATTTTTTTTAAATTCTAATTTTATCAAACGTTGTTCTTATTTTGATCTACAAATTAACAAATTATCTGTTTCTAAGTTACTGGTTGACAGAGTTGCTTTTAAATAAAGGTAGCTGATTAAATCACAGGAAGTGTTTTCACCTTTAGAAGCTCATGTTTTACTGCAATACATTATCTAACCCTGATCTCCGTAAATGTACCACAGATAGGGTTGCTTTGTGTTGTGCAAAATAATTCATCTTACGGATTTATTTTAGTTCCACAATGACATGTATTAGTTTTGAAAATAATTCTTACAACCTATACATAGACTAAATTTCATGTAACTCCCTTTTGCTGTTTTACATATTGTTTGATGAGTTAACTGATTTTTAAATTGTGAGCTACTTTTCTCTACTTTTCTGACTATTTTATATGGTGATAATGAAGAGATTTTTGAAATTATTACAAAAAATACCCGAAAGGAACCTGACCCTGAATTTTTTTAAGTATCGAAAAATATATGTTCCTAATTTAGGTATGCACACAATTTGCAACGGCATCGTTGGATTTCTGGGGGTAGAAATACAGAAGGGTCTATATTTAAGAGAACAATACTCGATAAAGCCCAAGACCATATTGAGGTATAAATCGTTACCCCATATCTGTATATGCACCATAGGGTACCAAGCTTTAAAGAGATTAATTTAATCAATATTATAATACTGAAATATAGTTAATTACTGAACACTCACCCAACACAAACACTAATTTAAAACAAAGATGGCGTTAGGCGTCGCCTATTCATAACCTCGTTTCATTTTTATAAAAATAATGCATCCAAGTTGGGGATTTGGTCTCCAGAAAAATCCACAACACCTTGTCTCCAATTATTTAACCAGCCACGGTTAACTTGGAAATAAAATAGAAAAACTAAAAATTAAAACAAGACTCTACAGCATGATTAGTTGCCTGGACGGCAATATAGATATAGACCAATTTTCGATCAGCTGTTCACAAATTGACCCTGCTCAAGTAGATTTCTTCAACCATTGAAACCGAAATCAGTGAAACCGTCACAGTTATGTAATCCTCAATTATTTTCTTATAAAGTACTATTACGTGATTCGTTAAATATAATTTTTTAAACGATCATTAGTTTGTGCAATATGCTACATTTTAGTATTTACCTCAATAAATTCATTTATACTCCTTCTATGAAACAGATACAAAATCAATTTGACAAATTGGACAAGGATCTGTAAATGACACAACGCTTCCGAAACTAGTAAACATTAGACGGAAAAGGAGACATTAGATGGAGATAAAAATGATTAATTTACAACTTTATTATTAACTGTGTACAGTTTTTTATCTAGGCGTACAATAAAATACAAATTGAATATATTTGTATTATTTTAATAAAATAAATCGAAATTTTTCAATGAAAAATCAAATATAACTTAAAGGGACAATCTCAAATTCTCCTGCTGCACAGGTCATCCTTGTATTGTTTTCATAGGTTGTGACCATTACCTTGTACCTCCCGTAAGGGAATATGTTCATGCCAAAGTGTATGCTTACAATCCAGTTTTTGATTTCGTATATTCCCTGTTAAAAACAAAAACATCAGGTTTGAAATAAGTATTGTCAATTTGTAACAGATTTGAATTAAAAGGTTGAATTTTTCTACTCACAGGTGAACCAAACTTATGGAATTAAAATAAAATGATTTAAAATTTTTAAATTATTACAAAGACAAATATTTTATGTTTAATTTACAACTGTACAGAGGAACGTGGTTCGTAAATTGTGTGTTAAAAATTTTAATTAAAAAAAAAAAAAGTTGTAATTAAACAATTTCAATTTTGTCAATCGTAAGTTTTAAAATGATTACTTAAATATCATACTAAATTATAATCATTACAAATCTATTACTCAAATAACTTATAGGAAACATTTAATTGCCTTCATTATTACTAAAATTACTCAGATGTGTTATTTACGGTAGATTCATCTTTAAAATTCTTTCAATGACTGAAGAATGACAGTTTTGTTGATGTAGAAAACTTTAAGTAAAATATTAATCTGATTTATATGTGCGATTAACTCTTCCAAAGTATAAATTGAATTTAATGTAAATCAAGATTTCAATGCAATTGAGATTTGTTTATTTATTTACTTTTTTTCACATTTAGTTCATGGATTGTGCTAAATATTTTCCCCTTATCACTAGTTTTAATACTATCAGTAAAACTAATTCTTAGAAATTAAGTCTTTTATAACAATTCTATTAAGAGTTTTTAAATACGATTTGTGTTGCACCAAAATTTAACTAAAATCAGTCCAAATTTATTTTATTATCAGGTATAAAAAATCAATAATTCAAAACCTTTAGTGTAGAAAATTAGAGGAAAATTTAAGGCAGAATTTTCGTTTTAAATGAAAACAAATTTTAAAATATTTTACTTTTTTTTTTACAATCTACACCTTCTAATTATTAGTTTAGGAGGAAGAAGGGGAGTAGAAGGACTCCATGCTCAGATGGAGATGTTGAGGGAAATCCTAGAACATTAGTAGAGATTAAAAATTGAGAATAAGGTGGATTTTTCGATTACAAAAAATATCAGAGGAGAGAAGAGAGAAATAAAAATCCATTTGTAGGAAGGTGTGTATGTGTGTGTTTGTAATTTTCAATAATGTTTGTAGCTTTTAAATTCGTTTGATTTCTTTTTCAGAAACGTAAAACTACATAGCCTACAAGCTAAAACTCAAAAATAGTATATAAAAATATCTATGTATTGGTATACAAACATATACTGAAACCCTTAGGGTGGGGGGTGTCCACATACAGATATTTTTTGTTATTACAATAAAAGCTTTTACTTTATATTATCATCGTCACACTCTGCTGAACACAGGACGCTGAAATGTTATTTCCTTTTAACATTGGGTAAAAATCGTATTTTTTTCTATTTTTCAGGATCATAAAAAGGCGGAAATTTGATTTTTTTTTTTTACTTGAAAGATGGATGTATTTATGTATTTTGAAACAGGACAAAATCAATATCATTGTTATGCAAAACAAAAGTATTTTCTTAAATATAATTTTTTTTTTAAATAGATTAATCCAAAAGTCTTGTGTTAAATATTGAAAAAAGACGTTTTTTGGAAAACGAAAAATATTCGTCAATATAAAACAACAACAACAACAACAACAACAACAGCTCTGTGCTGTTTTACAAAAACAAATTTTAGTTGACAATACGTAAAGTCCGAAATAGTTATATACTTGGCATCCTTATATAAATATGCACGCAGTCACTTCTCCATCTTAAAAACTTAAACACAATAATAGACATGTTTTATGTTTATATAACTGACACCCTCTAGCAAGTATAAAAATTAAAAAAAATTAAATGTAATAAAAATAAACGTAAAAATATTAGTACCGCTGGTATTGGACATTTGTTGAAGTTGTATCCTGCCGCAGCAAAAAGAGATTCCCCAAAATTTGGAAATATTTTTCTTCCGCTGCTACAAGCATGATCGGTACGAAGATTTATAAAGTTGTTCCTCCATCCACCGTTACCCCAAATACTAACGTCTAAATGTACCTGAAATATTTACAATATAATTATATTCTTATATGCATATATTATTACAAAACTTACATGATGAATAATCATTAAAGATTGTCAGGTAATATGACAGTTTTAAAAGAATTCAATGTCACAGTTAAAAACTCGGAAGTTTGACTTGGGTAAAACCAGACTTTGGCGTCATGAAAAATTATCCAATTATTTACCATTACATCTCTCACTATTGAAAATTGCCATCTCTATGCTTCTCTCACACATATACAAATTATAAATATAGTATAATGATAATTAGATCTAGGATCTTAAGCTAATCGTTTTGAGGCTAAATCATCTAAACAGATAAGCATGGACATATATATTAATAGAATTTGCTAATGAGAGTATTTTTATTTGATATCTAAACATTTTTGGGCAGCTTCTATAAAGAAAAAACACACACAATTATTATGATCTTCTAAAAAAACAGCTTTAACGATTTGGAACAAATTTTGTTCAATTAATGCCTCTATTTTACAAATAAAACTTGTTGGTCGCCATTAAACCAAAATAAGTAATGAGACAATTTGTAATTTTGAAATTTGGTTCTCATTATGATATTAAAGTATCAGTTTTCTACATTATTAGTCTTAAATAATATATTTAGAAAGTTTAATCACATACATGAGTGTGTATGAAATAATATGGATGTTTTTATCACAGTTAGTAGACAATTATCTGTGATCAACCCTTCCCCCCACCCCAGGGACAAATTAACCGTAACTCGTTGATCAGTGATATCATGAGATCAAATCAGAATAAAGAACAAAGAAGAAGCAGTTAAACTTCGAAACAGTGTTATGGGGGGGGGGGGGTTAATAAAATTAAAATTAAACCCAACAGAATTGAATAAATCTAAAGTTATCATGAACCTCTAGAGAAGTTCAAAAATTACGTTTTATCAGCTTTATAAAATGTTTACTATTAACTCAAAAACCGCTATTTAAGACGGATAGCGACCAATAATTCATGTTTTGTTAGGTTAATAATGCCTAGACTTTATCAAAATATTTTTTAATTTGTTAGAAACGTTTTTTGCTAAAATCGAAATTTTGTGGTTTTGTCTTTAGGTATTATAAATTTTAAGTAATTAAAATTTTAAAATTCTAGTCACAAATTTGTCAAAAATATTACAGACTTAGTTTACAGATTTTTTCTGTAAAACTATAGACAGGTGAGAAACTTAGAGACATTCTTCGCGACTTTGTACCATAATTTTTTTTTTTTTTGTAAACCAGATTTTTTTAACCAACATAACCTTCTTGTACCAACTACACATGAAGAACTCAAAATGTAAAAGTTAATTTTCAAAATTTGAAATTAAATACGTGAGGTTAGTGTTTTGTTAAATTCAAGACATTAGTTTGAGTACAATCTTCTATCAATCCTAGAATTTTATTATTATACATTTTTTCGAACATTTGCCATCATTTGTGTGTTAAAAATCAAAACACGACGTTTCGGGAATAAGAATCAATTCCCGTTATCAAGTGACTAAAAATTAAAGAAACATGAAATTAGAAACTAAGCCTATGTAAGAAGTAAAATTAAATAAGAATACCACCAACCTTAATATATAAGCATGCATCTCAGAGCTAAAACTGAGAATTAAAAAAACACAATCACGGTAACACACAACTAACATCAAATACGTGTTGTTGTATCAAAGATACAGCAACAAGTGACGTGGTCCAGAAGGCGTGACAAACTATTAGGGGAGTGGCCTATTGTTAGTTGTATTAAGCTTCCGAGCCCGAGAGCGGTTACAACTCCTTGTGTTGATTTAACAGGTAAAATTTCAGCTTGTTTTTTAGTTGTAATATAATCAAATTTTAGTTCTTTTTTTAATAATGAGAGTCATAAAGGCCTTACTTGATTGGCTGATAGGATTGTCCGTTAATTTTATATATGAGGCTTCAAATATTTTACGTTTGTATAAATTACTCATGATGGCAAATGTCCGAAAAATGTATAATAATAAAATTGAACTTCCACCAATAACAAATAACTTCAAACAGAGGATCCTAGAATTGTCTTATTATTTATAATTGTCGTGTCCTACTTTAGTACTTTAGAACTCTAGGTGGATGGAAGAGCTCCTAAAGGCGTCGATAAATATAAGTAACAAGAAGACGTGCAGAAAGAAGATGATTGTACTCGTATTTGAAGCAACTCACTTTCCTGTCGTCGCTCCATCCAAAAGGCAGTGACAGATTGGTCGTATAACTTGAATGCGTTCTATTTATTTTCCTGACTTTAGTTGAAAAAGAAGCAACGTTTTTCTCTGAAGCGTTACACATGTACATGCTCTTGAATTTCATTTCGTAAGGTCCCTGTAAAAAAAAGTTTTGTTTCAGTTTTTTCTTATTGTTTGAAAAACGTCACGATCATAATTGTCGGGTTATAGTAACCTGGTGGTACCATCGGAGGAGGATCCCTAATTCTAGGAATAAAGGTCTGGCCGACTCGAAAAGGGTAACTCATTGTTACACAAAACAATAGCTGTGAATATCGGAGGTAAACATTTCGATGGCACCACCAAATTGTTTAAGGGCTATTTTTGATCTCTGCTCTCCAACTATAAAATCTAGCAACTATTTAGTTTTTGATGATCACTTCATTCACTTCCAATTCAATCTGGCAAGGTGGACAGACTGTTGCTTATTGCAAAAAAAAAAGATTCTCAACTTATTTCCTACTTGATAACTATTAGAGAAAGGTTAGGTTAGGTTAGGTTGAAAATGAATTTCACGGAATTGAAATACTGAAATGAAATGAACCAGATAGAGTCGACTGATATGTAATTCTACTGTCCATAAACATCAACTGAAATATTGAAAATGTCCCTCCCTAAACTGGATGGTGCCACCACGCCTGGGTAATTCCCAGGCATCTAGACATAGACGTGATGTGTAGGAGCAGTAAAGATAGACAATAGAAGGGTTTCGGTGACACTTCTTCAGGTAGAAATAGCAGGTCAGGTAAGATGGTACCATCAGGTTACTATGACTCTAATTGTCTTATAAAACAATGGAAGAAAAAAAAACATAAAATGAAGATATATAGTAATCGGATACTCTAGTATCAGAGTCGGAAGAGAACAAAAGTTGGTCAAGGGAGACTTAATAGGAAAGATCTCTAATGTGTGACTTCTCAAAGGCGTTTAATTCGGTCGACCATGCAGTGCTCCACCGCTATACAAACTCTTACGGTTTGCACTGCTTTTTTGGGAAAATAAATTCTCAAGGTGTGCTCCAGGGATCAACATTGGGTCCTTCACTCTTTTTGGTCTACATAAATGACCTGCCTTATAATATTGGGGAAGCAAACACTGGATCTCGGTAGAGTCTGGACACATATTTTCTATTCAAAAGAGAATTATTAGAATAATTTATAATTTTAAAAGGTAGGCAATCCTTGGAGAAATTCATTTTCGAAATTAAATTTTTTAACTCTTCCCTGTATGTACTTCCTGAATGCCCTGCTCTTTTTTTAGAAGTAATTTTATGGTTGTCGATCAGTATAAACATGGATATTCTCTAAGACGTTAAATGCTTCAATACCCAGTCCAGTAAAGTTGTTCGAAGCCTAGGTGCGCTAGTCTGGTCTCAAATTGTAAAAGTTGCCAGACAATATAAAAGGAGTGTCTAGCATATCTTCATTGTGGGATTGATGTTAAATAGTTTATATAATTAGGTATGTCTTATTTATATTATTTGTATTGTATTGTATTGTATTTATATATACAGAATGGAATACAATACATATTAATAAACATACAATAAAATATAATACAAGTAATAATACAACCTAGTATAGTATATATACATATATATATATATATATATATATATATATATATATATATATATATATATTTATCATGACAACTCAAATATTTACTGCAGTAATGCTATTTGTAACTCAAATGAGGCCAATCAATCAATCAAACATCTATTGTAATATATCAAAGATAAGAGCCTAGTTTGTGTAGGTTAGTCTATTGTGATTGTATGACCCCTGATTAAAAATTATAAACTATGCAGCAGACTCTTTGAATGATTTGTTTTACGATTTAATTTCTCTCTTATCAAAATATAACCAATAGGTGAGATTATGATAGGTATAAAAAAAATTGTCCCATCATATATTACTTACCCAAAAAGTGAACCCATTTTTTGGCATAACAAGATTGAAGTTTGTAAATTGTTCTACAGAATATTTACTCCATACAAACTTTAATTTTTTGTAGGATGGTAAAAGGGTTTATTTTTTAAAAATAGATTGTCCATGATTGTGTATAAAATTATAACTTTAAGTTAACCTTTCAGAACTTTATTTAACTTGTACAAAAGTCTTGTAATGACCAACAAAAAAAGTTAATGTCATTCAAAAAACACTAAAGAAAATTTGTTATATTTTCAATTGTAGATAATGTTATATTTATAGCTTTTAGGATAACCAACAATTACACCATTTTCGTTTGTTAGACTTTTCTAAAAAAAAAAAAAAAAAAAAAAAAAAAAAAGAATCAAATGTCCTAAACAAGTATTTTACTACATTCTTTTATCAGAAAACATGTATGCATGATTTTATCTTTTACTAAATATTTGTTATGAATTTTATTGAAATAAGTCTACACAAACCTCTGACGTCTCAGAAAATATAGATCTAGGGTTAAAGAAATTTTGAAAATAAAACTTAAAAAAATATATTAGGTTTAAAAGGATTATTTCATTAAATATAAATACCTACAGAAAGTGAAATTATAAGAATACACTAACTTCGAAATGACAAAAACTGCCATTCGGAGTTCGGCAAATCGTAGCACATGATGCCCTTACAATGATTTATTTTAATTATTTATATTTGGTCTACAATATCAGCTAGGTTTAACTTTTCCAAACATTAACGCTTTAGCTGGTCTGGACTTTACAATATTGTGCCAATAAAGGGGGTAAAACATAGATAAGTTCTGCTATGTAAATCGTTTAGTTCGAAATGTAAATGTGCCATTTAAATTTTGTTTTCGTAATACTATCGCGTCATTTAACCCTATAAATAATTTCTCCAATAACCGAGTATCTCCATATTCCGTCACCAGAAAACATGTTCCTTTCATTTCAACAAAATCCTTTGGTCCGTTTTCAAAATAAATTGTACAAACATTCAGAACTTGCTAGTTTATCACTATTAGATACATAGAAGTCACAAATTAAAACTTCTACACTAAAACATAGAAATAGAGGTTAGGTAACATGATTATTGTTTTAAATTGACGTTATTTCTCAATTGATTAGCCCACAAAACAATCTACTTTGTCATATATCAGGTTTCTTAACAATTACCTACGAACTAAACTAATGCCTACTTACAGCAAACGGCCTCTTCGCGCATGCGTAAACAATCACACCTATAACACAAACTGTGACAACATTTAACTTCATTGTAAAATATCTGTTCCATAAAATAACGTATTTAGTGTGAGCTGTTTATGAATTAAACTGACCTACAGCTCTGCTACATGTTACGAGGTCGTAACAAGATATCTAAGATGAACTTGTAGCTGTCATTACGTGTTGTTTAATTAATAACGACACCGGATCTCAGATAAAATCTAAACTGTATTATTTCTGATTGTTTCATCTATTTCCGTAACATGCTCTTTTATATTCGCGTAATTGAGGATATGCTGCAGTATGATATGTAATTAGGAATAAATATTACGTGTTAGTTGGAAATGTGAGTTTTGTTTAAAAACATGAGTTCTCGGGACAATCATGGTACTTACCTAGCCATATCATAAGCAGATCCTATAAATGTAATGCTTAACAGTTGCTTTCTTGTGCCTTGTAGGTAATGTTAAATTGTATTGGTAGATCAGAGTGTTTTATCTAGTAGTTTCTTTGACTTTTTGTAACAAACGTTTTCTCAACCTAGTAATTTTGTAAATTTATGACGTCATCTAACCCTTAACGCATATAAAAAAGAGTCACACTCGCTTAGCTCGTGTCAGTGTCTCCGCCCTGTCGGATATTATATTTAAACAAATATCACATTTTCTTTGGAGATGATAATTCGATTTCACATTTAAAACACACATTCTTAATGTTAAACAATATATTAAGGAAGCCCGCGTTTTATAGTAATTTGTGATTGATATAACTAATTTAAAAATTTAAACCATTTTTGAAACCCGTATTTGAAAAACAACTAGTTACATTATTAAGAATTAATATGCTTTAAATACTTTAAATAGTGTATTTTAAGCATAATATTGACTGTAGTCTAGTACATCGATTCTGTAGTTTGTTTTTTAGTTAACACATGTATAAAAATACATTTACAAAATGACCCTACTCTGTGACCATTAGGAAAATAATCAAAACCATCAACTTCAAGTTAAGTTAACCACCGATTATTTCATCAATACGTGTCCATAATATTAATCTACCTAACCTAACCTAACCTAACCTAACCTAACCTAACCTAACCTAACCTAACCTAACCTAACCTAACCTAACCTAACCTAACCTAACCTAACCTAACCTAACCTAACCTAACCTAACCTAACCTAACCTAACCTAACCTAACCTAACCTTACCTAACCTAACCTAACCTAACCTATCCTAACCTAACCTAACCTAACCTAACCTAACCTAACCTAACCTTACCTAACCTAACCTAACCTAACCTAACCTTACCTAACCCTACCTTACCTAACCTAACCTTATCTAACCTAACCTAACCTTATCTAACCTAACCTAACCTAATCTAACCTAACCTAACCTAACCTAATCTAACCTATACTAACCTAACCTAACCTAACCTAACCTTACCTAACCTAACCTAACCTAACCTAACCTAATCTAACCTAACCAAACCTAACCTAACCTAAACTAACCTTTCTCCGCAATGTAAGTGGACAACAATAGTCTCAATTATAAAAAAATACTTCGGCGATTCAACTCCAAGCTTCAAAGACTGCAATGATTTTTTGTCGAAAAAGTAAAGCAACATTCACTTACAAAACCTTAATTGACGTAAAATACGAGAAAAGTCATTGGTAATTAAGTCAGAAATCATTGCATTTTATTAATTTTGTAAAAAAGTCATTCAATTTATTTTACATCTAAGTTTTGCCCCCCCCCCCTTACGAAGTAATTTGTGGTTCTAACATTTAAAAAAATCAGTTTGTAGGTAGAAAGGAAATGTATTGAAAGTTATCACTCTGCATTCTAATTTATCCAATAACAAAGTTTAGTAATAAAACAAGAAAAGCGTTTTGAGTATTGCGTCCCGAAGTTTTTTATTGTTGAAAACAAATCTGAGTATCAAAGTTTATACCTGCATTAACGACAGTTTCTGATCTATTGTGTAAATGAAACTTATCTGTTAGTAAAGGAGGTTAACAAAGAATAATTACTAAATTAAGGAGAAAGCAATTTTAATAGTAAATTCAAAATATATGAACAACATTTTTTCTGTATAGTAAAAAAATATTGTATTAGTGAAGTAAAATAAAGCGTGATGTAATGAAATATGTGCAGTACAAAAGTTATATTTAATTTTCTAACACATAAACTGCAATTCCTGGAGGATATAAAGCTATTCATCTTAGAAAAACACAAAAGAATGTAGAAAGGTTGAAGGTTGCTCTCAAAGAATGGAACTTACACAATGCATTGATATCCATCCCTTATTCGGCAAAGATATCAGGGATGTTTTGAAGTTAGGGTGAAAGTGTTTAGTGATTTAAAGACTTTTCCTTAAGCGTTTGAAGTTCCTATGACGTAAGATATCAACAATCAATATTGGAATTATGAAAATGTTAAATACAGCGATATAAATTAATAATAACTGTTGGAGTCTATTTTTTCTAAGGATAAATTACAATAACACTTTACGTCAAATCAAATATACAAACCAAAATTCTCTCGGTCAATAAATTCAATTATCTACATTTAGCAAAAGTCATTGGATGAAATCATTCTTAGGTTATTTCAATTCCCTTCCCATCTGTTACTAAAAATATCTTTCAATATAAACCGCCCTCTGGACAATATTTCTAAACTGCTTCGCTTCGCTTCATTCGTTACAGGTTCTGTTTTAAATTAAAATAACCCTAACATGTTTAGAGAGTTCAAAATCGGTAAATTTAATTCTCACGATATAAACGTGAACACGTTTATATCGTGATTTCATCACGTGAACGCGTTTCTATAACGATTTTTTCATCATCAGTGGTGGCACCAGATACAACTAACAAATACTTGACAAGCAAATATCCACAATTCTCACAATAACAAATATAAAAGATTCAACGCTATTTACACCATAGTCAGAGATGAACAAAACTAGTTTTCAGCTCATTAACCAAAAACATTTGAACCAATTCCGTAAATTAAACTATTCAGTTGATTATTACAAGGTCATTATTTCTATAACAATTTTTATTTACTCAAGGGACGTTAAAACAGATAAAAACGTAAAAAATCTTAATCAATCTTTTCAACAATCATAAAACTTTCATTTTACTAAATAGATTTGAGATTACCGTCTCTCTTTATGTTTAAAGGATATGTTTTCATCATCTATTGAAACAAGGAAGAAATGTCGTAAAATAAAGACAGTGTCGGAAGATAACACGAGTTACATATAGTCTCTCTCTCTCTCTCTCTCTCTCTCTCTCTCTCTCTCTCTCTCTCTCTCTCTCTCTCTCTCTCTCTCTCTCTCTCTCTCTCTCTCTCTCTCTCTCTCTCTCTCTCTCTCTCTCTCTCTCTCTCTCTCTCTCTCTCTCTCTCTCTCTCTCTCTCTCTCTCTCTCTCTCTCTCTCTCTCTCTCTCTCTCTCTCTCTCTCTCTCTCTCTCTCTCTCTCTCTCTCAGATATATATATATATATATATATATATATATATATATATATATATATATATATATATATATATATTATATATATATAACAAACCGTATTTAATTCAAACCTATAATTTTGTGTGTTTAATTATTTATTTGGGCTTTCAATAAGTTGTGATATTACAGTGTGTTATTATGTATTTATTTATAGTAAGTTGTTCTCATTATTACTCACAATGTTCATTCGCTTTTTAAATTTAGTGTAATTGAAGTTTTTTCAATTGACACGTTTAAAAAAAAAAGTATTTTGTTTTAGGGACGACGTTGACAAGGGCTCTATAATTATTTATTTATTAAACATACAACATAATAAATTTAGAAATGGGCGTTTTTTGCAGGTGGAAACAAACCAACCCCGTCAACTTGTACTGAAGATAACCACCGTTTATTTATAGTGGGCCCTCTATCCGTCGTACTACAGGTTGAGAAGAAACAAACTGCACAGAATAAACTTTGTATCCAGGGTGGCCACACTTAATTACGATATCAGATGTGATTGTTAATTAGGGAAATAACGCCTTTAAACACTGAGGACGATTAGGAATAGTTATTTTCTATAATATTTCAGTGGTAAAATTCCTAATCTATTATAAACAAACAGCATAGCATTTCATAAATTATGATAAATACCAGTGACAGGTTGTTATTTTTAATGGTGCAGGTTGCATCATTTTAAATCTGTATTATTACAACGCTATCTGTTTGTCTGGCGTAAGTGCATCGCTAGGATTATTTTGTGCTGGATATTTTATTGATAAATTCAACCTTTTACAATATACGAAAATAAAACAACTTTTTCATAGATCCATTCAAAATTTAAATAAATAAATATTAAGCCTGACTTGTGAGGTATTGTAAACCAAAATAAAACTAGAATATTTCACAAATATGTTTATTAAATCAAACACTTTTGAATGACAATGTTGCCGTCTTCAGTGGTGCATCAGCTACAATAATCAAACTACAATAAGTGATAGTTTGATTATTTTTGCTTATGCATCACCGAAGAGGGCGACATTGTCACTGAAGTGCGTTTGACATAATTTAAATTCTAACCAATCAAAACTTTCCCCATCATAAAGATTAATCCCAGTAGTTGCCAGAAAATCAAAGAAAATCAACTATGAACCCTATTATAAATTTTATAGATGATTTTAAAATGAACTTCTTTCATTTGTGTTATAATATCGTCTCAACGTAAATTTATGATAACTTAAACATTTAACTGAAATTTGAGAGAAATAATTTCAACTTAGTTTAACATATTCAATTGTTTTCCTAAGGTTGTATTTTATTTTTATTTCTAATTTGAAACATATCAGATATAAATTGTCTAACATGTTACTTTGAATTTGAGTATTATAAATAGTTTGTATTAGTCCAACATTTGTTCACAATTCACTGACGTTTCTAAAGACACAATATATTCTAGAACATAACAATTTGTAGACAATCTGTAAAGTAAATACTCTTCCAACTCATCTGTCTAAGTACTGCCGAGCTAAGGTACAATTACATTTCAAGTTGAGACACAAAGAAAGACAGAGTTTGTCTTAAACTTTCTCTTTTAATGAAAGATCTCAACGCAATTTTATCTCTTTACATGAAACTTTGCCTCTTCATACTGACGGAGGGTAATTACTAAGAAAAATATTAAAGACTGTTCAGAAAAAGAAACCCATTCAACTTTTTTAATTCTTATATTGAGAAATGTCAACGACTAATTTGATATTTGTATAGTAGTATTTACGTCAGGTAGTTTTTTTTTGTTGATATTTAATGTGTCATTTACAGCTGTTTCGGTATTACTGATACAATCATCAGATGACAAAACACTCACACACAAACACTAATATACAATGCACAAAAATAAATTAACATAAAAGATTAGTACTATAGTACCAAGTCAAAGTTAAAACAGGGTTCAGTGGATCATGTTGCCACATCCTACAGTTACAGTAGTTAACTATTTACTGAAACATTGAATATTACGCGTGAGTGTTTTGTAATCTGATGATGGTATCGGTAATAACGAAACAGCTGTAATGACACAATAAATATCAACAGTTAAGATTGCTTGACGTATGTACTATAAAATAAATAATAACAAAAAGCAGTCGTAAGACAATATGGAACTTATGAGTAATAAAATAAAATAAGTGTTTCACTCTAAAGATTTTAAATCGCCCCCATTTTGTATATGACTTTGTTTTCTGCTAACAGGGACCTTTAATCTGATGTAAAATTCGAGCTATCATCTCATTAAGATATTTTTTCAGACTCCCTTAGGCCCGTTCTCATAAAGAGTTGAAAAATTGATATTTCCTTCAAAAAGTAGATTGTAATGTATTGTAATGATGAGCTAAATTTTATTGCTTAATCCGTAATGGTTCAAAAAACATAACACCATTCTGATACTTTTTGGACACCCTGTATATTTATTGTTAATACTTATTTTAACTCTAATGAGCTACACATGTACATAGTTATCCACAAACGTTCACTCTATTTCTGCACGAAACAGTGCGACTTTTCAACGAGACATTCATTATCCTCAGCTGCATATGCACAAAAAACCTACTGAAACGGGACTGTGTTGCAGAAATAAAGTTTTTTTTGTGAAACATTCGGATATGGTATTTATATATTTGGAATAGAATATCCAGTTCCAGACAGAATGTTTCTTTCAATTCACTGTTGCACTGTATATCTGAGTTTCACTCCAATATTTCCAGGCACAACTTTAACAGATACATTAAAAGGCCCCACAAAGAGTAAATTTGTTTTTCACTTCTTTTAAAATCCATAAATTATATTAGATTTCTTCTTTCAGTTCGATTTATTCTTATCAGAACAACGATAAATTAATAATATCTTGAAGTGAGTCAAATCATTATACGTGAGCTGAATTTCTTATTAAAAAAAAACCTGTTTTCAAAATATTAGACGTTGTCATAAAGACTCAGTATGAAATTATCTTTTTCTTACATGCTTTGTTCATATTATTAAGATGTATGGTTATGTCTGTCAAGAATCCCAAATACCTCTTCTACTTAATATATTTTAATTGCAAAACAGGTTGCTCTTTTCTTTCAATAATATAGTTTACGATTTTTTTCAACTGAAGAAATCTTTTCAATATTTTCTTTCTGGAAAGCCCAATTTGCCAATGAACATAACACCTCTCATCTCCGAATATTCATAAGTTGTGAATTTATCTCAGACAACAAGTTTTGAAATAGACGATGATGGAGTTCTTGAGATCTGATAAAATGTATAACTATTACGATGATCATCAAAACCTATTGTTTCTACACATACATTCTATTGTTGAAGAATAAATTAATGAATACGTTTACAGTCATTTATAAATTGCTCAATCAGTGCAACAAATTCTTTAATCTTACCCGTCATAAAAGTTGCACAATCTGTTACAAATCTTCTTCATCTTCATGGTGCGTGCATCCGGCCTCAGGTAATGCCTACCGCACGGTGTCTCTCATACACATAGCCAGCCAGTCTGCAGTAGGTGGGATCAGTCAGAATTCGACCAAGAGTGTAATTAGTTTGGAGTCTTCTCCTCAGCTCATCTCTGACATCCGATCTGATGATACAATCCAGGAGGATGTGTTGTAGGGTTTCTTCTTCTATCTGACATACAAGTCACAGGGGCGACTCAGCAAGTTGGAAACAAAAAAGATAGGACTGTGTTACTAAACGTCCTGTTCTAGTTGTTGAGGCGAATGTTGACAAGGACCTGGGCAAGTTCTTGTAGATGACAGTGTTGTTTGGTTCTTTGAGGAGTCCGTAAAGATGGCGACCCGTCAGTTCATCCCTCCACTGCTCCGCCCACCTGTGTCTCAGGATTCTGTGAGATGCAGCCATGCAGCCTGCAATCTGAATCCGTCTACGGACAAGGAGATTTTCTTTCAATGGATACCGAGTCATTGAGGACTTCAGGGAATGTTACAAATCTCACAATGCTACATTTATTTAATCACACTCTCTTAATTTCAAAGATGTCACAACATCTCAAAGTCGTCTTCAATAGATAAAAGTCCAAAAAATGTATTCTGTAAATGAAAATTATCACCCATACCTTCGAAGAAAACAGATAAATTGTCCAGTATAATTTACCACCGTGCTTTTATCAACGGTAATAGAATAAAACACTAATTTGTTTGCATGATCATTCAGAGATTTTTCCGTATCTTCTTCCAACACATTAGTTCTTGTGGTAACGGTGTCTGCTTTGGAGAAAGATGTTCTGTGACGATCATAATACTTCTGCAACATATTCCATGCACTAAGAAATTCCCCATCTAAGGAAAGTTTTTAATTTGGACATTTTTTCTGATATCATAAATCGTAAGTTCACATACCTTCACCTTCTACAGTAAGTTTTCGAAATGTAAATTGTTGGTTTTGTAACAGCTTCTTCAAATGTTCTACTTTGTTGATTAGTAACTGTCCTTAAACAGCATCGAATTAATGCAAAATGGCGTTTTAAACTGTACTCCTTCATTAAAAATTAGACTCCTAAGACGCATTGATTTCTGATGTATTTCATCTAATAAATACAAATTTGTCCACCCATTTTGTAAAAAGCCAAACCCATCACTAAGTTTAATGTTTTCAATTATACTAGCCTCAATTGTACCAATGAATACAAACGAAGTAAGAGTTGGGACAAATGGCATTCCGAATGGATCACTATGGTGACGAATGATGAGTAAAATCGAATTCTCCCGACTATGTACGAACGTAAAGCATTTGGCTTACCTAATAATATAATACCACAACCGTGAACCCGAGTAGAAATAGAAAAACAGATCAGCTGTCACGTGCTGTACAGGTAATGTTTTCAAACCGGATAGTAGCACACTAAGCGATTCCCTTTTTAACGTTGTCAAACATTGTTTAAATGGAAAACCGTTGGGAATTTTATCATCATCTCGCATATTTGTTAATGGTAATTACAAAACTTTTGCTACCTACATGTTTGTTACCACTTCTATTTGTTACCCTCCACCAACATTATGTATTTTCCAAAGGGATAAGGGGATGAAAGGAGGTGTTAACATTATATTAAAGGGGAGAGTTCGTTAAAAAAATACGATTACATGTCAAAACTAAATCATTAATTCCCTATGTTTTTTATTTAAGGAAATACGATTGAAATCGTAACAGATGTAAACAGTTAAAGCAGTATGTAAATAAAATACCACTCTATACTGCTAACATACTATCTGTTGCAGTGTTTATATGAGAGAGATGGAGAATTTAACTTTGTCTGATAATTATTTCTCTGTTTTATTTTATATTTTACAGGACATTAGGTTAGATAACATATAAAACAAACTCGAACACAAGATCTCACAAAAATTATGTTTACTTAACCAAACGCGTTTCAACGACAAAGTAGTCGTCCTCAGTGATACATAAGCTACAATAACTAAAGTTTTATAACTGATGAAACACGTTTGATTAAAGTAAACGTAATTTTTGTTAGATCTTGTGTTCGAGTTGTTTTTTTATCTAATATTATCTCTCAAGTCAAGCTCAATATTTATTGATACTATGTTAGGTTAGGTTTGGTTAAGCAAGTAAATGTACACATTCACATATTCGGAGAAATATCAACAGTCCATTCATCTCTACAATTAGGCCTACAAGTCTTTTGTAAAGTGTTTGTATTAATTGTAAATAATCTGTTTTAACTGTGGGAAAAGCAAGTCAATATTTTTGAAATAAATACATTTAAAATGAATAACAACCTACTTAGATACTCAAGCTCAGATAATAATAAATATTATTCTTATAAATATGTAATTAATAGAGGAGAGAGTCAACCAATTTTGGGTTACAACTCTTATGGGTTCTCAACTGTTATGGATGTCTAGAGATGGATAGGTAGAACTATGGTTAGGAGGTTGATAAAGAACTAGTTAGGTACATGAAGAGTAAGACGGTACGAGTACACATTTAAAGAACTTTATCTATCGGTGTGAAGAAGAAAGATTGGTTAACAGAACTTGGAAGAAGATAATTGATAATTCAGTGTGCTCTAAATAGCTTCTATATTATGGATGGTAAAGATTGATCTAGGTCTGCATTTTCCTGCGTATTGTATATTGAATAACAGGGAAAGACATGAATCTTTCGTTGTTGATACTAATGCTAAAAAGTTACTAGTAATCAACATTCTTGATTTGATTAGGTAAAGAAAAAATATAATGATTGGTACGTAAGATCTCAGAAAGAATAGAATAATTAAATATTTTAATTTGAACTGAAAAATGAATGTGGATTATTGAAATATTCTTTTTTGAAATTTCAAATAATAAATTGAACAGTTGTTGAAGAGTAAAAAAGTACACACCGTGGAACAAAAGTGAATGAGCTTTGTAACGTGAGTTGTCGTGACGTCATCATGATGATGGTTGGTATAAAATATATTATCGTAGGTTCAATACTAAGTACTAACGTCGAATTTCAGTTCAACATCCCATTCTCATTGACAATGACAAGGACATTTACCCATCCTCATTATCCTTGCCAACCTAAAGTACAGGAAAACAATATTTAGTCTTGCCTAATATGTAATCCGGTAATGGTTACCAACAAAGTGTGACTCTGCTTGTTAATGTACTTAGTTTTTTGAACCACTGAGTTAAAAAAATTATATACTTACGATTAAAAATAAGTTTAAAATTATATCCTTAAGTGAAATGTAATTAAAATCCTGTACAGTATAGAGATAACTGTTTACTCCATTTCTCAAAAATAAATATTTTTAAGGTAACTTATAAGAATTGTGGCTATTAAAATAGAAATCCTAAGCATTACGTGATTATTTATTTACCAAATCTTATTATAAATACTGTACAATAGTGTGTGCTATGTGAAAAATCTTCAACCATGGCAGGTTTGTTATCTGTGACCAAATTTGTACAGTGTGGGTTAATTTTTGTAACATCTCAAAGGAGTTCTAAACTAAACAAATTATTTCAGATCCCTCCGATGATGGTAACTTGGTTACCGAAATGTACAACATGGAATTATAATAACATAAGGCAAATAAATATTTTATTTTAATTGTGTGTTTGTGTTATTATATCAAACTTGTGGTAGAGGATTCAGTGTTTTATATTACCAAAAATGTTTAGCTGTAATTAGAATGTACAAATGAACACAAATAGTTCTTATTTTAACGCCAAATTATTAATTTCCTTTAAGACATTTTTATTTTGATTGCAATTTTATTTTCTATTCCAAGTTGAAAGCTTATAAAGGGATTAAGGATAAATGGACATTCATTATCAAACTTCACTACTTGGCTTTAACAAACAGCGTTCATAACGAAAGTAAACTTTATGGATATTATTATCCAGGGATAGGAATTAGGGATATTCCTGCGGGATCAGGGAAGCTATAACTGTCTGTTATGCTACTGTTTCATTTATTTTTCTCCTAATTTGACTATGAAGTTAAGCAGTTGAGTAATATATGTGTTTTATATCTTAACAAATCAGTGTTTTAACGGTTTATTGCGACTTATGTAGTGTTGACTTACATCACAAAAATCAAACTGTTATTTGGAGAATCTCTACGGTTTTTGTAATATATATCAATGAATATTATATATCTAACTACAGTACCCCAAACGCTTGGTTTATTATACAAAACAAATCACCTGCAAAACACTTCATTATAACTCTCACACCACTTCACTACGCGTCACTCTTAATACAAACCCAAATTATTTAACGGGTCAATAAAAATTTAATTACCGGTAACTGTCGTCACTGCTAAAATGTTATTTTCGAAATGGCATTGGATGAAATCATTCTTGCGTTAAATAAAATTCCCTCTCATCCCCTCATTATTAACCGCCCTCACGACGATGTAACTAGAATTGTTTGCTACACTTAAATGCAACTGACCTCGATTTGTTGAGTAATTTGGACACTTTAACGTGTAGTTAATTCTCAAAATGAAAGTTTAATTACTCTAAAGCGTTTCAATAATGTTATCGTCATCATTACTAGTGTAATAGGTACAGCTAATTAATTCTAAATAACAATAAAAATCGTTTAGGTATAAACATTCCTCGACATTTTGACAAACTGTACACCAACAAAGCTGAATATTTAGGAAGGAAGTTTCCGTTAAGTGTAAAATAAAACTAACGTTGTTCTTAAAATTTTATAGATATTTTAGATAAAATTTAAGATCTGAGACCACCAAAATGTATACACTATCACTCATGGTGTGCAAGAATAGTTTTTTATGTTTATAGTGTAAATCCAGGTTTTCAGCTTTCCAGTGTTAATAAAAAAAATAAAAAAAATTAACCGGGACTTTTTGTACACCCGGTATAGTATAAAAACTATTATAAAAGACCCTTGTCAATGTTTTACTTAAAATAAACTATTTAACGTATTTAAAAACTTAATTACATCTCAATGCATGTATTGAAAACAGCTGTTTTTGAAGCAGTAAGACGAAAAATAATTTAAGAATGTTGCTTAATTACACCAAAACTAGTGAAAATAATATGCTTCATAAACAGCTCAGTGTCAAAGAGTTTAATATTAATGTCGTAATTTTTAATTTGGAAAAGAAACAAATTTGAAAAACTGTGTAGATATGAACTATTTTTAGCGCCACTGTATTGAAATATCATCGATGTGATAATAAATGAGAAATAAACCTTAAAATCAGCCCACAAACTTTCTTCCGCCTATCCCCAGAACCAAAATTATTCAAAATGCAAGTTTAATAGTTGGCAATAAAAAAGTGAAAAGTGAAAGTTGAAGCCTAAAAAAAAATATTTATGGAGTACTTAACCTTTCTTTGCTTGTGTTATTTCAGCATAGACTGTATTTGATTAAAATTTAGATTTTAATAGTCTAAGTTCATTTTTTTTGCCAATTATCCCTCAAAATATTTTTTTTACTTGCGATTTTGCACACGCGTTTTGGGTCATTATGTTCACATTTTATTAAGATTTGAACAAAATCGGTAGAACAGTTTTTGAGAAAGTATGTATTTTGCATAGCCTATTTTTTTTACTCACGATCCGACGTTTTTTGGATGAACCAATATGTTTTATTTGGGTCGTTGGGGGCACAATAGAGAAAAATTTAATAAAAATGTTTAATGTAATATTAAGAAAATCGTAATTTTATGTAGTTTTTTTTCTTGTGGTAGCCCTAAATTTTGTATTATTTCAAAAATGAAAAACGATTGAGATATATCTAAAAATGCTTACACATCAAATTTGATTAAAATCGGTCGACAGGTTTTGGTTATAAAAGCATTAACACGTTACAGACAGACATCATTCCAAAAACAATTTTTTTAAGCTCAGGAGACCTCAAAACGGATATATCGATATCGATTGTTGACCCAAATTACGTTTTATCAAATGTTTTTCCGCCCATTGTCAAAAGTTTAACATTAATGTCCCCATTTTTAAACTTGTAAAAGATACAAATTGAAAACTGTGTAAATCCGGACTATGTTTATTAACACTGTAATTAAATATTGTAGTAACTTACCATATTTAGGTTGAAGAATAGAAAATATTTAAAACTATTTATATTATACAAAAAACTATCTTGAATATATCGGACAAACTTAGAGAACTTAAAACCAATAAAAAACTTAATTTCTAATAATGTATTTAGAAAACATAATTCAAAATTTAAAAGATGACGCTTCTGAAGAAACTACTTCCATTTAAATTGTGATAAAATGAAATAATATTAATAATAATAAATAAGTAAAAACTCTAAAACAACAACAATAAAAATAATAACAACCGTAAAATACAATGAACTAAATTAAAATAATGAGTTGGATATATAGTAACAATGTTTTGCAATTATAATAAATACATAGTACAAATTATATTAATATTCTCGGACTCTAATGTAATTAATTCAAATAGTAAAATGAGGATTTGTTTTTATCATGACTCCCTTTGTATAAAATAAATCAGCTTTGGACAACACTATAAATATAAGACCAATGAGCGTACTAACAAAATGTCCAATGTGGAAACATTGCTAAGCCGACCTATGCAGTTTAGTACTTACTGCAGAACTAAGTTACTTCTCTTGACACAAAAAAAGAGTTTCAACGCAATTTGAAATGAAACTTTGTCTCTTCACATTGGTGGAGGCTAAATATTAAGACTGGATATTAAATACTGCTCTCGATAAGAAACTCATTCAACAGTCTTAAACTGAGAAATGTCAACAACTAACTTTAGTAATGTTGATGATTTACTCTGAAGAGAGAGATTGTGACCATTTAGCCGAAAAAAAGAATTGAATGAAATTTTCATAACACGAAAATAGACATTTCAAAAAATCCAATTAATCAAACAAACAAAAATAAAAAAATAGACATAAATAATATTAAATTGAAGTGCTTATATAAAATTTGAAAAATGTTTAAGTACTTTACAAAACACTTAAAAACCCTTCATAACACTTCACTCTGAATAATTATTTGGGTCAATAAATTCAATTATTTATCGTCACTGGTAAAATGGTTTAAATAAATGTCATTGGATGCAATCATTAAAAAATAATAAATACATAACACGCTCATCTCACCACACCCCACCCCACCCCACCAGAATTATCTTTCATTATTTCATTGTAGGGATAATATTTCGCTACGCTCCGTTTGTTATAGGTTTATTTCAAATTAAAACAAAATACTTGTTGAGACAGTTGACGTCTTATTCTCTATAACATAATATATATTTTATTAGATATGAACGTGTTTCCATAACGATATTGTCATCTTCAATTGTCATCTATAACCATAAAACACTCGGGAAATAACTGTATACAAATCTGACAATAATTACTGAAAAACGATTCAAATATATTCTCGGCATCATCTGTGATCATAACATGTGGTTTTAAAATTAAAACATAAATTAAAAAAACAAAACAAATCAGTTGAAATATAATAAAGTGAATTAGTTCCAGGTTAATAATAGCCATTTAATAACCAAATTTTATTTTATTGAGAGTTCGCTCATGGAAAGATAGACCCAAGAAATTATGAAATCTGAATTTATTACTTTAGCATTTATAAATAGACAATGTGTAGAAAATATTGTGCCAAATTTCACCAGGATATTTTACAGGTGAAAATTTAAAAAAAGTTCCAATAAACAGAAGCCCGGAGATGCTTAATTTTCGAATTATCCATCATTTTCTTTTCTCTTACTAAACACTTGATATCTTTAGAAATAGAAAAGATATTGAGCTCTAATTTGGTGTTTATATTTTGTTTATAATATTTTACGCTTGTACAAAACACCACAACGTTCTCTTTTGTAATTTCGAAATGGCAGCCATTAAAAAAATTTAACGTCACATATGTCTAAAACTGCTAACTTTACAACAACAAAAATCAGGAACAAAAACTGTACTGTGAAAAACCAAACAGTTTTTGTTATTTTTAATTTAGCTCAAAAGGTAACCGAGTTACCGGCTAAAAACTGAAAACCTAATTTCTACTAATTTGACGAACATAATAATAACATAACTACCAACAAATTGTTTTTAGGTTTTAGCAGATAATTCGGCTAATTTAAAATGAACACCATTTTGAAAATATACAAAAGAACATATTTCGTACAGGGGTGAAAGATTACGTAGCAAATATGGACACCAAATTTGAGCTAACTATCAGTTCTATTTCCGAATATTTTAGGCGTTAGATAGAAAAAACAAAATGAGAGATAATTCGAAAACTAATCATTTCTAGACTTATGTTTATTAGATATATTTTATCGTTTTTCACCTATATAATAGCCTGGTAAAATTTGGTACAATATTTTCTAGACACTATGTATAAATGTGTTAATAATATTTACGACGTCAAACAAGACATAGATGTTAGATTTTATACAAATCTTCACGGAAATGATGGCGTCAAATGATTGTAAACTAAATAATTTCTCCGTTAAAAAGTATTTTTTTCTAAAAATCGTTATAGTTGAACAAAATTACAGTCAATTAAGGAATAAAATTACTTGAATTTCAATACATAGTAAAAAACTCGAGTTAAAGAAAAGAAGATTGTGGAAGTGCAGTTTATTTAGTTGTAGTTTAGTTATTGTTATAGTTTAGCTCTTGTATGACTGAAGATGGCGACAGCCGTAAAATGCCTTTGAATAAATAAACATACTATTATGAAAATTTTTGTTCAAATTTTATTCTATAATGTATGTTTTTGTATTTCGTGTATAAAGGATTAATAAAGTTGTATACATTTTTCCCTTTATAACCGTTTCATGGAAGAAATATTACACTTTATATATAAAATACAAATTGAAAATATAATTTTGTAATTATTACAGTACTGATGAAATATGGTGTTAGAGCAAATAGAAAATAAAATTACGTCGTACTATTTTTGTTATATAACAATAGTACAAACAAATTTCTCTTCGTTATTCCATTCTTCTTTTAATGACATTTTTTCAATTTATTATATATATATATATATATATATATTATATATATTGAAAAATGTTATATTAAAGTTTTGTTTTCCAAATAAATTATCATTATATTTATTATTAAGTGTTGGTCGTTCTTCCATAATGCCACAGGTTGGTGTGAAACAAGTCTAACACCCTTGTATCATGGGTGAGATTCGATCTGTTTAAAGATATATATATATATATATATATATATATATATATATATATATATATGTAATATATATATATATATGTAATATATATATATAATGTATATTGAAAAATGTTATATTAAAGTCTTAATATGTTTTCCAAATATATTATCATTCTATTTAATAAGAGTTGGTTGTTCTTCCACCATGCCACAGGTTGGTGTGAAACAAGTCTTACACCCTTGTATCATGGGTGAGATTCGATCTGTTTAAAGATATATATATATATATATATATATATATATATATATATATATATATATATATATATATATATATATATATATATATATATGTAATATATATATATATATGTAATATATATATATAATGTATATTGAAAAATGTTATATTAAAGTCTTAATATGTTTTCCAAATATATTATCATTCTATTTAATAAGAGTTGGTTGTTCTTCCACCATGCCACAGGTTGGTGTGAAACAACTCTTACACCCTTGTATCATGGGTGAGATTCAATCCCCAGATCTCAGGTGTTACTCTTTATCAGATAGGACGATTATAACCACTGACCTACCAGAACATTTAGTAATAGTTTTTCCAAATTTTAATGTAGTAAATTACCTTTTTAAGTACAATCAAACAACGGAATAGTTACACAAATTATAGTAATTACCAGTGAGAAGTTTTTGTTGAAGTTCAAGTTGCTTACCTTTTTAGGCCGTCTACTTACTATGTGCATATGATACAACATGTTTATATAAAATAGAATATTTACCAACGCGCAAAAATAAATGATATTTTATTGGTTGATTTAGATTTCATTACAAAAGTTTTTAATTTATTTAAAAAGAGATTCTTTGTAACTCTCAACTCTAAGTGCCAAAGTAAAAAACTTAAAATATTGTAGGGAAGTATTACCAATAGGCCTACTTACCTCATGGTAAGGTGACACCAGAAACTATGAAATGTGAACTTATTGTAAAGATTATTGACTCAATACATAAATGTATTAAAAATATTTAACGTTTCAAGAAATCCTGAGAAATATTGATTTATTAAATTGTGAAATTTTAATTTTAGTATAATTTTACAGCGTACACATTAAATTAATTTTTTAGATTCATTTGAAAAATATTTATCGTCTTCTTTAAAACTTTCACAACACCACAATTCTTAACAGCCCTACCAAGTAATACATGGAAATATTGAAGAGAAATATGAGCAAAACTTGTAAAGTATCGAGATTTACCTCATGGAAAGTTAGACGCCAGACAGTATGAACGAAATGCAAACCTATCACTGCACTTAGGAATATTTACATTTTATTCAATATAAAAATGTATTTAAAATGTATAACTATTCAAACAAGCTATGGAAATTCCGTTTTTTTCAAATGTTGTAAACATTTAACTTTAGTAAAATTAGCCAGTAATGGAAAAGTTAATAATTCAAAACAGACAGTTAGTGTGTATATGCTGGCGTCAAACAATGTAAGTGGTTTCTAATTAAAGATTAAAATTATGTTCACTTAAAATATTTTAGGGAAATATTAACAACACTTTTATGAATCGAAATTTACCTCATGGAAAGGTAGACACCAGAGAATATGAAATGTGACCTTATCACTGGACTAGGAAGGAGTGAGTTTTGACTCGATATGCAAATGTATTATGCAAATAAAAATGTTAATAATTTGAAACAAATAGCTTGTGTTTATATACTATCGTCAAATAAAGTTAAACTAAATTTAAAAATTGAATCTGAGCAAAAACTCAATTTTCTTAAAGTATCTAGAAATTAAAATCTATATACAGTTAAGGAATAAACTTGCTTGCCCCTCTAAACGGAAAATCTATTGACACCAGTTTTTGTGTAATAATGGCATCTGAAAGTACAGCTGTTTTTACTCAGGTTTATATCAATATTGACGTTGATTATTCTCACTAAACCCATATTTTCTCTCTATACAAAGAGTTTAAAAGTAAAATGGACTTTATAATGTGTCCTAACGTATATAATAGTGAGCCATGTTTAATGGTCCCCTAAACACACATACTACCTACATTTACACGCTACATATTAGCACAGCATGTTACTCCACCTCCTGTACGTATGGATTTTAATATGCAAATTACGTAATGGCAGACATAACTAGATAAATTTACCTACCAACGTTCTGCTAAAATTGAAGCCAATTTAAATTATTCTAACAAAGTTCCTCGCGTCAAAATGAGACGTGATAATTGAATAAATGGATTGTCTGAGTGTCAGTAAACTATTTAACAACTTTAAGTAATGTACCAATTGTGATTCCTGTATTGTTAATCGCATGTGTGATGCTTCAAGTATGTATTAGTGATAAGGGTGTGTATTTGCATTTAATTATATTTAATCTTATAAAGGACAGATAAGATCAGGTGTTTAATAAATAACGTCAAACTTCTGATACCACAGTTTTCACTTCATCGATCATAAATTCAATCTTCTTCTTTCCGCCATATTTACTTTTAGACTGAGGACATCAGATTCCCCCCCTCCCTCAATAGTTCGTGTTACTGCAACACTGAAAAATACATCTGAGATGGATAGAGTTTGTAAACTTCTGAAAAGAATTGTGTTGACATAATTAATTATTTTAATGAATAAGTGTCTGTAGAGGTCCTACAATCTGTATATTTTATGCATGACATAAAACTATATATTTTATGCTATACATAACCACTTGGCAGAGGTGGTCCTACAATCGTTATATTTTATACATAACAAGCCGCATAACCACTTGTCAGAGGTGGTCATAGAATCGTTATATTTTATACATAACAAGCCACATAACCACTTGGCAGAGGTGGTCCTACAATCGTTATATTTTATACATAACAAGCCACATAACCACTTGGCAGAGGTGATCCTACAATCGTTATATTTTATACATAACAAGCTACATAACCACTTGGCAGAGGTGGTCCTACAATCGTTATATTTTATACATAACAAGCCACATAACCACTTGGCAGAGGTGGTCCTACAATCGTCATATTTTATACATAACAAGCCACATAACCACTTGGCAGAGGTGGTCCTACAATCGTTATATTTTATGCATGACAAGCCACATAACCACTTGGCAGAGGTGGTCCTACAATCGTTATATTTTACACATGACAAGCCATATAACCACTTGGCAGAAGTGGTCCTACAATCGTTATATTTTATGCATAACAAGCCACATAACCACTTGGCAGAGGGAATCCTACAATCGTTATATTTTATGTATAACAAGCCACATAACCACTTGGCAGAGGTGATCATACAATCGTTATATTTTATGCATAACAAACCACATAACCACTCTGCAGAGGTGATCCTACAATCATTATATTTTATGCACAACAAGCCACATAACCACTTGGCAGAGGTGATCCTACAATCGTTATATTTTATACATAACAAGCCACATAACCACTTGACAGAGGTGATCCTACAATCGTTATATTTTATACATTTCAAGCTATATAACCACTTGGCAAAGGTGGTCCTACAATCGTTATATTTTATACATAACAAACCTCATAACCACTTGGCAGAGGTGATCCTACAATCATTATATTTTATGCATAAAAAGCCACATAACCACTTGGCAGAGGTGATCCTACAATCATTATATTTTATGCATAACAAGCCACATAACCACTTGGTAGAGGTGATCCTACAATCGTTATATTTTATGCATAACAAACCACATAACCACTTGGCAGAGGTGATCCTACAATCGTTATATTTTACACATGACAAGCCATATAACCACTTGGCAGAGGTGGTTTTACAATCGTTATATTTTATACATAACAAGCCACATAACCACTTGGCAGAGGTGGTCCTACAATCTTTATATTTTATACATTACAAGCCATATAACCACTGAGCAGAGGTGGTCCTACAATTGTTATATGTTATACATGACAAGCAATATAACCACTTGGCATAGGTGGTCATATAATCAACATATTTTATACATTACAAGCCATATAACCACTTGGCAGAGGTGGTCCTACAATCTTTATTTTTTATACATGACAAGCCATATAACCACTTGGCAGAGGTGGTCCTACAATTGTTATATGTTATACACGACAAACCACATAACCACTTGGCATATGTGGTCATATAATCAATATATTTATACATAACAAGCCATATAACCACTTGGCAGAGGTGATCCTACAGTAATTATATTTTACACATGACAAGCCACATGAACACTTGGCAGAGGTGGTCGTACAATCGTTATATTATACATAACAAGCCACATAACCACTTGGATATTTCAGTGTTTTCTTTATAGTTGTAATGTTTCTAAAAATAATAATTATTCTTCTCAGAACAACTAAACGGATATTTTCTAATTAGATAGTAGCACACTGTACGATACTTATACAGCGTTGTTATTCAATATTTAATGAAAGCCGTTGTGAGTTCAATCAAATATATCATATAGCTTTCAGTGTTATTTGCAAATTCTTGTTATCCATATGTGTGTAAGTCATAAATATAATGCTTGGAGGGGTGGGGGGTGAACATTACATTACGGAGAATGTTTCATTAACTATTACAATTATAAGTCAAAACTAAATAACACATTCACTCTGTTTTATATTTGTATTTGTACGGAAATACATTTGAAAATAACACTGATGTAAACAGTTAACTCAGCATGTATTTAAACACAAATCTACTGAGTACTGGTTACATATCATCTGTTTCACTATTGTATGAGCGACACAGAGCACATAACTTTTGACAGTTATTGTTAGGTTATGCTTCACAGATTAGGTTACACGTTCACAGATTCAAAGAAATATCAATATTCTGTTCATGTAGTATACTCTTGTATCAATACTCTTTTGAAGTATATTTCGATAAAATATAGATAATTCACTGAAACTATGGAATATATATACAATGAAATATTTTCCAAAAATTGCCATGAAAATAAAATTTATATTTCCTAGATATTCCAGTTAGATTATTGTATATTTTATTATTCACATTAAATATATATATATATATACATATATATATATACATATATATATATATATATATATATATATATATATATATATATATATATATATATATATATATATATATGAGTATGAAATTAAGAGATGGATCAGTTGGCCATGTTGGGAACACAATTCTTATTGTAGGTTCAGAAGTAATTAAAATGTCGATGAAAATGAACACAAATTGATCTTATTGAAGATTTTAATTTAGGCTAAATTATTTTTTTACTTTTAAACATTTCATTTTAAAATCCTTGTAGTTTTATAATTCGTTTCAGGTATAATTATAGGGGTTCCAGGGTTAGGGGTGGATAAATTTATATTCATTATTAAACATTCATTATTATTTGACCTTAACAAACAGCATTCATAAAGAATGTAAGTTTTATAAATAATAATAATAATATCTAGGGATAGAATTAGGGATATATTCCAGAGGGAAGAGAAGCTTTTACTGTTTCACAAACTAACTATTACATTGTTTTTTCCTAATTTGATTTTGTTTGGAGTTATTAAATTTAGTAATATATCATAATGTGTTTCAATATATATATCATTAAATTTGTGTTTTAATTGTTTAAGTTTCATTACGATTTAGTGTTTATTTAACCAAGCCATTGTGTAACCTCTTGTATTATTGGAATATTTATTATATTGAATATTCACTTTAAAATAAAATCACTTCACTGCAACTCTCACGACACCACTTCACAACACGTCACTCTTAATACAAACACAAATTATTTTCCGGGTCAACAAATTCAATTATCTAACGTCACAGTTAAATTGTTTTTTTCGCAATGACATTGGATAAAATCATTCTTGCGTTAAATACAATTCCCCTCCATCATCCACCAGATATATCTTTCATTATAACTTCCCTCTGGGCAATATTTCTAGATTTGTTCGGTATGTTATCTTTTAAATGTAAATCATCTTGACTTGTTTATATATTTCAAGAGTTTAACTTCTGTTAGGTTGGTACAATGGGGAAAATTCAATAGGTACAACAGTCTATAACGCGTTTGAAAATGTAAACAGAAATAAAGCTAAGAGGGGAGCTTTCGTAAAGTCGAAACTAAAAATCATATTTTTCTAACTATTTCTAAACATTTTAACGAAAATTTAATCATCCGAGAGCTCAAAAAAGACTTTCTTTTCTAGGAGAGCCTTGGTCTGTAAATCCATGAAAAGCTATTAAAACAGTTCGTACTTTAGAAGATTGCTACGACAGTTTTGCCAACACAGAGGCACTTTAACATCTTATCAAAGTGTTCTCTTCAGACATAAAACACATACTTTAACAAACTAAATACAGATCAAAACTCTACCGTCAAATAATACAAATTGAGGAGTGCACTTCTTCCAATACTGTTGAATTAATTGAAGTATAATCATCATCTTTTATCCGATCTTGTTTTGTAACTTCATCACTACTTTAAAATCTCAAAACACACTCTTTTTATCCCCCATGGAAGTGGACATCCTACTTTTCAATTGTAACAAATATTTTGGCGAATTTAAACCAAACTTCAAAACACGGAAACATAAATATATTGTAGAAGTCCAACAACAACAACATCCAACAACCTGCTCGATAGTAAATTTTGAGGAAAAATCTTTGCGAATTTAGTCCGAGGTCTTTGTGTGTATTTAATTAATTAGTTTTGTAATAACAATTCAATTAGCTACGCCTTATTAAATAATTCAATAGTTATCATAGGAAACAGATGTTTACAGGTAGTATAACAAAGAATAACTCTCCAGTTTTAAACTTTGATGATTGGTTTAACGTTTTCTTTTTTGACAACTTCGAAGTTTAAAAATGTGATCGATTAAATACTTTAGAACTTGAATTGACAGCAATGAAGGCCAATCACTGAAGTAAAAACTAAATAATAATGATATTAAACAAAGATAAAATGTATATAATAATAACAAATTTAAACAAAGATAAAATATATAATAAAATAATAATAATAGGTACGAAGAAATTATAGTGAAATAAATTAAAATAATAACGTTAATATAGAGTAACAATTTTACGAAAAGAATAAAAATTATAAGTAATAATATAATTTATATAGCTATTAATAAAAACATTGTTAATCACTGGCGTTCATTTAATTAATTCAAATCGAAAAGTATGGCTCTATTTTGATTTTATTGTTCATCATGACTGTTACAGAAACTTTATAAAATAAAAGAACATTGGGTTTCACTATAATGTAGGTCCTGTAGCAGGAATATCTGTAATATAAATACACTTCCAAGCGACCTTATGTCTGTCTAACTATAAGCTAAGTTGCAATAAATTCTTAAGTTGAGACACAAAGAGAGAAAAAGTTTTTTTTAAGTTTCTCGTTTATTGCATATTTCAACGCAATTATATCTCTTTTAAATTAAACTTAACCTTTTCATAATGGCAGAGGGTAATTACTAAGATTAAATATTAAATACAGCTCAGTAAAGGAAACTTATTCAACGTTCTCCCTTCTAAAACTACAAATGTCAACGACTAATGTAAATAACATTAGTGTTTTTCTCTGTAACGAGAGATTGTGATCATACAAAAGAATGTAATGGGATTTAGGAAAGATCACTGTAAATTTATTTATATATGTAAGTAATTTTAATTGTATAGCTGGTGCCAAATTAATTAATTCTGTAGTCATGTATATTGAATATTTTGTATGATTATATGACTATATATGTATGGGAGCACTGATGAAGGAAGGTTTTATACACATAGGTCTATATGTGAAAATATATGTGACTCATAGTGTAATTTTTAACTATATTGTTTTGTTTATGCCAACCCAGCTGACGGTCAAAAAGACTATTGCTGTAAAGTACTCTGTAAAATAAGAATATTATTAGTTTATTTCATTTTATTTTATCTCCTATAATTAATTAATTGTGAATTTATTTTATATTTTGTATGGAATACATGTCACAATAAATTACTTTTTCTATTCTATTCTATTCTCTATTCTAATGAGATTTAGGTTACTAGAGTATAAACATGTTTATTTTTTAAATAAATCAATTTATATATAAATAAATAAATTTTAAAAATGATACTACATGGAAATTCAATTTTTAAAATGTTTACATGAATTACAAAACACTTCACTATAACTCTCAAACCACTTCACTACACGTCACTCAACAAAAATTTAGATTATTTTTTGGGTCAACAAATTTAATTATCTGCGTCACTGTAAAGTGTTTTTTACAAAATGTCATTTAATCAAATAAATACAAGACCACCCTCATCACACACCAACAGTTCAATGGTAATTTATTTGGTTTCTGCAGATACGAGTAACTCACAAACGAGCATATTGGGAAAGATAGCAACCAATACGTTTTGTTTGGTAACATAAAGGCAGTGTATTCAAAATTTAAAACTATTATGTTGAAAACAACGTAATTGTGTATTTTGTTGTTGTTGTTGTTGGAGAAGCTACTCAAAGTGTTTCAGATATCGAGACATATTGAATATTACCCACATATCTAATTTGATCAATATTGGTTAACTCGTTTCAGTAGTAAGGCTCTGAACAGATAACAGACGTCTCATACCAGACGGATATCATTTTCAAAATTATATTTTAAACTCAGTGACCTCAGAACGATGTAAGTTTAAAAAAATCAACTCCAAATATTTCACACTACACATAGCTTTATCTAAACCACGTGCACTACAAAAAGAATAAACCGATAAAGTTTTAAATTGTCTTCCAACAACAGCTGGATACCACTATAACACATTATCTGTTTTCTGACCCAAATTTACAAAGAACTTTATGCTATATACAGTCAAGTCGCATAGTTGTACCTAATGTTTTCTAACTGGATAGTAGCACACTGAACTATTCCTTCTCAAAGTTGTCGGGCAATATTTAAATGTAAATTCTCTGTAAACTCGATCAAAATCTCGTATATTTGTACATGTTAATTACAAAGCTTTGTTACCCACATATCTGCTAACACATTTGTTTATCATCTCTTACCAACATCATGTATTTACCAAAAGCAATGTGGGGATGAAAGGGGATGTAAACATTATATTACAGAGAAGGGTTGATTAACAATCACGATTATACGCTACAACTAAATGATTAATTTTGTATTTGTTTTTGTACGGAGATACATATCAAAACATACAGTGATGTAAACAGTTATTTAATTAAATACTTAAATATAAATCCGCTGTGTAATGAGGTCAGTGTCTGTATGAGAGACTCGGAGAATTTAACTTTATCTGACAGATAATTATTTTGGTCTGTTTAGTTTTGTGCACTAGCTTAGTTTAGTTTTGGTTAAACAAGTAATTGTACAGATTCAGATCTTAGAAGAAAATATTAATAATACTTAAATCTATACAAATACAAGTCTTTTACAATAAATTGTATTAAATATAAAAAAAAAAACATGTTTTACAATTTAAAAAAATCGTTCATTATATTCCACGTAAAACCGATATAAATGAATATTCGTATATATGCCTGCTCAGAAAATAGTAAATTGTATAATTCAGATAAATATAAATTAGAAGATGGTTAAATAAGTGGAGTTGAGATTAAGAGACGTATTTTGGCGCCCACCAAAAGGTGAGGTACATAATTGAAGTATTGCAGTAAGGGATAGGAAACACATGACTGAATAGAAACCAAGAAAGAAGACAATAGTTAACAGAATTTTAGAATAAAAGAAATAAACGTAAGTTTATAACAACTCAATGCTTTAAATAGTTTGTAAAAATTATTATTTGTAAAGAGTGCATTTTGTTGCTTCTTGTATAATGTAAAGCAGTTGAAGATAAGAAGTTAAACTAATATTAAGGAGATATGAAATTCATTTGATTAATAATGATTAGAATTTGCCCCTAACCACAATCGCTAGAAACTTTTAAATTAAAACACAATTATCTGATTAATTGTTGTTTATTAATTATTTCCACTAAATGCCCTGATGTACATTTCGATAACATGGTTATCATCATCGGAGGGTCTTGTTTATAAACTAAATCTAAACTTACATATCTACTAATGACATAAAATTAAACCTAAAACTATCATAACCTGAGTGCAAGCTAAAATCCCTCCCACACTACAGATCAGTTAACCAGTAAGGTAGAGGCTTGGGCTGGCCCTTTGTCAAGTTATTGTTATATGTCTTTCATCTATGGAGTGGGGTGAAAGATAATTATTCTGAAATTATTCAGATAATTTTGTTTAATTTAAAGTTTCTAGTGATTGTCGTTAGGGTCAAATTCTAATCATTATTGTGAATTTCACCACAGTGCTCAACAAGATTGTATCTTAGTTTGATTAGGTCAAACAAAATATATTTGATAATAATGTAAAGGTTGAAACGTAAGGTCTCATGTGGTTCTACTGCCTTCAGAATGGAAAAGTTACAAATTTTAATTTTAATTTAAACTCCGAATGCCGACAATTGAACTTCGATTACTTTCAACAATGTGTGGCGGTTGGAAGCTCAGCGGTTTTCTCACTCTTTTCAACTATGTTTTCTCAACTCTGGTAATTATTCTGAGACTAGGAATGAAACTTAACTATCCAACATAATCCTCATAATTAATTCCTGACAAAAAGATTACGAATAAATGGCGATTCATTATCTTACAGCACTACTTGGTCTTAACAAACAGAGTTTATAATGAATGTAAGCTTTATGCCCGAGGGATGGTATTAGGGTTATACTCAGAGGGAACAGGAAAGCTATTACTGTCTGGTATATTAACTATTTCATTTCTTTCTTTTTATTCTAATTTCGTTTTGTCTGAAGTAAAACATTTGAGTAAAATATTATAATGTCTTTCAAGGTCGCGTCATATTTGTGTTTTAGCTGTTTAATCGCCATTAGTTGTTTATTTACCCATGAATATTCAAACAAACAATTCAGGAATGTGTGAGATTATTCAACGAATATTATTTATCTATAAAATACATCCTCAGAGCGTTGGGGGTTTATTACATAAATAAATTCACCTCCAGAACGCTTCGTTATAACTCTCGCAACACCACTTCACTGCGCGTCACTCTTAATACAAATCTAAATTATTTTCCGGGTCAATAAATCCAATTATTTAACGTTACTCTTATAGTGTTTTTTACAAAATGTCATTGGATGAAATCATTCTTGCGTTAAATATAATTCCATCTCACCGCCCACTTTCATTATTAACTGTTCTCGGGACAATAACTCGAGACTTGTTCACTACGATTTATTTTTTACATGTTTATTTCAGATTAAAATGACCTTGACTTGTTGAAAAAGCGTACCGATTTAATGTGTACTAAATTTCTATAATATACAGTATAATTACTCGAACTTGTTTCAGTAACTGTACGGTCAATTTCAGTAGATGTTAAGATACAAATAACACATAATTATCTACACATCTGTACACAATACTAACTATAGTTTCTATTATTTTTGTAATTAAAAAAACAATTATTTGTAAAATACTTAAAAAACATAATTAAATGATTAGGAAACGATCCTTCCTTCGTACAATAGAATAAATATTTCGTATATTGTGTAAAAAAAAAGCCAACACATTGAAAACACTATTTAAATTATCCTGAAATACACACAAATTAAGTTCACTCCTCAAAGAGAGACCATGGTGGTCAAACTAGAACGTTTATACACAGATGATATATTCTCATGACCCGACACGGAGTAAAGGAGCAGATTTCAAATATAAACTCAGGAGCAACAGTGAACTCTGTTTACAACTCTAAAACTGTTATTACATCAATACCAAAGATAACAGTTACTTTTTATTGCTACATAAAGAAAAGGGACAACAATAGATTGGCTACGAGAATTTCAAGATGAAAAGGAAACACAAATCCTGTGGGACAAAGAAGTTTGTACAGATCTGGACAGAACAGAGATCGGCGAAATGGATTTCGGGACCGAGACAAGTTCAGAAAGGTTTCGCAGCAGTAAGGGGGGATTTAACGATTGTAAAGACACTCAAAAACCAAAATACAAATATAAACGCAATTGAATAAGAGTGAATGTGGTCTATAGCTGGCCTTAACTAAAATTAAATACAGTATATTATGCGGTAAAAAAGATACTTTACATCATCTTGAGTGTAACACATAAACTACATTTCTTGGAACACATCAAAATCTTTAATCTTTGAATAACACAAACGAAAGTCGAAGGGGTTGTACCCAAGTAATTGCACTAGTGTCACATTCACCCCCATTCCTTATCCTTTATTTGAGTCAGATATGAAGGGAGGTAAGACGTTAGAATGGAAGTTTAGGAAGTTTCAAACACACATGGGAATGTTGAATACTATTGAAACGTAACTGGTGAATTAGTTATGAAATAATAGTGTCTCCATTTAGAAATTAATTTTTCTACGGTTAAAACAAAACTATGGAAATACCGATATTCCTATTAAAAAAAGTTCACCGAGGGTAGCAGTACTTTTTAAATAGACGCGATAGAACTGTAGTTTCTGAAATACTATTCTTGCCACTGAATTGAAGTTATATTTTTGTTACATTCAACCTATGAAACCTTTAATAAATAATGAAAAATTAAAAACTCCTATAATAAGCCAATACTAATTCATAGACATAAACCGCAAAGAACACAATTGTTTCACTCACTCATCCTAAAATCAAATTAAAACGACAAAAACTATTTGTTAACATAAATCTGAGTCTGTTAGTGGTCTGTCAATTAATGAAAAGGAATCGTGGACGCGGTTTTTAAAAAGTGAGTTAACTAGGAAATATGCTTCACACACACACACACACACACATATATATATATATATATATATATATATGGTTTCACTACACTAATACTTTCTCCCCATGTGCAGAGTGTAAATGTAAAAGGGACTTTATAATGTACACTAAGACTGATAAATGTATTCAACATGGAATAGATAATAGTGAGCCATGTTGAATGTGTCCCTAAACACACATACTGCCTATATTCACACGTTACATATTAGCATAACATGTTAATACATTCCCCTGTGGCTATGGATATTAACATGCAAATTGTGTAATGCCAGACACAGCTGTAGCTGAGTAACTTTCTTCTGCTAAAATGAAAGTTAATTTAAGTTATTCCAACAAAGTTCCAACCGATAAACTGCAGCTTAATAAGTAATTATTGAATAAATAAATTGTGTGAACATCAGTGTATTCAAAGATGTAACTATTTAGGGAATTTATAATGTACCTATTGTGATAAACTATGCCTTCTTAATCGCATGCACGTGTGTTTCTGGTGTGTAGTATAAAGAAGGTTTTATACGTTAAGTATCGTAATGAAGTCAAAATTTGAATTTTGATTTTTCCCTCATCTTCTTGTTTAAAAAATTTTAGCGATGACAAAATTAGATTACTAATATAAATTCGGTATAGAGCACTATTGTGTGCTCATGTAGAACAATATTTAAAGTAACAATTATATAATACAACATTTCTAAAATGGCGGCCATTTTACACAACTCGCGTGGAAAATGTTATTTTGTAGAAGTCTGACGTCCAAAAAATGTAACGTTCTTTTAATTAAGTGTTCTAGTAAGGCATAGTGACACGAGTCGTATTATGTTGTTCACTTATGTACAACTTCCACGCCTTCCAAGAACCTAAACAATGACCCAATCAAAGCGAGTGGAGACGTTTTAATAGATACAAGAAGAATATAGTGATACACAATTATGAGTTTCAAAAAACCTGTGGAACAATTGTTTTAAACAAAATTACTCTACTGAATCGACACTTTAATTTACCAATACAATTTAACATTTCTTAGAAGGCTCAAGACAATTAGCTCAAGGACACCAACTTTTGGACATTTACATTTACCATGATATAAACCATCAGCTTCTTCTCTGTTGTTAATATAGTTATTATTTTTGTATAACATTTTATTTGTGTATTACTACATTTTTGTTTGTATTTCGAAAATTAATAAATATTAATTTTTATCTAATTAATGTGCAATTTGATTAGTTTAAAAATAAGGAAATTGTATCCGGCTGGAAAATAATGATGGAATAGGAAAATTACTTGTAAGGTTGTGATTATACAGCAAAACGTTGACACGCTGGTTTCCCTTCTCATCATATCGCCGTACTACTCAGCCTAAGACATTAGTACAAATAAACACAATTTCAGCTCATCTATAAAATGCAAGGCTGTAATATTTACTACTTTAGATACCGTGAATCTGCTTTTGATGTTGTTCATTGTTATTATTTGAATAACAGCGCTGAATTCCGCTGAAATCCTAAATTTCGCCAGTACATATTGAACGTTTCATGAAGAGGCGCGAATTACAACTTATATATGAAGCAAACAAAACTGTACAATAGCAAAATAATACATGAATATTACCCTCCTTCCATCGAGCATTAAAATACTGAAATCGGATGACTTCGTAAAAGTTGTAATTTTTATAGATTTTTTATTTATTATCTAAAAGCGAAAAACCTTCCCGGTAATCGTCACCCTAAAACAAGAAGGAACATTAAATAAAGTCCCCTAACCCTCCAATTCTCAAATACAGTCAGGGTCAAAAGAGAACATGAGTTGGTGAAGAGATTTTTGATAACAAAGATGATACACTTATATATCTAACCCAAGATTACATGAACAAAGTTGTAGATCCAATTAGTCTATAGTAGGATTGCAAAGATACTTACTATAAGATTCTAAGGGTTTCAAGCGAAATATTGAGTAATAAATATAATACAGGGTGTTTGTCTATTAACATCACTTTGAAGAAGTTGTGGTTTTTATTTGTTGTTTAAAAACAAAAAACCATTTCTGAAATCACCGCCTTAGAAGAAAGAAGAAAAAAAGAATAAAATACAGTTCCCTAACCTTTGAACGCAGTCAGGGTCAAAACAGAACAAGAGTTCTCATACGATTAACAATTCTGTTTTGTGCAGCCTAATTTTATTGAAAATATCTTATATTTTTTTAAAATTTAACAGTTGAGCAAATATAATTATAAATATAACTATTCAAATATTTTTCACCCGTTATTTCAATGTTTACGATATTAAATATAATCGTTTTTATTGAAAAATTTACTTCAAAGCTAATTAATTATAATCCTTACAAACGTTTCGGTTTAAAAACTTTGTGGTTTAATTTCCCGTTTGAAGTTTAAAAGCTTATGCGACATAAATGAGGAATAATTATCAAAACATCACAAGGTACAATAAATGTAAGCTTTATGGATATTTATATCTAGGGATAGATTAGGGATATATTGCTAAGGGATTAGGGAAATTAATCTGTCTCAAATAATTGTTTCATTTGTTTTTCCTAATTTCGTTTTAACTGAAGTTGGACATTCAATTTAAGGTGTTTTATTATGACTTTAAAATCCATCAATGTCTAGTATAAACTTTTTTTACATAAATATAATTTTTAATTTAATTTTTCTTACAATCTAATTGAACAACAAATTCCATGTACAATAACAACATCTAAGAGATACCAGTGGAATAAAACTTACTGAGGTATGTTATAGTTCTAGAATTGTTTCTTTAAATTTAGGAGGTGAATAAGTCTTTACTTTTTAATTCCTTCTAGACTAATGACAACGGAAATATATCAAAATGCTGGTTAAACCTTTAATGAACTTTTAAAAAATTCGGTTTTCTATAACCCAAGTTTATGCAACAAGTGTTACATTTTACAGGAATTGATGTTTAGTTTTTAAACTGTATAAACGTGTTTAACTGTTATCACAAAATTGATTATAATGATAAGTAATGATTCTTACTGTATCAAGTTATTGCAATGCTCAATACTTATTTCATTTCTAAAGTTTTTTCCACGTTAAAGAACAATTTAGAAAGAATACAAAATCATTATCAGTCTACGTCATTGTACCACTAAGATAGAACAAATGTCATAATAATTAAATCTAAAATAAAAAGGAATGTATACTATATTATTTATTTTGCTAATGGGCAGATATTTATATAATTCTCAATATATTCGAAAATTATTACCTAATATATAAATTCAAAAACTACGGATACAAAAATTATAATAGATTATATAAGTATTCTTATAAAGGAAGAACATAATCAGTAGTTGAAGAAATAACGTGAAGCTATCTATCACTCAATTTTCACTTCATTGATTCTCAATTTAATCTTCTCCTTTACGCCCTGTTTAGTTTTAGGCTGAGGACATCGCATTTTCCCCTCAGCAATTTCTCATATTACATTTAATAAAATCCTGAAAATACGTCTAAAATGGCTAAATCTAATTTGGAAATTTCTGAAAAGATAACTAACTGTTAACATGTTTTAATTGTTGCAATTAATTATCAGAAGTTTTGCACGTACGTTTTAACCCATTGTCAAATTGTATACGTTAATAATTTTTGAAAAATGAAATAATTTACAGAAACTGAAATTTGTATAGCAGTAGCCAGATATATATTGTTTACAACAGGTGCACTGAAAACTTGTTTATAAACAATGCAGTTTAATTATGTTCCAAATTTAAAATGTGTTAAAGTATTTAGAGATAAATGCAGAATAGATATCAAAACAGTACTAACTTTTATTAATAAATAGTGTTTATAATGAATGTAAGTGTTAAAAATAATAATATCCGGGGATAAGATTAGGGATATATATATCCTAGGGATTGGAGAAGGTATCACTGACTTTTATATTAACTGTTTCACTTATATTTTTCTAATTTGGTTTTCCTGTAGTTAAACCTTCTAATCTATAACTATTGCCCTTTATCTTTAAAAAGGTGTTACATTTTTAAAGTTTATAACAATTTAGTACCGACTGATAGAGCGCCTTTAATAAAGATAACAACCCCAAACTATCTTAAGTGATTTATTATTAGTTATTAAAATGTCTCTTCAAATGTAAACCTACCCCTAACAGGGTTCATTCATTGTACTTATCCACTATATGGTAATTTGGGTTATCGCAAAATCTCCGTCCTTTGATATTTCATGTCCTCAAGAAAACGAAAAATTGATTTCTGTTCTACGTTACAGTACGGAAAATATTGAAAAACTAAGAGTTATTTCGGAGACGATGGGTGGAAATAGGGTATAGTTTACAGAAACTACGGGTTAATTGAAAGGAAAAAGAGGAAGAGGATAACTGAGTGGATCTAGAAGTTAAATGATGATAAATAGGGTACAATTGTGAGTAACTATGGGTTGTATTATAGGAAAGAGGCGTTAATGTATAAGAAATAACGGATAACGGTGTAAAACTAGGGTTTAAACGATAGGATGTAAGGAATAAGTAAGAGGCATTATGGATTAAATTATAGGCAATCGGGGATAAAAGACAAAAATAGATGTTCAATGTTTAAAAAATCGATAACTGAGAAAAACTAGGGATTAAATATTATTAAATGCAGGATAATTGAGAGGAACTAGGAGGTTAATGATAGAAAAAAGGGATAGATGACAAGAACTATGGTATAAATTACAAGAAGTATGATTGAGTGTGATTAATTGATAACAGAAATATAGGTTAAGTTACAAGATATAGGGGTTAAATAACAAGAAATAGGTAGAATAACTAGTGGTAAAATTATAGGAAATGGGCGATAAAGTAATAGTTTGATTACAAATATTGGATAACTTAAAGAAAATAGGGGTTAAATTATAGGAAGGGACAACAAATAAAGTTTTTATTGACAAGTTTTACAAGAGAATCATATATAAAGTAATCACACTCTTAGAATTTTGATTAGTTTTGCTAATTGGATTCAATATATCTTGAAACGGGTTTTCTCGAATGCAATTTGTATTGTTTAGAAGAATGTAATTTTTTGTTGTGTCTGGGTGCATTGAAGTTTGATAAAGCCTTACAATTTAGAAAGTTGTAAAATTGGTTCAGGCCACGCTCCTTCTCTACATTCTGAGTTAACACGTTCGCTCCCGCAATTCAAAAATATTCCTGAAATATAGTTCAGCCGGCACATATTTGTGCCATACGGTATTTCACCATAGGCCAGTGGCACATATATATATGCTGGCTTTGTCATAAATAGACTGGCGGCACAATTGTGTGCCGTTGACTTCATCAAACTTTTCGTTAATTTATTTCATTACGGTGTACAGTAAAGCTCTGAAAATTCGTATGCGGTCTATAGAGATGTGTGACACACCTGTGGGCCACTTGGTTTCTGGCTACGTTAATGTAATATTGGTAAATACAATATTCAAAGTTGGTACCCCTGTTGTTTTTGTTTTTATTATCGCTGCCTCAGTTAGTGATTGTAAAGATGAGGACAAAAAGAACTTTGGACTTTGTATGCCTGTCTGTATCAAAGCGTGGAATGAACAAATGAACAAATGAAAGAGCTTTCAATGTAATAAGTATTGGTAAAGCAATGTAAGGTAGTAAAATGATTAGTAGTTTTTATTAAAACTTTGACAAATCGTTTTTCTGTAAATAAAACATAACCCGATTGCATAATGTTTGTTTGATTCATACACATCCTAATTTTCAAGAAAATATCAGATTTATATGACGCACAACTGGTCTATATTAATAAAAATAACAATGGTTTAGCTTAGTTGAAATAACAATAATTAACTTTGGTCTGTGGTTTGAGTCATACTCAGGATGGCCGGTACACTAGTTAGTTATTATAGATGTGGTGTGGTTTGTGGAATTACTCCGCCCGGCACATATAATATATGTGCCGCTTGGGAGCGGACGTGTTAATATAGTGCCTGATACAGAACTAATTTAGTTTTAGTTGGATTATTTCACAATTAAAGAACATGTAAAACAAACTAAAGGTTTTGTTCAATAATTTCAAGTTTATTTTATGCTTAAATGTGTTTAGTCAAAAAACGTGGTGGCCTTTTAACCCTAAAAACATTTATTTTAGGAGAACCCTTACTTCAGGATAAAATTTCAATTTTGTTTTATTATAAAAATAGTATGAATTTCCAACATGATCAGTAATCAAAAATACACTTCTATATTTTTATATTCAGTTAACTTAAATCTTTTTTGATTTTAGACATTTTAAAATGAATTAAATGTTTTTTTTATATAAAACAAATTAGTTTCAAATTTCTGAAACAGGAATTTCTGAAAAAGTTGTAAATTATAATTCAATGCATTTAATAACTTTAAGATAGTTAACCAATTGGTAATTGCTCGAGGTCAAACTGTAAGCGATTTAAAAATAAAGGTAATAAAACCCCTTAGTCTATTTATATTTTACAACTTATTGTTAACGTTTATATTAACCCACATAATTTATTTTGAAATTTCCATTCCATTTCCGACGAAATTTCGTTACGTTTTCAGATAATGGAGAATTAAATATCTAAAAGTACATAAATCTTCAGTTATAATATATGAGACAAAACCCATTACTGACTTCCACTTTACGAGAGGTTAACTTCGTAGACAATTTCTAAGAAGAATCAATAATCTCTGTGTCAAGTCACTGAACATTTAAAGATTGATATTGGATTGTGTGAAAAATTGTTTTCCTTAAAATCCGCAATGCATTTGTCTAGACAGACATCAACGTTACTGAATATGATGGTAACTTTGTCTTTGTAATATGATATAAGCAGACAGGTTTACCTGTCACACCATAAACAATTCTTATGTTTGAAAAGTTAATCTTAACCGCATCCCTAGTAATACTTCTTACGTCTTACATAACACTACATCAAAATATATTGACACAATGTTGCACTCCGTGTGATAATCATTTGTTATTCAATCTCTAAGCAACTTAAAAGAAAAGTCATTCATGTAATAATAGAGATTGATTGACTCAAGGCTAAGCATGTAAGTTGTCTAAGGTAAAATATACTTTCAATGTAAGACTTATTTATCGGAGCACAACACTACGGCTGCCAGTTTAAGTAACTTGCATTGAATTGAACATAATAGATTTACTAAAGTATAGAACATGGAGTGATTGATCACACTCGGGTAGAGTGTTAAAGTCTCTAAACCTTACTTTATCTTGTATATGATACAACGTTGCATATTCGTGAGGGAAACACTGGATAACCTAAAATAATCTTACTTGAAGGATATTTTAAACAAAAATATATAATATAGATTTTTAATTTATTAAGTTTAATCCTTTAAAAAAAATTTACAGTACCTAAGTGTACGTATGCAAAACAAATTCACAAACTTATCACGTAAGTTTTCCAACTACTGTTTATTTGGACTTTCATATCGGTTTAGTTACAGCGTTACTTTTTCAGATTTGTTATATAAAGTTTAAATAGCATCTCCTTAGCCCACCTTTAAATAATATTTCTCAAATAAGCATATCTACACGTGGTAAATAATAAAACGATGGATTACTACGAATCGTAAAAGGATACAGATTCTTTTACATCCGCCCTCCTCAACCATTTCATTATAACAAAGGTAGTTTGTCAGTAGGAATCGGTAAGAAATATTTTCCCCAATATATATATATATATATATATATATATATATATATATATACAGGGTGTTACAAAAGGTTGGGCTGGGTATGCATTTTCATATTCTATGTGTGATTCTAAGCTGAAAATGAAGAATAAATTTTTTCAATTTCTACTTTGTTTAGCAGCTAGACGCCATTTTGTTTTTATACAAAACTCACTATAACTCTGGAAATAGATGTAGCCTATTTCAGATATCGAAATATATATATCGAGACTTATTGAAAATTACCCACATATCTAATTTGATCAATATTGGTTAACTCGTTTCAGTAGTAAAGCTCTGAACAGATAACAGACGTCTCATACCAGACGGATATCATTTTCAAAATTATATTTTAAACTCAGTGACCTCAGAACGGTGTAAGTTTAAAAAAATCAACTCCAAATATTTCACACTACACATAGCTTTATCTAAACCACGTGCACTACAAAAAGAATAAACCGATAAAGTTTTAAATTGTCTTCCAACAACAGATGATCCCACAATAGCACATTATCTGTTTTCTGACACAAATTTACAAAGAACTTTATGCTATATACAGTCAAGTCGCATAGGTGTACCTAATGTTTTCTAACTGGATAGTAGCACACTGAACGATTCCTCCTCAAAGTTGTCGGGCAATATTTAAATGTAAATTCCCTGTAAACTCGATCAAAATCTCGTATATTTGTACATGTTAATTACAAAGCTTTGTTACCCACATGTCTGCTAACACATTTGTTTATCATCTCTTACCAACATCATGTATTTACCAAAAGCAATGGGGGGATGAAAGGGGGTGTAAACATTATATTACAGAGAAGGGTTAATTAACAATCACGATTACATGCTACAACTAAATGATTAATTTTGTATTTGTTTTTGTACGGAGATACATATCAAAACATACAGTGAAATAAACAGTTATTTAATTAAATCCTTAAATATAAATCCGCTGTGTAATGAGGTCAGTGTCTGTATGAGAGACTCGGAGAATTTAACTTTATCTGAAAGATAATTATTTTGGTCTGTTTAGTTTTGTGCACTAGCTTAGTTTAGTTTTGGTTTAACAAGTAATTGTACAGATTCAGATATTAGAAAAAATATGATCAATACCTAAATCTATACAAATACAAGTCTTTTACAATAAATTGTATTAAATATAAAAAAAAAACATGTTTTACAATTTAAATAAAAATCGTTCATTATTTTCCACGTAAAACCGATATAAATGAATATTCGTATATATGCCCGCTCAGAAAATAGTAAATTGTATAATTCAGATAAATATAAATTTAGAAGATGGAAAAATAAGTGAAGTTGAGATTAAAAGACGTATTTTGGCGGTCACCAAAAGGTGAGATACATAATTTAGGCATTGCAGTAATGGATACGAAACACATGATTGAATAGAAACGAAGAAAGGTGACAATAGTTAACAGAATTTTGGAATAAAAGAATTAAACATAAGCATTATAACAACTCAATGTGCTTTAAATAGTTTGAATAATTTATTATTTGTAAAGAGTGCATTTTGTTGCTTCTTGTATAATGTATAGCAGTTGAAGAAAAGAAGCTTAACTAATGTTAAGGAGATATGAAATTCATTTGATTAATAATGATTAGAATTTGCCCCTAACCACAATCACTAGAAACTTTAAAATAAAACACAATTATCTGATTAATTGTTCTTTATTAATTATTTCCACTAAATGCCCTGATGTATATTTCGATAACATGGTTATTATCATCGGAGGGTCTTTCTTATAAACTAAATCTAAACTTACATATCTACTAATGAAATAAAATTAAACCTAAAACTATGATAATCTGAGTGCAAGCTAAAATCCCTCCCACTCCACAGATCAGTTGGCCAGTAAGATAGAGGCTTGGGCTGGCCATTTGTCAAGTTATTGTTATATGTCTTTGATCTATGGAGTGGGGTGAAAGATAATTAATCTGAAATTAATCAGATAATTTTGTTTTATTTTAAAGTTTCTAGTGATTGTGGTTAGGGTCAAATTCTAATCATTATTGTGAATTTCACCACAGTGCTCAACAAGATTGTATCTTAGTTTGATTAGGTCAAACAAAATATATATGATAATAATGTAAAGGTTGAAACGTAATGTCTCATGAGGTTCTACTAATTTCAGAATTGAAAAGTTACAAATTTTAATTTTATTTAAACTCCGAATGCCGACAATTGAACGTCGCGTCGATTACTTTCAACAATGTGTGGCTGTTGGAAGCTCAGCGGTTTTCTCACTCTTTTCAACTATGTTTTCTCAACTCCGGTAATTATTCTGAGACTAGGAATGAAACTTAACTATCCAACATAATCCTCATAATTAATTCCTGACAAAAAGATTACGAATAAATGGCGATTTATTATCTTACAGCACTACTTGGTCTTAACAAACAGAGTTTATAATGAATGTAAGCTTTATGAATATTAATAACAGAGGGATGGTATTAGGGTTATACTCAGAGGGATCAGGGAAGCTATTACTGTCTGGTATATTAACTATTTCATTTCTTTCTTTTTATTCTAATTTCGTTTTGTCTGAAGTAAAACATTTGAGTAAAATATTATAATGTCTTTCAAGGTCGCGTCAAATTTGTGTTTTAGCTGTTTAATCGCAATTAGGTGTTTATTTACCCATGAATATTCAAACAAACAATTCAGGAATGTGTGAGATTATTCAACGAATATTATTTATCTATAAAATACATCCTCAGAGCGTGGGGGTTTATTACATAAATAAATTCACCTCCAGAACGCTTCGTTATATCTCTCGCAACACCACTTCACTGCGCGTCACTCTTAATACAAATCTAAATTATTTTCCGGGTCACTAAATCCAATTATTTAACGTTACTCTTATAGTGTTTTTTACAAAATGTCATTGGATGAAATCATTCTTGCGTTAAATATAATTCCATCTCACCGCCCACTTTCATTATTAACTGTTCTCGGGACAATAACTCGAGACTTGTTCACTACGATTTATTTTTTACATGTTTATTTCAGATTAAAATGACCTTGATTTGTTGAAAAAGCGTACCGCTTTAATGTGTACTCAATTTTTAGAATATACAGTATAATTACTCGAACTTGTTTCAGTAACTGTACGGTCAATTTCAGTAGATGTTTAGATACAAATAACACATAACAATATACACATCTGTACACAATACTAACTATAGTTTCTATTATTTTTGTAATAAACAAATATATATATTTGTAAAATACTTAAAAAACATAATTAACTGATTATGAAACGATCTTTCCTTCGTACAATAGAATAATTATTTTGTATATTAGGTAAAAAAAAAGCCAACTTATTGAAAACACTATTTAAATTATGCTGAAATACACAGAAATTAAATTCACTAATCAAAGAGAGACCATGGTGGTCAAACTAGAATGTTTATACACAGATGAGATATTCTCATGAAACGACACGGAGTAAAGGAGCAGATTTTAAATACAAACTCAGGAGCAACAGGGAACTCTGTTTACAACTCAAAAACTGTTATCACATCAATACCAAAGATAACTGTTACTTTTTATTGCTACATAAATAGAAGGGACAACAATAGATTGGCCAAGGGAATTTCAAGATGAAAAGGAAACACAAATCATGTGGGACAAAGAAGTTTGTAGAGATCTGGACATAACAGAGATCGGCGAAATGTATTTCGGGACAGAGACAAGTTCAGAAAGGTTTCACAGCAGTGGGGGGGATTTAACGATTGTAAAGACACTCCAAAACCAAAATACAAATAATAACGATAGAAATTGAATAAGAGTGAATGTGGTCTATTAATGTGGACTAAAATTAAATACAGTATATTATGCGGTAAAACAGATATTTTACATGATCTTGAGTGTAACACATAAACTACATTTCTTGGAACACATCAAAATATTTAATCTTTGAATAACACAAACGAAAGTCGAAGGGGTTGTTCCCAAGTAATTGCACTAGTGTTACATTCACTCCCATTCTTTATCATTTATTTGAGTCAGATATTAAGGGAGGTAAGACGTTAGAATGAAAGTTTAGGAAGTTTCAAACACACATGGGAATGTTGAATACTATTGAAACGTAACTGGTGAATTAGTTATGAACTAATAGTGTGTCCATTTAGAAATTTATTTTTCTATGGTTAAAACAAAACTATGGAAATACCGATATTCCTATTAAAAAAAGTTCAACGAAGGTAGCAGTTCTTTTTAAATAAAAGCAATAGAACTGTAGTTTCTGAAATACTATTCTTGCCACTGAATTGAAGTTATATTTTTGTTACATTCAACCTATGAAACCTTTGATAAATAATGAAAAATTAATAACTCCTATAATAAACCAATATTAATTATTCATAGAAATAAACAGCATACACAATTATTGTTTCACTCACTCATCCTAAATTCAAATTAAAACGACAAAAACTATTTGTTAACAAAAATCTGAGTCGGTTAGTGGTCAGTCAATTAATGAAAAATAATCGTGGACACGTTTTTTTTTAAAGTGAGCTAACTAGGAAATATGCTTACAAATATATATATAGGGTTTAACATTACTTCGCCTGCTTTAAGGACACAAGCCAAACAATAATCCAAATGATAATTGAAGAGGGAAGCTACTGTAAGACCGAAACTTAAAATCCCGTTTTTAAAATGTCCACTACGAAAATTAAATTTAGTACGAAAATTTCCACTACGAAAACCCTGGACTATTTAAAATAATATAAATTGTATAAGTACTTTTTATGACATCCGTAACAATTGTAATTTGGAATTAAGCTAAACCGTTTCGTTTTTCAGATTTTGCACGTTAATAAAACACATGTTATGATGAAACACTATGGCCAAATGATTTACGTTGAGTAGTGCACATATCCTACTGCTTTGAACTACTTGACACGTAATAAATATAACTTTCAATACGTGTAATTTACCAATCTTGTTTTAAAATTTCATCAATACGAGTTCATACATTTTAACACTCAAAACAAACTTTTTTTCGCCGCCATGACAGCGAACACATTCTTCTCAATTGTAACAAATACTTCAGAGACTTGTAAAAGCCTGGAATGATTTTTAGTCAAAAAACTTCAACAACATTTTATTAGTTTTGTAAATTTATTTTACACCAAATCTCTTCCCCACCTCTCAGTAAAGATCGATTGAGATTTATTATTTAGAAGTATAAATAGAATCGATTGTTACCCAAATGTATCTCAATAAATTCAGATTTTACCAATAAAAGTTTAGCAATAAAACAAGAGATGTGCTCCAGTATCACGTGACTTAGTTGTATTTTATTATTGTTGTTAGGGGAGGGGTTAAGGGCGGGGCTTAGGTCACGTGGTTACTCCCACCACACCAATCTTGTCCTCAAGTGCCGGTATCTCTACTCCCATAGCAATAGAATGGTCCATTAGGGGCATGATCGGAAGAGAATAAGTGAAGAATCATGAAGAGAAGTGTAGATCCAGCTTGGTATCTCGGGAATAACACTCATTCTAGTCAACTTTCGAGTTTGTTTACTTTTATTAACACACGGTTAAATGTTTTTTTCAATACTTTAATTTATTAGTTATCTTAAAAAAAATGTTCTTCACGGAAAATTTAACAAAGACGGAATATTTAGTCGTAAATTCTCAAATGAGGTTTGGAATCTTTATTGATAACAAATGTCAATGTACTATTAATAGAACATTTTGAATACTTTTCGAAATAACCACGTAATGATACATTGTGGTAACGATGGTTGACTCAAAATATAAAATGGATAACGCTACAAACTTGACGTGGAAATTACGTTACTTTAAAGTTGTCAAAATTTAAAATTAATAAAATTTAACAGTAATTAAAAGGTTAATAATTCGTCTAATAAAGCTAATATAAATACTTTCTTGTCGACGTAATTCTCTTAAAACAACTGCCAATAACAACTCTTTGGAGTCAGTTGAGAAATACAGTTGCTTGTGTCTCTTTACACAGAAAATCAAGACACAAGTTACTAGGGAATGAGAGCTTCTACAAGTGTTTTTATTGGTTATTTACACTACACTAATACTTTCTCTCTGTGTACAGAGTGTAAATGTAAAAGGGACTGTATAATGTATACTATGACTGATAAATGTATTCAGCATGGAATAGATAATAGTGAGCCATGTTGAATGTGTCCCTAAACACACATACTGCCTATATTCACTCGTTACATATTAGCATAACATGTTAATACATTCCCCTGTGGCTATGGATATTAACATGCAAATTGTGTAATGCCAGACACAGCTGTAGCTGAGTAACTTTCTTCTGCTAAAATGAAAGTTAATTTAAGTTATTCCAACAAAGTTCCAAACGATAAGCTGCAGCGTAATAAGTAATTATTGAATAAATAAGTTGTGCGAACATCAGTGTATTCAAAGATGTAACTATTTAGGGAATTTATAATGTATCTATTGTGATAAACTATGCCTTCCTAATCGCATGCACGTGTGTTTCTAGTGTGTAGTATAAAGAAGGTTGTATATGGAAAATTTCGTAATGGAGTCAGAATTCGAATTTAGATTTTTCCCTCATCTTCGCGTTTCAAAAATTTTAGCGATCACAAAATTAGATTACTAATATAAATTCGGTATAGAGCACTATTGTGTGCTCATGTAGAACAATATTTAAAGTCACAATTATATAATACAACATTTCCAAAAAGGCGGCCATTTTACACAACTAGTGTGAAAAATGTTATTTTGTAGAAGTCTGACGTCACAAAAAATGTAACGTTCTTTTAATTAAGTGTTCTAGTAAGGCATAGTGACACGAGTCGTATTATGTTGTTCACTTATGTACAACTTCCACGCCTTCCAAGAACCTAAACAATGACCCAATCAAAGCGAGTGGAGACGTTTTAATAGATACAAGAAGAATATAGTGATACACAATTATGAGTTTCAAAAAACCTGTGGAACAATTGTTTTAAACAAAATTACTCTACTGAATCGACACTTTAATTTACCAATACAATTTAACATTTCTTAGAAGGCTCAAGACAATTAGCTCAAGGACACCAACTTTTAAACTTTTACATTTACTATGATATAAACCACCAGCTTCTTCTCTGTTGTTAATATAATTATTATTTTTGTATATAATTCTATTTGTGTATTACTACATTTTTGTTTGTATTTAGAAAATAAATAAATATTAATTTTTATCTAATTAATGTGCAATTTGATTAGTGTAAAAATAAGGAAATTGTGTCCGGTTGGAAAATAATGATGGAATAGGAAAGTTACTTGTAAGGTTGTGATTATACAGCAAAACGTTGACACGCTGGTTTCCCTGCTCATCATATCGCCGTACTACTTAGCCTAAGACATTAGTACAAATAAACACAATTTCAGCTCATCTATAAAATGCAAGGCTGTAATATTTACTACTTTAGATACCGTGAATCTGCTTTTGATGTTGTTCATTGTTATTATTTGAATAACAGCGCTGAATTCCGCTGAAATCCTAAATTTCGCCAGTACATATTGAACCTTTCATGAAGAGGCGCGAATTACAACTTATATATGACGCAAACAAAACTGTACAATAGCAAAATAATACATGAATATTAACCTCCTTCCATCGAGAATTAAAATACTGAAAATTGATGGCTTTATAAAAGTTGTAGTTTTTATAGATTTTTTATTTATTATCTAAAAGCGAAAAAACCTTCCCGGTAATCATCACCCTAAAACAAGAAGGAACATTAAATAAAGTCCCCTAACCGTCCAATGCTCAAATAGAGTCAGGGTCAAAAGAGAACAGGAGATGGTGAAGAGATTTTTTGATAAGAAAGATGATACACTTATATATCTAACCCAAGATTACATGAACAAAGTTGTAGATCCAATTAGTCTATAGTAGGATTGCCAAGATTCCTACTATAAGATTCTAAGGGTTTCATGCGAAATATTGAGTGATAAATATAATACAGGGTGTTTGTCTATTAACATCACTTTGAAGAAGTTGTGGTTTTTATTTGTTGTTTAAAAACAAAACACCATTTCTGAAATCACCGCCTTAGAAAAAAGAAGAAAAAAATAATAAAATAGAGTTCCCTAACCTTTGAACGCAGTCAGGGTCAAAACAGAACAGGAGTTTATATGATTAACAATTCTCTTTTCTGCAGTCTAATTTTATTGAAAATGTCTCATACTTTTTAACATTTAACAATTGGGCAAATATAATTAAAAATATAACTACTGTATTCAAATATTTCCCCCCCGTTATTTCAATGTTTACGATATTAAATATAATCGTTTTTATTGAAAAATTTACTTCAAAGCTAATTAATTATAATCGTTACAAACGTTTCAGTTTAAAAACTTTGTGGTTTAATTTCCCGTTTGAAGTTTAAAAGCTTTTGCGACATAAATGAGGAATAATTATCAAAACATCACAAGGTACAATAAATGTAAGCTTTATGGATATTTATATCTAGGGATAGATTAGGGATATATTGCTAAGGGATTAGGGAAATTAATCTGTCTCAAATAATTGTTTCATTTGTTTTTCCTAATTTCGTTTTAACTGAAGTTGGACATTCAATTTATGGTGTTTTATTATGACTTTAAAATCCATCAATGTCTAGTATAAACTTTTTTACAGAAATATAATTTTTAATTTAATTTTTCTTACAATCTAATTGAAACAAATTTCATGTACAATAACAACATCTAAGAGCTAACAGTGGAATAAAACTTACTGAGGTATGTTATAGTTCTAGAATTGTTTCTTTAAATTTAGGAGGTGCCTAAGTCTTTACTTTTTAATTCCTTCTAGACTAATGACAACGGAAATATATCAAAATGCTGGTTAAACCTTTAATGAACATTTAAAAAATTCGGTTTTCTATAACCCAAGTTTATGCAACAAGTGTTACATTTTACAGGAATTGATGTTTAGTTTTTAAACTATATAAACGTGTTTAACTGTTATCAGAAAATTGATGATAATGATAAGTAATTATTCTTGTTGTCCACGTTATTGCAATGCTCAATACTTATTTCATATCTAAAGTCTTTTTCCAAGTAAAGAACAATTTGGAAAGAATACACAATTATCAAATCGTTATCAAAGACCACTTTAACGTCTACGACATTGTAGAACGAAGATAAAACAAAATGTCATAATAATTAAATCTAAAATAAAAAGGAATGGATAATATATTATTTATTTTGATAATGGACAGATATTTATATAATTCTCAATATATTCGAAAATTATTACCTAATATATAAATTCAAAACTACGGATACAAAAATTATAATAGATTATATATGTATTCTTATAAAGGAAGAACATAATCAGTAGTTGAAGAAATAACGTAAAGCCATCTATCACTCAATTTTCTCTTCATTGATTCTCAATTTAATCTTCTCCTTTACGCCCTGTTTAGTTTTAGGCTGAGGACATCGCATTTTCCCCCTCGGCAATTTTTCATATCACATTTAATAACATCCTGAAAAATACGTCTGAGATGGTTAAATCTAATTTGGAAATTTCTGAAAAGATAACTAACTGTTAACATGTTTTAATTGTTGCAATTAATTATCAGAAGTTTTGCACGTACGTTTTAACCCATTGTCAAATTGGATGCGTTAATAATTTTTGAAACATGAAATTAGTTTACAGAAATTGAAATTGTGTATAGCAGTAGCCAGATATATATTGTTTACAACAGGTGCACTGAAAACCTGTTTATAAACAATGCAGTTACATTATGTTCCAAATTTAAAATGTAATAAAGTATTAGAGATAAATGCATAATAGATATCAAAACAGTTCTAACTTTTATTAATAAATAGTGTTTATAATGAATGTAAGTGTTAAAAATAATAATATCCGGGGATAAGATTAGGGATATATATATCCTAGGGATTGGAGAAGGTATCACTGACTTTTATATTAACTGTTTCACTTATATTTTTCTAATTTGGTTTTCCTGTAGTTAAACCTTCTAATCTATAACTATTGCCCTTTATCTTTAAAAAGGTGTTACATTTTTAAAGTTTATAACAATTTAGTACCGACTGATAGAGCGCCTTTAATAAAGATAACAACCCCAAATTATCTTAAGTGATTTATTATTAGTTATTAAAATGTCTCTTCAAATGAAAACCTACCCCTAATAGGGTTCATTCATTGTACTTATCCACTATATGGTTATTTGGGTTATCGCAAAATCTCCGTCCTTTGATATTTCATGTCCTCAAGAAAACGAAGAATTGATTTCTGTTCTACGTTACAGTACGGAAAATATTGAAAAACTAAGAGTTATTTCGGAGACGATGGGTGGAAATAGGGTATAGTTTAGAGAAACTACGGGTTAATTGAAAGGAAAAAGAGGAAGAGGATAACTGAGTGGATCTAGAAGTTAAATGATGATAAATAGGGTACAATTGTGAGTAACTATGGGTTGTATTATAGGAAAGAGGCGTTAATGTATAAGAAATAACGGATAACGGTGTAAAACTAGGGTTTAAACGATAGGATGTAAGGAATAAGTAAGAGGCATTATGGATTAAATTATAGGCAATCGGGGATAATCGACAAAAAATAGATGATCAATGTTTAAAACATCGATAACTGAGAAAAACTAGGGATTAAATATGATTAAATGCAGGATAATTGAGAGGAACTAGGATGTTAATGATAGATAAAAGGGATAGATGACAAGAACTATGGTATAAATTACAAGAAGTATGAGTATAACTAGTGGTAAAATTATAGGAAATGGGCGATAAAGTAATAGTTTGATTACAAATATTGGATAACTTAAAGAAAATAGGGGTTAAATTATAGGAAGGGACAACAAATAAAGTTTTTATTGACAAGTTTTAAAAGAGAATCATATATAAAATAATCACACTCTTAGAATTTGATTAGTTTTGCTAATTGGATTCAATATAACTTCAAACGGTTTTTCTCGAAGGCAATTAATTGTATTGTTTAGAAGAATGTAATTTTTTGTTGTGCCTGGGTGCATTGAAGATTGATAAAGGCTTACAATTTAGAAAGTTGTAAAATTGGTTCAGGCCACGCCCCTTCTCTACATTCTGAGTTAACACGTTCGCTCCCGCAATGCAAAAATATTCCTGAAATATAGTCCAGCCGGCACATATTTGTGCCATACGGTATTTCACCATAGAGTGGCACATATATGTGCTGGCTTTGTCATAAATAGACTGTCGACACAAACGTGTGCCGTTGACTTCATCAAACTTTTCGTTAATTTATTTCATTACGGTGTACAATAAAGCTCTGAAAATTCGTATGCGGTCTATAGAGATGTGTGACACACCTGTGGGCCACTTGGTTTCTGGCTACGTTAATGTAATATTGGTAAATACAATATTCAAAGTTGGTACCCCTGTTGTTTTTGTTTTTATTATCGCTGTCTCAGTTAGTGATTGTAAAGATGAGGACAAAAAGAACTTTGGACTTTGTATGCCTGTCTGTATCAAAGCGTGGAATGAACAAATGAACAAATGAAAGAGCTTTCAATGTAATAAGTATTGGTAAAGCAATGTAAGTAAGTAAAATGATTAGTAGTTTTTATTAAAACTTTGACAAAATGTTTTTCTGTAAATAAAACATAACCCGATTGTTTAATGTTTGTTTGATTCATACACATCTTAATTTTCAAGAAAATATCAGATTTACATTATGCCAACTTGTCTATATTAATAAAAATAACAATGGTTTAGCTTAGTTAAAATAACAATAATTAACTTTGGTCGGTGGTTTGAGTCATACTCAGGATAACCGGTACACTAGTTAGTTATTATAGATGTAGTGTGGTTTGGTGGAATTACCCCGCCCGGCACATATAATATATGCGCCGCTTGGGAGCGAACGTGTTAATATAGTGCCTGATACAGAACTAATTTAGTTTTAGTTGGATTATTTCACAATTAAAAAACATGTAAAACAAACTAGAGGTTTTGTTCAATAATTTCAAGTTTATTTTTTACTTAAGTGTGTTTAGTCAAAAAACGTGGTGGCCTTTTAACCCTAAAAACATTTATTTTTGGAGAACCCTTACTTCAGGATAAAATTTAAATTTTGTTTTATTGTAAAAATAGTATGAATTTCCAAGATGATCAGTAATCAAAATACACTTTTATATTTTTATATTCAGTTAACGTAAATCTTTTTTGATTTTAGACATTTTAAAATGTATTAAATGATTTTTTCAATAAAACAAATTAGTTTCAAATTTCTGAAACAGGACAGATGAACAGGATTTCTGGAATACAGTTACTAAAATGAAAACTGATTTACTAGTAAACATATCGTATTTACACAAAGTTTTTTATTACAATGACCAGAGCGATTTTATTACGAATAACTCTTTGGTGTGACAGAAATTATCAGTTGAAAGTTGTAAATTATAATTCAATGCATTTAATAACTTTAAGATAGTTAACCAATTGCTAATTGCTCGAGGTCAAACTGTAAGCGATTTAAAAATAAAGGTAATAAAACTCCTTAGTCTATTTATATGTTTCAACTTATTGTAAACGTTTATATTAACCCACAAAATTAATTTTGCAATTTCCATTCCATTTCCGACGAAATTTTGTTACGTTTCCAGATAATGGAGAATTAAATATCTAAAAGTACATAAATCTTCAGCTATAATATATTATGAGACAAAACCCATTACTGACTTCCACTTTACAAGAGGTTAACTTCGTAGACAATTTCTAACAAGAATCAATAATCTCTGTGTCAAGCCACTGAACTTTTAAAGATTGATACAGTATTGGTTTGTGTGAAAAATTGTTTTCCTTAAAATCCGCAATGCATTTGTCTAGACGGACATCAACGTTACTGAACATGATGGTAAATTTGTCTTTGTAATATGATATAAGCAGACAGGTTTACCTGTCACACCTTAAACAATTCTTATGTTTGAAAAGTTAATCTTTACCACATCCCTAGTAATACTTCTTACATCTTACATAACACTACATCAAACTATATTGACACAATGTTGCACTGCGTGTGATAATCATTTGTTATTCAATCTCTAAGCAACTTAAAAGAAAAGTCATTCAAGTAATAATAGAGATTGATTGACTCAAGGCTAAGCATGTAAGTTGTCTAAGGTAAAATACACTTTCAATATAAGACATATTTATCAGAGCAAAACACTCTGGCTGCCAGTTTAAGTAACTTGCATTGAATTGAACATAATAGATTTACTAAAGTATAGAACATGGAGTGATTGATCACATTCTGGTAGAGTGTTAAAGTCTCTTAACCTTACTTTATCTTGTATATGATACAACGTTGCATATTCGTGAGGGAAACACTAGATAACCTAAAAAAATCTTACTCGAAGGATATTTTAAACAAAAATATATAAAATAGGTTTTTAATTTATTAAGTTTAATCCTTTAAAAAAATGTACAGTACCTAATTGTACGTATGCAAAACTTATTCACAAACTTATCACGTAAGTTTTCCAACTACTGTTTATTTGAGCTTCCATATCGCCTTAGTTAAAAAGTTTCTTTTTCAGATTTGTTATATAAAGTTTAAATAGCATCTCCTTAGCCCACCTTTAAATAATATTCCTCAAATAAGCATATCTACACGTGGTAAATAATAAAACGATGGATTACTACGAATCGTAAAAGGATACCGATTCTTCTACATCCGCCCTCCTCAACCATTTAATTATAACAAAGGTAGTTTGTCAGTAGGAAACGATAAGAAATATTTTCCCCAATATATATATATATATATATATATATATATATATATATAATCTCTGTGTCAAGTCACTAAACATTTAAAGATTGATATTGGTTTGTGTGAAAAATTGTTAACAACAGACACAATGATTTTTTGTAGTTTCAGTAGGTCAAACAAACCCTCTGACGTCAACAAACAATACACCTAACCAGTATCTATCAGCTGTTATTGTCGCTACATAATTAAACAACTGATTGCTGAGAAATTAATCTTTAGAATATAAATAAATTAATGAATATTTTCCGTCTTTATTTGGAAATGAAGAGATTATGTATAATATTTAATGGTTTGATTTACAGGATTAGTTTAGGCTGTTTTAGTATTTATTTTGATACAAATAATTTAAATAATTAGTTTATTGGTTAAATCACAAATAGGATATTTTGTATTTAATAAAATAATTTCTCGCGACCTAACCTTGAACTTAATATTTTTGCTTAAAAACTCTCCATAATTTTAATGTATGTCTGGAAAAGTTACTATTTAAATAAATCCTGTAATAATTAATTCCGTCTAAACGACGTTACAATATGTTACACAAACTAATTGAGGTTAGGAACTCATTTCTTGCGCAGTGCTGTCAGCCATGTTGTGAACTAACTGCAACATCTGTCACTCAGAGATTCAGATTTCCGTTACTAATTTTATTTTACTTAGAGTTGTAATAACGGTTTTAAGTTAAGTATTTTATAAAAGAACGAAATATGTAAACTGGATTGCTGAATCATTTAAAACATTAAAATACTATGCAAATTGTATATTTTGATTTAGTTTAAATCAATATACAATTATTCTTTTCATGTAGTGTGATTTTATGGATAAGATTGAGATATGGTGATGTAGATGAAATGAAATAACGGTTCTTATCTTCATTTAAATTCGTTTAATCATTTGACATTTTTACCAAATCTCTTCCAAGTTAGAAATACAACTTTAAAACATCTAAAATTGATACATTTAACTGTATCATTGACTATCTAACCACTAAGGCATTCAGTCAAAAATAGATATTTGAAAGTTCTTCACTGTTCTCGTGTAAAAAAATAACAACAGTAAAACATCATATTCTTCATTAGTTAACCTTCTCTGTAAAAACAGATTTGCTATTAGTACTAGACTTAAGAATGTAATTTGTGAAGTTCAAGTTCAATCTTTCTCTGTCGCTCTCACTCTTTCTATTTTTGAGCATTAAATCAAGAAGTCTTGAAAGTGGCAGTACGTTTCTTAATTAATGTACTCAAGATAAATGTAAATGTGAAAAGTTTGTCTCAAATTTTAAAATCGTGAGTTAAAATTGTTTGAAGCTCTTGTTCATCGAAATTAAAATGTACAATAAAATTATATTTCAAGTGAAATATATACGACATAGGCTGGGAATTAAACCCAAGACTTTTAGCTTTAAGCGTCAATGCTCCACCTACTGAGCTATCCTTAGTCGTTTCCCAGCAAAAGGCGTACACTTCTCACTTCACTTTGCTTTTGCTGCAATTTTCAAGTTATCAAATTAATTACCTCCTAAAAAACGACATTGAAATTAATATTTATTCAACTTGCAGTCCTTACGATTGTATTTCTTGATTTTAACGCTAATACGTTTTATTATACCAGCTAATATTATTAATTAAATAATATTTCTAGCGAAAAAAATACAGCCTATACTGGGAATTGAACCAATGTTCTTAGACTTTACACATCAATGTCGTATAAAAAACTACAATCATAAACCTTTTTTGAAGTTTTAAAGTAAAGATATTTAAAAAAAACTTAATGTTTGAATATAATTATGATAATGTGGAATTGTTAAAATATTTTTGTAATGAATGAATTAGTTAAATATATTTATAACTATTGTAATTACCTCTAAAAATAACTGTATTTTGGGTATTTAAAATGCTTTAAAAAAACATATGAACCAATTCATCGTAAATTATGCAACAATCAGATAAGTTTAATTAGATATATTATAAGACTTACCGTCACAATAGTCTATGTTTGTCTGTAGCTATATCACTGCGGCCGTTTCGGCTATTCAGCCATTTTCAAGTGTTATGCGGGTATTACCGTTGTCTTAGTTTAAAATCACAAATTACGAACACACGACACATAACAAACACATAAGTTCTTAAAACATTTAAAACATGATGTAGTAGGCCCACTGTCACAACCCGTACGGAATGGCGAAAACAAATATGTATGAAGATAAGTTTACTTATTGTTGACTAGATTATGAAGTAGAATTATTTAAATATAACCGAAACTTATACCAAGCTTCCAGTTCTAGTTTCTCTTGGGTCAGTGACACAATGTTGACAACTGAAGATGACAACTTAGTCATCAAAACTTCGTCTAAATTATATAATTCATTAATTGTTAATTTCAACATTTCTTAAAAAAGTTTTATTCAAACTTTCAAATAAAAGATGTTTTTTTAATCAATATTATTTCTTTAATAACACAGATTTATACAATAACAGGAAAATAAACTAATATATATATATATATATATATATATATATATATATATATTATTATTATTATTAATAACCACACCTCCTACTGTCAGCGCTTTTCGACTGCTAAAGATTGCAATAAGATATAGCAACTTCATTGGTTGAGATTTATTCAAAATTGACAAATACAAAAACAGAAAACATCAATGACAGAATTATCATCTTATTGTAAGGCCATAAACGTCGCTATTGAAAGCAATAAAAGAATATTGGTTTTATTCGTACATTGTCACAGCTGATAAATGATAGAAGACTCCAATGGAAACGACAATTTATCTTCCTGACAGGTCCATTGTGTCCTCTAAAACGTCTATTTGAAATTAAATTCTTTAGTGCTATTTGTTAATGCTATAATGATTTCTGAATTTATGGAAGTTATAGGGAAAAGGTAAAGGACGATGGGTTAAAGTTATTTTGTATGTTCAAAAGGTTTAATGTAGAATCAGATTTTAAATTTAAATTCTGTAATGTTTTATTTACCCAACGGAAGTATGGGAACATATGTCAAGTATGGAAATAGAAATACAATGTAACTTCTTTTATTTTCACAATTATTTATCACTATCCAATGAAGGGAAAATACTCAGTGTGCTACAATTTTGTTTACATGATAAGATGATTATTTATCGACGTTGATCTTATCACTAATTTATACAGAGCTCTATATTGAACAAAACGAGATATAGCAGGCCCATGTAGGATAAAATTAATGAAAAAAGTTTTAAATCGACTTTTGAAAATTTCCAAACTATTTCCTTTATAATATTTAACAAATCAAAAGTCTAAATTACTTGCTACTACAAAAATAAAAACTTCAACTAACATTTTGATCAGTAGTACATTATTTACTTATTATTTAAATATTTTATAAGTTATGCTTTTGACAATTTTTCCTTTTCCTTTCACCGTTTGAATTTTTTCGTAAACTACTATTGATTAGCCAGGAAGACTAGTGTCTGGAGAATCGGAGGATTTTCACTAAATGCAATTTTTGTTTCGTTAGAAATAATAAATTCTTTTAGAATTTATCACTGAAAACAACTGGATTAAAGTACATTTATTGTGACATGTTGGTTTTTTTTTTAAGAGCAAAAAGATGGAAAAATCCTTATGACTTTGTCCGGGGACTGAAGGTGGTGGGCGGCCTCCCTACCCCGTTAATACCACTAAACCCTCCATCCTCTTTTCCTCCCCTGCGGAACCATCTTGCGACATTACTTCACAGAAGGGGAATGTACTACCCTAAGGTGGTCATCCACCTTCCAATCGACTGGTTCGTCGAACACCCTGTCTATAAATCTATGGATTCTATGATCTTAATTGTACTTCTCTTCTGCGTATTACTCCTTGGATAAATAATTAAATTGCCCTCCAATGCTCTTTATTCTCCGTCATAGTGTCCACCATGTTAGCCGGGGAGATTGGCGATCGAAGCTGAGTTACCAACATTTCCCTCTCCTGATTCCAACTACCACAGACAAAAATAGCAAGTTCTGCTGTGTCCTCCTCAACCTCACAATCCAGACAGCGAGGATCTTCCGCTCTATGGAAACGGTGGAAGTACTGCCGAAAATAACCGCGACTCGTCAACGACTGCGTCAGGTAGAAGGTTATCTCTCCATGCTTTCTATTTACCCATTTCTCTATTTTGGGGATCACCCTATGTGTCCATCGACCAGATGTCTCTTTGTCCCAACTTTCTTGCCACCTCGTGATAAGTCTAGCTCTTGCACCACTTTTTACCTGAGACAATGTAATCACTCCGGCCTTTCCCGTGGCAAATATCTCCTTTCGTTGATCTCCTCCCAGGCCAATAGATCTATCGGAGGAATTCCGGCCTTAACCAGCCAAAACCATGACATGTTGGTTTTATGGACGTTGATTTTATTTTTATTTTAGTATGAAGTAATTGATTTTGTAATGACACTTACCTAAATTTAGGATTACTATCTACATACATAATCGTTTATGTTTATAGCACTGTAAATTTCACTTCACACATTTTTGAACTTTTTAAATATTAATTTTATTGATTTAATTTGTTAATTTTCATTTAGCCATGGGAACGTTCATTTCAATAAACGTAAAGAAACATGAACCTGTCCTGCACGTCTTAACTGAGTTTTGCCTTAATGTTTTATTAGAGTCCGATTGCATTTCAACATTGAAGAACTGTTTAAATCTAAGTACAACTTGAAAGTTTGTCTCTTGTCTGCCGGCCGCAAACATAAAGTCAATACACAACAAGTGTTACATCAAAGCGTTGCCCAGAGCTGTACAAGGAAAACCACTTTATTTTAATGTATCAGTGGTCACGATTTAGTCTTTAACTTTGCGGCAAATAACGCAATTTTATACAGACAAGCACTTGTTACTTGGTAATAATAGTCTTGTCCGTTACTTTGGTGTTAAGGTGTATCCTGCGAAAGGAAGTTAAGGTTTGCATGTGAAATTTACAAAATAAAAACTCCACTGCAATTAGAAGGTAAAATGATCAATCGTTTAGTAAAACTTGCAATAATTTATAATGATTAACATGAAAAATAAAGTTTAGTCACTCCTTCTGCTTTGTTAAATATCACGCGAGCAAACCAGCTTTGATGAGTTTTAAAAATACATGATAATCAACCTAAATAATATTTAAAGTAAACCAATCACTTAACGACTGACATTTACAGGTTGTAATGACATAAATTAATTAAGTTATTGAGATATAAATATTGTCGCTTCATACGTTATCAATCGAACTGACGGGCTTTGTTCCTTCCTGCTTTGTATCGGGTTGTTATTAAATTAACATACAAACAGTTCTTAACATCAACATACCGTAACTAAATATGTGATTAAAACGTTCAAACACTCACTAATATCCAAGTCGTTATGACCAAAAGGCGACGCTTGAAGAGAAGCTACAGATTACACACTTTCTTCTCAGGAATTGCTTACACACTTGGAATGTGACCTGTTAAAATTTTGACAACAGTTAAATGTTTTTTTGGTTCAACTCATTAGTAAATCGACAATTTTCTAGTTAAATTTATAACTAGTTAGCTATTTCATAAAAAATACTTATCACGATACATTATTGCCAAAAGGTAGTTAGGTTTGTTATTATTTTTAGATTGCTACAAAGTCTACAAAGACTCGAAACTTCGATTTTAAAAGAATTTATTTACGTAGATATCATAATTATCTTCCGAAGAGTAATTTACAGCAAGCGTTTTAGAAGTAACAGTGCAGTTACAGGAGCTAAGAGCAGATCCTGTAATCCCTGCTAATGTAGGGGTTGTTAAATTTTAATTTTAGATTGGATAGGATTTTACATTAAATTCGTTAGAAGGGAAATATTTCGCCAGTAATGCATTGTTTTAACAGTAAAACCAGCGAAAATGAAGACCCTATAAGCCCTTTACTCAACCCCCCCCTCCCGTAGCACATATATACTGTATCTCCTGGCAACATTCTCCAACACGATATTCAAGTTATATCAAATCATTACCCATCTTGTGAATGTAAACAATTTCACAGAAGATTTATGTATATTTAGGTATTTATTTCTCAATCATCTGGAAATGTAATAAAATGTTGTCGGAAATTAAATGATCGATGAATATATATATATATTGAAGTTGGTACAAAAAATAAAGTTTAATTTTTAATGATTTTATTGCAAGAAATTATTTATTACATATATAGCGTAACTTTATTACTGGACTATTACTGATGTACTTCTACACTGTATTCCCAATCAATACTATCTATATTGATTTTCAGAATATAAAATAAATCAATACATAGTTGAAAACTCTCACCATAGTTGTTGAAAGCTTAGAGAATGTTTCAAAGTTGATATAAAATGTTTGTCCATTAACACATTCTGGAAAGATAATAAACCCATTAAACTGTCCCAACATATTAAACACATTTCTACAACCACCTGCAACTCCAACAGAAATAATGTGAAGTCCTGAGGGAAGGAATATTAACATACAAATCGTTCCAAACATGTTCTGTAGACGTCTGTAAATAAGTGCAGTGGATGGATATGCATTTAAACATAGACAATTACAAATCCACAATATTTACGCACACAAATATAAACTTGATCCATCTGATAAAGTTAATTTCTATGCTGAAACTTGTGTCCGCAGTATAAAAATAAGTATAGTTTATTTTTAGAAACAAATTGTGCTTTAAAGAAAAAATTAACATTATTAAAGCATTGTTAAGCCTTGGTAATTAAAATCATATTACCAAATTAAGAAAACATAAATTGAAACACTTCAGTAAAACTTTACATATAATAATTTAAAACATTTTATTTCTATTCACTTAATAATAGTATCAATTTTTAACTTTAATCATATTTAATGAACAGCAGAATTTTCTTGTTGAAACTCCGCGATATAGGATTCAATAAAGCACTGGAGGCAAAAGTTTTAAGATTTAATAACATAAACATGCTATAATTGTTTCGCCTTGCTTCATTTTCGGGCAACTCGCAATACTTATTGCTTTAAATTTAAGGTATTAATAACTGATCACTTGCAATTTAACTTTAACGTCCAAAAGTATTATATCTGGTTATGTTTTTCTGATTTTAAAAACCTATAGTCTTCTACAAATCAATTGACATTAGTAAAATTATTATTTTAGAACATAAGGAGAATTTTAGGTTAAGTGTTATGGCTAATCTGCGAGGGCCCTTTTCGGAGCAAAAGGACACTCACGAATTTGAATTGATAAATATATTTTATCAACTTGATTTATATTATTTTGATACAATATCAGATATTTTATATTTACATTAAATATAATATTTCTATTAGTATTCCAAGAGCAATATAATGTGGAAGTGAATATCTCTCTACACAGATGTTAATTAATTGTCACCGTAGATTTAACACTCTGCCTAAATGTCACCTACTTTGTACAATCATGGCAGAATAATTAAGCTACAAAGTATGGTGTAAGTAATACGATCTAAGCTAATGTAATATTCAATAAACCTTGTGACGTCAGCAAACAACTAGCATCTATCAACTGTTAATTGACATAATTAAACAACTGTTTAACGCAGTAATTATATCTTAGAATATAAATAATTGATTGCAAATGTTCATTTTTTATTTAGTAATGAACAGGTTATGATAGTATTTAATGGTTAGAGTTACAGGTTTTTATTTTTAAAATTTAAAGGTAAAAATTTTACATTTTTCTTAGATTAAGATATTAGTTGATAAAAAAAAACAGATATTGTTATAGGGAATTAAAAAATTGTCCCAACGGTAAAGTTTAATTACTTAATTTTAAAAAAAACCCTATCTAAATATTAGTTTAATTCTAAGAGAGTTGCAATTTACATCTATCCAGTAATATTTTATTCCAGACGAAATGACTTAACAACGTGATGTATAAAGTAATTGCGGTTAGGAACTAATTTCTTCCGCGGAGCTGTCAGACAAGTTGTGAACTAATTGCACCATCTGACACTCCACGATTCAGATTTTCTATACTAATTTTAACATTTTTGTTTCACTTAGAGGGATTATAAAAAATATATTCAATGAGATATTTATTAAAATAACGAGGGGTGTAAAATATATATCTTTAAAAAAATAAAATTACTAAATTAACACATTTTATGTTTTGTTATTTAAATCAATAAGTTACAAAGTTACATTTTATATACTGTATATTTATGGTTTATATTGTATTACAGCTTTGTAACGATGCTAAGTTTTAATTTTAATTTTTTTAATATTTTTAAAATTTCTTATAAAAACTCTACAAAATCTTCAAAAATTAGATTAATATCTGACTTTAATTGCAACTTAAAACTTTGAGCTTTACCTCTGATTGTTTAAACCATAAACCTTTTACTCAGTCATAGGTATATTTTTGAATGTTATTTACTGTTAAATATATAATTGGATTGTTAATTTGATTAAATATTAGCTAAAACAATACTTGATTATCAGTTATATTCTAATTCATAACTGGCAAGTATTGTGTTAGTATCTGTGTCGATTATTTTGAAATATTTTCATTTTTAGTCTAGATATAATGAGTCCAAAAAGTGTTTTATTTATTTTTTTTATATATTTTATTTTTATTTTAAAAAAAATATTTTTTTTGGAGTGATATCTGTTTGTCATCTAACATTGTATGTTAAAGTTCGATTAACACACGTGATATAAATAACAAAGAACACTTTATAATGGTTCAATTTTTCCTTTTCAAATAGTTTTTATAAAGAGGATTCTATGAGATCACACTATACTCCTCTAAACCAGATTTCATGTTCTTATCTTAATTTTTGTAGCGTCAAATGTTCCTACGTTAAAACAACAACGACATCCGACGTAAAATCACTTTTTCAGTTTTCTGAGGCCATTAAAGGTCCATTCCTAAACTGACTCATATTTCGTATTCTGTAAAAATATTACTCGTGGACAAAATAATTGTGAAGGGAAAAGATGTTTGACTTTTAAAAATTAGACATTTGTCCTTCCAGCCCTTCTAACAACTTTTAAACTTTACAAAATAAGTCTCACTAATAGGAGATGTTGAGAGAGTTTAAACCATTAAAAATTGTAAAAGTATTGCTTCTTTTAGGTCAGAAAAGTTTTAACAATGTCATTTTTGTTTCCTTCCTCATTATAATGATGCTAAAGTTGTTGGAAGATTAAGAAATAAAATTATGTAAAAAAAAGTAAAATGGTCATGATAGATTGTGACACGAAATGACACAATTTTTAATTTATTTAGTAATTTAAATTTTGTTCTTAAAACCGCTCCAAAATATATACACAATTAAAATTTTAAATTATTATCTGGCTTTAAATTTAAACTTAAAACTCTAAGCTTTATTTGAAACTCGAAAAGTGGAAATGTTTAATTTATATCGTTTCAGATTACCGGGAATATTTAAATTTTTTTAAACATTCATTGTTTAAATTAAAATAAATAAATGAACCACCTACATATTATTATGATCCATCTCATGAAGGTTAATTCTATGCTGAAACTTGTGTCCGCAAAAAAATATAAGTATAGTTTAGTCTTAGAAACAAATTGTACTATGCAGATTTTTTTTTTTAAATGGACTAAAAAGTATAAAATAATTTTTCATGACCACTCTACAATTTTGAGGGATTATTTGTTAGTGGCTATGGATATACTTGGAATACTTGGAGAGAAAAACGTGGGGCACAGGCAATCTATGATAGTTAAGGTGGAGTAAATAAATTAAATTACAGTGAATCTCTTATCCGATTCACTGAAATTAGCTGTGAATTCATCCGGATTGTCTACTTGTATTATTTACTGGCTGCGCCCCACGTTTTTCTCTCCAAGTATTCCAAATATATCTATAGCCACTAACAATCCTCCCTTAAAATTGTAGAAGTGTCATGAAAAATAATTTTATACTTTTTAGTCCGTACTAAAAACGTAATGTGATAAAAAAAAAATTTATTATTTTCTGTTTTTTAGTCTTATGTCCGGGTGAAAGATTTCAATATATATCCTGTATGTTATATTGATGAGACTCTGACAGGGACATATATAGAAAATTCCCAATACATTTCACATCCTGTTTAGCTGCAAATGTCTGAAACTCAAAATATTACCTCTTATTACCTGTTGTTAAAACAAATGTAGAGACAAGAAACCAACTGTATATTGTATTGTCATGCAATTCTGACCTTTGTTCAAAATTTCACGTCTCTAGCTTATCGGGAAGTTAGTTTAACTCGATTGCAAAATTCCACCAGGACAGACAGACAGACAGATATGACGGAAACCGAACTAATAAAAACGTGGTAAAATAATCATTATTAAAGCATTGTTAATTAAAATCATATATCTAAATTAAGAAAGCATAAATTGAAACACTTCAGTAGAACTATGAAAATCATGTTTGACAAAATTAATCGAAATCAAAATAAATACTTTTTTTTTTAAATAAAAAATTGGAAAATTTTGCTATTCCACCCCTATTCATAAGTTGACATGTTGGTATTAAAGCGTATAAAATACGTCGCACTAACAGGGGAGTTTAAACCATTAAAAGTTCTGGAAGTTTCAATGCAAATTGCTTCCTTCAGGGAAGAGAAGTCTTAACAACGTAATGTCGAGGGTAGCTTGGATCCTTCCTCATTATAATGGTGTTGAAGTGAAGATTAAAAAATAACATAATGCGATAAATAAAAAATAAAAATCACTCTTTATTAATAAGCACAAATACAGTTTCATGTAATGGCTATTACATATTTGTTAAGGGAAATGGAATTGTAAAAGAAATTCTCATTTTCATGCAATTATATTTTGTGCTGTAAATTTTTTTACTTACTGCGGGTAACTCAGATATTATTTTATTGCTGTTTCCATTTATAGTTATATGTAGTTTACATAATATAATTAGGTGACACACGCAGGCAAGGCTTAGCAGGTGTGTCTGTTTGTCTCAGGTTAATGATATTCAAGAGATTTAAAATAAAATAATACAACAAAAAGATTGCATCAGTATGTAAGTAGAGTTGGAATATACTTTGAAGGAGACAGGTAATAATATTGTGATGCAAATAAATAATGTAAAGTCTGTTTATTTAATAAACATAGGTTGCACATGTTAGATGTACACTTTAAATAGTCTCAACTAAAAGGATGCTCTTGACTAAAACATTCTATACTATATTGTAGGAGAGATGGTTATAAAATACACTATAGCAGTAATTTTTAATCAAGAGAGTTAAACACAAGATTAAACTGTAACGCCACGATTCTGCGTTCCATTTGATAATTCTCTTCTTTTTTTATGTTTCAAAAAGGTTAAAGAATAGTCACTCACATCCTTATAGAGATTGATTGACTCAAGACTGTACTTGTGGCTGTGTAAGGTACAATATAAAACATATTTATCAGAGCACAACACTGTGGCACTCAGTTTAAGTAACTTGTATTGAATTCAACATACTACGTTTAATAAAGTAGAGTACATGGAGTGATCGATCACACTTTGGGAAAGTGTTAAAGTCTCTTAACATTACTTTGTATTATATACGAAACAACGTTGGATGTTGTAGGAGGATAGATCAGATGAATTTAAAAAAAACTAACCTAATACATAATTGTTGACAATCATTTTAAAATATGTTCTTCCTAGATTTATTATATTTAAAACATAAACAATATTTAAATTTTAATTATACTTTTTAATTTAAAAGAGTGTTTTTGGAAAGTCCCAACTACCTTGTTTTACTTGGGAACTACATCCCCTTAATAAACAGAGTTTCATTTTCAGTTTGTTACATGAAATTAAAACACAACTAGTTACTCTATTATTCAACACTACATATAATTCTCTGTTTGAAGTTATTTGTTAATGATGGAAGTTCAATTTTATTATTATACATTTTTCGGACATTTGCCATCATTTGTGTGTTAAAAATTCAAAACACGACGTTTCGGGAATAAGAATCAATTCCCATTATCAAGTGACTAAAAACTAAAGAAACAAGAAACTAGAAACTAAGCCTATGTGAGAAGTAAAATTAAATAAGATTGCCTATAAATACAAGAGGCTATATTATTTTATACAAACGTAAAATAATTGAAGCCTCGTATATAAAACTAACGGACAATCCTATCAGCCAATCAAGTATAGAAGTAAGGACATTATGGCTCCCATTAAAAAAAAAAAAAAAACTAAAATTTGATTATAATATTCCTATAACTATTAATCAAGCTGAAATTTTACCTGTTAAATCGCCACAAGGGGTTGTAACCCGTTCTCGTGCTAGGTAGCTTAATACAACTAACAACTGGCCACCCCCCTAATATTTTTTCGCGCCCTCTGAATCACGTCACTTGTTGCTGTACCTTTGATACAACAACACGTACTTGCCGTTAGTTGTATGTTTACCGTGATTGTGTTTTTTGACTTCACAGATTCAGCTCTGAGATGCATGCTTTGATATTAAAGTTGTTGGTATTCTATTTAATTTTACTTCTCACATTGGCTTAGTTTCTAGTTTCATGTTTCTTTAGTTTTTAGTCACTTGATAACGGAAATTGATTCTTATTCCCGAAACGTCGTGTTTTTGAATTTTTAACACACAAATGATGGCAAATGTCCGAAAAATGTATCATAATAAAAATACATATAAAATCAGAATTATAAACATAGTAAATAATTTATGGATAACTACGAAGATCAAATACAAGACTGCCGTTTCTTTTAAAGAGAACTCTCACCAAATTAATTATAACGAAGGCAACTTGTGATTGAATCAACAGATATATTTTATTAATTACTTATATAATATTACGACATAATCTCCGATGTATGGACAATAATTTCTTCATATTGTTAATTTATTATATTCCAACATGAAAGTTAATACCTCTCTTCTCTCATGTTCATTAAAGTCTCCGTAGATTTAAGACCCTGCTTTATCTCACCTCCTCTATGTAAACATAGCAGAGTAATTCTACTACAAAGGTATTAGTCAAAGCTTGGTGTGGATGACACAGTCTAAGCTAAAGTATATCTCAACAAACTTAGTGACGTCAACAAACAATACACTTGTATGCTGTTTCTATTAACAATTTAATGCATTTAGATAATTCCACAACTAATTACATAGTAACCTAACTTGATTAAGAGATCAATGTTAAAGGTCTTCAAAATTTAAAATTCTTCACTTCCAGCTATATTTGGTAAGATTCTTCCCGCCCTCTTTTCAAAAAGCTTGATATTAAGTTTTCCATCAATTTATATTCTGTGATTTATCATGATTTTGAAGTTTCACACAGAAGTACAATATAGCCAAATACATAGACACAATACAAGAAAAAAGCACAATTTAACTATACCAAAACATAATATATACTTTCTCAAACTTCAAAATCACCAAAACTTACACAATTATCATCCTTATAAACTTAAAGCAATACAGAGAAAAGGGCATTTAAAAATGAAATGTTAAGCTACTTGAAGCAAGGCATTTTTTATTCCATAGAAGAATGTATAGGATTGCCATCTATTAAATGATGAAGGTGTTTTGTTTCTTTTTTATACGTCAGATATTTACTATATTAGGAAAATAATTTTTAGAAGTGAAAAATGTTTTTAATGTAAAAAGTAATGACAAGGGTAATAATTTCCTAGCTGATAATGAAATAAATAAATTAATTAAATTGCATGTTTTGTATTTTCAAATGTATTTACAATTAAGTAAATTTTTGTGATAGCTACAGAATTTTAATTGTCTTGATATTTTGTTTGTTATTGATAATGTATTTTGAATTATTTGATATAATTTATAGTAGGGTATGCCTATTTTTAAAGATAATTTGTATAATTAATTGTTAATCTTTTCATGTTATGATTATTGTATTGTAATAAGTCACATGACATGTTTCATGCAATATTCGTAATGTCAGTCGAGATTAATAAAATTGAATTGAAAAATCCTTATCAACTTAAGATATTTTAGTAAAAATTTCGATAATCATAATTTAAATACTGATTGATGTGACCAAAACTCAGATAATTTAAAGTCAAATAAAACAATTTGTCTTACCCTAAATTTGTACTGAATATTTAAACAAATTAAAAGGATTGTCTCTATGTTTTAGTTTATTTCTATAATGATTACAATTTAAATATCTCCAGTAATAAATAATTCCAGCCTAACAGACGCCACAAAGTGTTGCATAAACTAACTGAGGTTAAAAAACTTATTTCTTGCGTGGAGCTGTCAGCCATGTTGTGAAATAATTGCACCATCTGTCACTCCGCAAGTTAAACTTCCGCTACTAATTTAAAGCTCCAATATAAAATAATTAAAGGGGTGATAAAAACTATGTTTCAGAAATGTATTTATTAAAATAAGAAGGGTTGTAAAAGAGATTAAGGGATGATCTACAAAACATTAAATTAAAAATCCTTGAAGGACTTATTGATCAAATATATGTATTCTTATATAATATTCAAAGGTCAAGTCATCGATCAACAATGATGTTATTATAGAGTAAACTTCTGTCATGTTTAGATTAGAAAGGAGCGTGCATTTTCCAACGATACTTATTGGAATAGTATCACGATTAAATTCCGACAAATACTAAATTGGTAAAATGGAAATTTTAAACAACATTTTCTTATTCCCCGTAAAATATACACCACTCTCATTACAGACTATTAATAATGCATACTTCAAATGCTCATAATGCTTCAGTAATTTAGAAGTACACGATACTTAGATAATTATTCAGGTTTCCTCTTGATCCCTTATGTTAATCTTTTGACCATCGAAGGAGTGTTTCACCTCCAATTATTTAAACTTGGGGTGGTATATATTCTTTAATTTGTACTATGGGAGTTATTTTATTCTTATTAAATATATATTTTACTTTATTCCAACATGTAAAATAAACTAACAGAGTTGGTAGTGATAAAGTGATTGATATAACTGTGATTGTGTGTAAAATAACTTTCATACGTTGCAGATTAAGTAACTTGTATTGAATTAAACATAATCACTTACTAAAGTAAAGTAGATGGAGTGATTGATCACACGCAGGTAAAGTGTTAAAGTCTCCTAACTTTTTTTTATTATACATGACACAACGTGTTTTTAAATTGATAAACTCAAGTCTACACATGTGAGCTGTATAAGGCAGAATAGACGTTCAATAAAGATGCATTGATCAGTGCACATCACTCTGGCTGGTAGTTCAAGTAACTTGTGTTGAATTAAACATAATCACTTACTAAAGTAAAGTAATGGAGTGACTGGTCACACTCGGTAAAGTCTCCTACATTTATTTTTTATTTTATATTATTAATACCGCGGTATCTTGATAACAGATTAAATAAACTATTTCGTCTAATTAACATACAATTCAATTCAATGATATAAAATTTTGTTGATTTTACGTTTATTAAATTTTAACTTTATACAATAATTCCAATCTATAAGTGTACTATGATACAAAACCGTTTACTTTATTTAAGCCCCCGCCATAACCTAACTTTCACAGAGTTTACGTTATAAAAATAAGATGAAGTATAAATAGCAATCAGTTAGTGAATAGGTATGTAACACTAATGTAAAGATTTATGGAAAACTCTTTATTGCAAAAAAATACCTTCACTTGTACATCGGCCATTCTCACACTATGAACCTTAAAAAAGGCAAAGTTTGAGTTGTATTTTATACAACTTGATATATAATATTTGACTTATATATCAACAACAAACACAATCTATTCTATTAGTACTACCACCTGGAAGTTAATATCTCTGTTAACATTAGTTAATTACATTCTCCCTAGATTTAAAACCCAGCTTAATCTCAGCCCTTCTGTATAAACACAGCTGAGAAACTCAGCTACAAAGGTATTAGTCAAAGCTTTGTGCAGGTGACACAGTCTAATCTAATAAACATTCAACAAATCCTGTGAAGTCAACAAACAATAAACGTTTAAGCGAGTACCTCAGCTGTTATTTTCTCTACATAATTACACAAAAGTTTACAGAGTAATTATATTCAGTTGATTGAAGGTGTCCAATTTTTAGTTGGTAATAAAAATGTTATGTATAGTAATTAATGGATATAGTTACTTGTTCATTAACTTTTCTTAGGTTACGATAGTTCAGAAAATTTGGTGATAATTTAAATAATTAATTGATAAACAATTTGCGCCATCATAGTACTTACACAGCTCAATCATACAATATAACAAAATTAGATCCCATTCTAAAATAAGTTTCTTGAGCTTTGTACTAAATGTCAAATTCTACTTTCACATCAAGTGATCTTAGTTTGTTGAGACCAGTTATTATACAGGTTTCCTGTATCTCGTAACCTTGTACCTATACTGTCTTGACATCGGCTACACCATACTAGGCATCGTAAATGTATACCTTAAAAAGTCTCTACTCTCTTACTCCTGACCTTGCGGAATAGTACTTAATTAAAATAAAATATATTTTAGTTTATTTGTAGAAGAGTTAGAATTTAAATTTATATAGTAAAATTTATTCCAGTAAAATTGACGTCAAAATATGATTCATATACTATTTGTTTTTTCTTGCACGTAGCTATCAGCTATATTATGAAACCATATAATTGTTAATCAGCTTTACATGAATTATTTGGGAATTAATTAATTATTACATGCTAAATATCCAGAGCAATAAACAAGCTTTCCTTCTGCACCTGATATTCTCTTGGAACCCGTTGGTACAGTTTTCATTCATAAATTTACTTAGTTGGTTTGTTTTTTGTTTATTAAAATAAAATTTTGTAATTTCATAGTTATTGTAATTCTAAACAAATGTTTGGTACTATATTTCTACATTTTATTTTCTTCTACATTTCCAGCGAAATAATTATGAATAGAAAGAAAAATATGGTTGAAATTTACGTTGATATAATATCCGCTTTTGGCATTTTCGTTTTAAAATTCTTTCCATTGCCGTTGATTTCTCGGAAACCGTTCGTCTAATTTTGATCATAATAAAATGTTTTGAATTGTAACAAGCACGTAAAATACAATAAACTTTAAAGTAAAATTTGTTTATACTATATTTGCTCAAAACCAGGCTTAAGATTTTAATAGTTTTTTTTCTGAAATGTGTCTTTAATGTCCCAAAATGACTTTTAATGGTTTCAGACTCCCCAAAAATATGGTTAGAATTTATCAGAATAAAAAGTGAGAAACATTTGTTTTTCTCTTGTTTAAAGGGGAAAACCTCCAAGTTATCAGAAAAATAAAAGATGAAAAAACAAAGTAATATTAAGAACCTTAGCCCATGATTATCGTAAGAGAAGAAAAGTTGCTCAAAAGAGAATTGATGGAAAATATTAAAGAGAGGGACTTAAACCAAGACTGCATTAAAAAATTCTATAGATCAAGCTAGCATCCCTCGGGATTGCTAATTCCGTACTCAATACAATCAGTTTCTGATTGGAAAATGAGAAAAGACTTTATAAGATACGAGAGGTTGGAATGATTTTAATGAAATTTGTTTTACTGGATTCAGATTGATAAACATAAACCACTGTTTTAAATAGCAAGTAAAACAAAATTACCTTACAAAGTTGTAATCATTTACTAGCCGGTTGTTTTGCTTTTTGTTGCTTCAGACTTTGAAGTTAGATTATGTATGATAATTTTTTTGATGTTATATGTGTGATAACTAATCACAATAACTTCTAATAATGTTTGTTTTTAATAAAAGGATATCTTCAGTTTCTGCTTGTTGAATATTTTCTATTATGATGGAGCGTCCAATATATGCTTTTCCTTAGGACATAGCAATTTTGTTTGTCAGTTTTTAAATTTTATTTTCTTTTAAATAAGCTATTTAGGGTATTGTATTATATTTTTATTTGTTGTGGTATGTTTTATTGTGTATTTTGTATTTGTTATAGTGTATAATCTTGCACATGAGAAATAAAATAAATTAATATTATTATATTCCAGCGAGCATGAACATAATTGTAAAAACCTATTTGGGTAAATGCTCTGTTTAAAATGAGCCCTTATTTTTATCTGAATGAGACAGTGTACCTTCTAGAGAAACTAGTCCTTCCCTCAAACATCTTAAGTTGCTGTTTTTATTTGAATTCTTTTTGTAGTTCGACTCCTGAAAAACATTTCATTCAATTCTATTGATATAAATTTATCTTTTATTACATAGGATTATAGCAGATTTTCCTACTAATTAAACTTTTCTCCGCATTAAAAAACAAACTATAAGTTTAAATCAGTGAAAACAACATTAAAGTTTACAATTACATTGTACAACCACTTTAATATTTGTACAGACTTTATTTGCACGGTTAACTAAGATGTAACGAAAACTTTATTCTCATTGAAGTTTGTAAATAATAACTTTATTTAAATTTTCCACCATTAATAATATAGTTGTTTGAATTAAATGTTGTTTTTGCAAAAACTTTCTCTCACGAATGCACATAAACAAGAATGGCTTGAGTATAGACACTAGCAGCCATTAGGGCTTTCTGTATTGAGTACGGGCGTAGCAATCCCGATGGTCCTAGCTGGATCTACACATTTGTTCATTTAGTCTTTGGTTATTGCCATCCATTTCATCTATCATATCAGGTCTCTTTCAACCAACACTTGTTCTGCTTCGACCCTGAATTTATTACAATATTCAAGTGATAATGTTCTAATTTTTATTTTTTTCTTCCTTGTTTTTATAAAAAACTAATTTATGATCGATTTAGTTATATATTATTAAGGTAATCGATTTATGTTGTTTAGCATTTAACCTACGACAAACAAAATAATAATTAATCATACATCTAACACTAGGTGTAAATTGGGTTCCTTTAAAACCTGTTGCAGGTGAGAAAAAATTGAAAGTGAAGGAATTCTAACAAGTGAAGAGATCACTCTAAACAACAAAAGTATATTTAGTGCAGATAACGAATTCAGCTAGGAAACAAGGATTATTTTAACAATTGAGTAATCGCAAATTAAGTGAGAAAAATAGAGGTACGCCAAAATTATCGAAGCTGTAAATAACTAAAGATATCGTCACTCGCTACGTTCTTGTCGATGACTTCATCCTGGTATCACATACGTACAGACGACAACAGATGGCCTTGTAATATCAATAATCACTATTTTGGTTTACTGAGACCTTAAAAAGTAAAGATCAGTCACAAAATGGAGGCCAAAATTTTGACGATTACAAAATACTTTGATGAGCAATGAAAACCGTAAAGAATTGTAATATTTAAAGTATTTCTCTATAAAGAAATTTATTTGTATAGAAGAAAAACTCATATAGGATATTACTTATAAATAGAAATATCCTGTACTTTGTTTGAATATAAACAGTTATTGTATCTCTTTATAATATAAAGTATTTTATTTTAAACAAAATCCTTTCAGACTTGAATAAGACATACATTTTTATTATGATTTGTTTTTATCTCAACCTGTTTTTAACTTTATGACTTTGAGATCGACATCGTTGTTTGCATCTGGAAATGGGAAATTTTGTGCAGTTCAACCAGTTGCATTTTATTTCTTATTGGCAGAGACTAAATCCCGATTATCTGAGATTCACCAGAGGGACAGCGTTCCTGTTTGCAGGGAGCCACGAGTCACATATTGAAGGTAAGGGACACCACGTAATGTTACGAGGGACACCACGAGGAAGGATTCTGCATCTATCACGAAGGACGAAATAACTAATATCCCTAATGGATAAAAGACTTAATACAAATAAGAATGCTAATAGGTCCATTACGTATTCTAATACATATTTACGAGTTTACAAATGGCGGCCATTCACAGAGCGGTAAAACACACAAAATAGATAGACAAACCTAATCTATGACAGAATAAAGAATTTTAATGACTTCAACTTCTACCCTAATTTTACCATTCAATTTACCCTACTTTGTCTTTTCTCTTTGAATTTTTGTTCAACCAATTTAACTTACTTTGAAGTATAAAAAGGGTTTCTACTGTGAGAGAAGGGTAGTTTATCACCCAAAGGGATATTATTTACTGTAATAGGGGATGATCTAATGACCAATCTCAACCTTAAAATTTAGATCAGTAGTTGAACATGTATTAATACTGTATATACGTTCATATAATTGAAAAAGTTTAAATATAATTGTAAGTGTTAGCTGCAACACAGGGCGATTCATAATTTCACTGCAATATTTGAATTCTGATTAATAAAACAATTTGATCTAAACATAAGTTTTTCGTTTGTCTGACTTTTTTGTTAAAACAAAGTCGGAAGTAGAAAGTGAAGATTTGTCATCCATAATTTTGTACATTTTTATTATACAGTTCTATATTACATGATACCAAATTTCATGTTCTTTATTTTTGTGGTTGCTATTTTTTTACATACAGGCGAGACGGCGTACGGAAGGAATGTTAAAATCATCTGTTCTTTGTCCTGAGGCCATGAAGCGCCATCACTCAAAAAAAAAAAAACGGAGGTCGTCATGTTTTGCAATTACCAAATATGCCCCTCATTTCGTGTACTGGGAAAGTAAAACTGTTTTAAGCATCGACACAAGTTATTATGAATATTGAAGCAACGTGATACAAATTGTTATATTTTTGACCACACTACTTACCTGTATTATTCTACAATCGAAAATATCCTGAACAATATGAAATATAAAAAAACAAAAACCATTTACTCGTAAAATTTGCTTTATTGCAAACAAAGCAATTTCAAATTTTTAAAGATTGTTATTTACCCAATACACACAAAATGTACTTGTCATTAAATCTGTTATAAATCTCTGTTACCAAGAAACAAATCAAAGTTATATCTCTTATAACAATTAATTAAAATGCCCGACCATTCTTAAAGTCTGTCTTGATTAACAGTATCCTTTAGTCCTGCAGGAGACTAATCCTTACCAATTAATTATACAAATTAAATTAACGACAATTTGAGAAATAATTCAATCGTTTGGATAAATGAAATAATCTTCAAATGGTAAAAGTTTTCAGACCCAATTAAATAAATTGAGCACTGCTGCCTTAATTTGGTGAATTTGTTGGGTTTATTTTTAAGTTTGGTTTTGCTTACAGTCTGTTTTGATTCTTGTAAATAAGTCATATGAAAAAATATTTGATTTTATAAAAGGGTGAAGGTTTTTTTAAAATTTGAATTTCGTTGTAAAATATATCCAAGTCACAATATGAAATAAGAATATATTTGTTTTATGTTCGTCTATATGACTTAATTTGTAAATTATTTGACTTACTTGTTCATTACCCGTTTCGGAATTTCAATTATTCCATCCTCAGGTGATTGCAAAATGAGCTCGTCAGTACATTACGATAAAGCAACCCCATAACAAAAATACAACATATACGCAAAATACAAAAAATATAAATTATGTTTAAGGTAAAACTCAATGTAAACAACATAAGTAAACGGGAAAACTGATAAATTAAGGGAACGTAGTAGTGTTTGTTATTCTTATCTAATCCGATAGTTACGTCACAGACTTAGTTTGATACATTGGATGTACATCGAATAGCATTAAAACTATCTTAAAACGTAAAACCATTAAAACAAAAATCAGGGTTATATAGAAATAATGACAGCGAGTCTGATTGCTTTTATATTTTACGACCTGGAAGAAATTAAAAAAATAACAATATAAAGAACATAATAATAATAATTTATTTTATAATAATAATAATAATTTTATTTATATTTATTTATAATAATAATAATATAATAAGAATTTCAAATAAATTTGATATAAGTATGTTTGGAAATTTAATATATAAATTTATTTAAAATAGGTTGTTTTTCGTAAAGCCAATGCAAAGTGAACCGAAAAACAAGGCAAGAAATAATATGAGGAAACATGAATTAGGAAAATTTTGTATATAAGAAATTGTCTTAATAAAAACAAATTCATCAACTAACCTAAATCACGAAAAGGAGATTTTGTACTGAAAGACAATTCCCAAACTTTTCAGTTACTGGGATCTAGTTCTAAAAAGACAAACAGAAGAAAACCAGCAGAGGCTGTACTAAAATATTTACTCTGGATTCAACTTTTGAAGAACATTCACAAGAGTTGAACTCTGCTGCTTTACTTTCTGACTTGAGCGATGCAAAATAAAGTGAAAGATAAAACAACTTTATTTTCTACTTGTTACACTTTTTCTTTTCCATTGACAGTGGCTTGAGATCGAAAGTTTATCATACATTTATTTATTGTCTTAATTTTTTTTTATTATTCGTTTGCATATTTCTGTTTAAGGAATGTTAAATAAATAAAAAATAAAATGTATATTGTTAAAATCTTAAACCCTTTTGCCACATATCAATGTTACTAAAAAGTCAGACAAATAGAAATATATTAAATGTATTTTAGTTTTAAAGAAAAAATATTTCTATTAACAATGCAATCATCTAATGCATTTATATTACTGTCAAAATTAGAAATTTTAAGAAAATTACAGTGAACATTATATACTGGAAGCAATATTAAATACTGAAGAATATAATGAAAACCTCTGTACTGTTCAATATTTGAAATATTTCAATAATCGCTCCAATGAATTTAAATAAACAAATTAAAATGTAAAGTATTTATTGTAAATATTATCTCTCAGAAAATACTTATTAATGTTATTTAAAACACAATAACGTAATAACGCCGTAATTAAAAACACTCAATATTTAATTATCATGTAAATAATTTGGATTCTTAATACATTAAATTACCTAATTATTAATATGAATAATTATCCGAGGAAACGGTTATGAAATTAAAATTCGTTTACGTGCAAAAATAAAAATAAACAGTCAACATATATTTAATAATAACAGACACATTTTTTATAAAAATGTTGCACAAATTTATACTTTCTTCGAAACAAATATACTTGACTATTTATAAATAAAAGTAAACTATACATTGGTTGAATATATACAGTTATTGTATCACTTTATCTAAAAAATTATTATTTTTTAAATAAATATCCTTTCCGAATTGAATTGAAAAAGTAGTGTTACTAAAATGTTACATATATTACACGTTACATTATTCTCTTTTTTTTTTATTTAAAACAAAAATCTCTCCGTTATAGACGATTTATTTAAAAAAGTATAGAAAGAAATTGAAAACAGATTGTTCTAGAATACTCTGATAGTATCAGAGTCAGAAGATAACAAGAGTTGGTTAAGAGAGAACAGATAGTTAAGATGAAAGAGAGGAATTCATTTTAATACTACATCCAGAAAGGTGTAGATTCAGCTTGGATTTCTCGGGTCCACCGTTATGAGAAGTTCCTGACGGATTAACGTGTTATAATATTTTCGGTTTGATGAAATTATTAACACGAGCTTTCACATAGTTACAAACTCCCACAAGTAGCTTTGAAGTAAATCAATGAAACCTGATTATTTATTTGTTTAAAAATTTGTATGAATCTCAACCTGTCGATTTTGAATCCAACATCGTTGTTTCTGTTTGCAATTGTGGGAAATTTTATGTCGGTCAACTATCTTTTTATTCCCTGTTTCTTATCTTGTCTATTTAGAATTCACCAGAGCAGGATTGTAACTGTCGCACAGAGTCACGATTCACGTCCTGGGACGTATTGTAGTTAATAGACATTACGTGATGTCCGCAGGGCGTTTTACTGCGTATAACGTGAAGGACGAACTAATACATTTAAAGGATAAAGGACGAAATGTAATTTAGGTATACTAGATAATTTTACGTAAAGCTTTCTTTGCGTCAGTTTTATTTTATTTATTTATTTTTTTTTTCAGATATAAGGTATGATCTGCTCAGGTTTGTTGTTCGTTCACAAGTTTACACGTGATGGTAAAACACAGAAACACAGATGAATAAACCTAATCACTGTCAGAATACAGGAAATTAAAATTTAGTTTCCGTGACTTCATAAAATCCGCTTTTCACCTATAGAGGAGATTTAATGTGTCTTTTCTCTTTGAATTCTTGGCAACCGAATCAATTGACTTTGAAGCGTGACAAAGGACTCTATTGTAACAGAAGTGTAGTTTATCACACAAAGGTAGTAGTTACCTGATCTTGTGACCTATTATATCCTCAACTTTTAGGTTAGTAGGTCAACATGTGTTAATGTATGTATGTGTAATATAGAGACGGAGTTATATTAAATTTGTAAATATTAACTGCAATACAGGGTTATTATGATTGCACGGCAATATTTTGAAACGTAATTAGAGAGATAAAAATGATAGTACAACGTTTAATATCGAATATGTTGAAAACAATCAAAATTACAAAGTATTAAAAATATGTTATTTCCTTTTTTAAAGAAAACTTAATTTTTAATATATTTTCGTGTGGATAAAACAATAATCGACTTTGATATTGAATGATAGACTTCCACGGTCACAAACATCTTTATGATCTTGTTCTTCGGGGTTCGACCGCGTCAATATTGTCTGCACGTTGAGTACATCCGACGTTTCGGGCACTTTACAGATGTCCATTCTCAAGGCCAAATGTCAAGTGTAATGTCGGCTGTACTCAACGTGCAGACAATATTGACGCGGTCGAACCCCGAAGAACAAGATCATAATAATCGACTTATCGAAAAACTATGAAATATGTAAATGAGTAATAATATTCCAGTCGCCATTTTGAAACTGTTAAGGGAAACATTTCAATATGTGTTACTACCCTAAACAATGAATTATATCATCATTATTAAGAATGTTCGTAATTTCATTATATTTTGGTTTACGCTAATTTTAGGCGTGTAGACAAATACGAAGAAATTATGTTATTATACAAAAACCAACAGAAAATACGAATATGATTTTGTTTTTGGTTAAGTAAATAATTGTATTTTTTAAAATTAAAATTACCATTAGGGTCGGATTGTATTTATGTAATGAAATATTAATAACGTTGTAACACTTTATTACTTGCTTTAAATTACTTCCTATTTTAGAAGCATTGCTATTGCTAAAATCCTTCTTGGTATACCAAGTTCTCAGAAATCTAAATAGTGTCAGTGGTTTTTTCTTTATTTCTTGTACTGTTAGTGATATTAAAAATACATTTTTTTCCAATGGCATATTATTAGCGCTGGAATAGCAGAATATGTTCCAACAAAACGATAATATTACACGCTTTAAAGTTTCCAAATTTCGATGTACGGTTGATATGTACGGTCAGTTTTACGAATTGTTTTAAAAAGGAAGGATGATAAATTTCACATAAAAGTGTGATTAGTAATTTTTTAGAAAGGCTGTTTTGAAAATAAATTCTGACGTAAAAGTTGCACACATTGAGTACATTTTTAAAACTGAAATTAATACATTAAATAATGGTTTTAGAATTTCAAAATGTATAAATTTTATTCTAAAATATAAATTTCTGCTAAGGCATTGGCGAGTTTTTATTACGAGTGTAATACATCCTCGTCAATGCCTTAGCAGGGGAAACCATTGGTCGGCTAGACTAATAAAAAGGGGATGTTACAAAACAAAAATTGTGTTTTATTATCTTTAAACATGGAATTCCGCCACGAACCTTCGGTCTCAACAGTAATGAAAATAATAATAATAATAACCAAATAAATAAATTTCTGTTCATGTTTTTAATGCATAACACCAGTACAGTAGCAACCATATTTTACTGTACTCTAAGATTTACTGTTCGTTGAATATTTTGATGTTCAGGAGCTATTTTACCTAACTGGGGGCTTGGCAATTCCGAGAGAAACTAACTGGATCTACACCTTTTTTCATGTAGTTTTGAATAATATATTTCTCTTTCATATTTCCTGTCTCTCTTGACAAACTCTTGTTCTTTTCTGTCTTTATTAGTGTTTTCGGACTAGGTCTCTTTATTTCATATAGATTAATTTACTCCTTTCTCTATAGAAACTAATGACCAAGTGGTTATTGCCTTATCAACAAGGAAAAATGAAAACAATCTCGATAACTGCGAATATTGGATTACTAAACTATAGTTCATTCGATCTGTATGAACCTACTATGGATCATTTTGGTTTTCGTGACGTCTTGGATATATCTTAAAATTAAGATCGATTTAAGTTGACGAATAAATCCACAGAATATTCCAAAAGTAATTCGTATCAACATATTAGTTGGCTTATCTACTATTATTATCTAGGCCTACTATTATTTATTTTCAATGAATATTCTTCAATTGTTTCACTATTGTACATCGATGTAGTCAGGTCCTATCATTTAAATTCTCTCTCTCTCTCTCTCTCTCTCTCTCTCTCTCTCTCTCTCTCTCTCTCTCTCTCTCTCTCTCTCTCTCTCTCTCTCTCTCTCTCTCTCTCTCTCTCTCTCTCTCTCTCTCTCTCTCTCTCTCTCTCTCTCACACACACACACACACACACATGTAAAACAACTAAAACACTGTACGGTGAAGTTTCTATCACTAATGATAAAATCGTGTTGTCCAATTTACAGATTGCTATTATTTATTTATTCAGTATTTTTTTCTATGTTTACATTTCAGTCCAATCAATATTAATTTCAGTATATTGTTTGTTTTTAATAATAAATCCCCAGTTATAACTGATTCAATATATCAACTAAAGTCAACAATATATATCTGCAATGTGTAATTTAGTGATAAAACAATCAATCAATCGTATTTTGAAGTCAACATTGCAATATTTCAAACACAGATAAACCTTCTGTTTCTGAAAGATTAAACATAAATAACAACTCATCTGTGCTCACTGTTACATTTTGTGTCAACAAATATTAATTATTTATTGTTACGTCATTTTATGTATTTAATAATGGAATAAGCAAAATAACACGAGCTTTTTAAACAAAATTAGGTGAACAATGAAGTGGATTATTGATGTCAATCTCACATCTCTTCGATGGAAAATAGTGATGTTATTGTCAAAAATGTAATTTCGATACACCCTATGGCCGCGACATTAATACGAGAGAAGCGAATAGAAACATTTTGTTATACACACAATTTTAGGAGGTCCATTAACACCTAACCAACGTCAATAAAGTAGAAGAGGTCCGAAAAACTGTTTAAAAATTGTTTTAAAAAAACTTGTGGTACAGGAAAAGGCTCATCAATGTACCTTTTACATTTAGAGAATATTTTATTCTGTGATGGGTTGGGAAAGTACCATTATGACGACCATTGTCTTATTATTAATTAGATAAATTCAATACACATATAAAAACTATGAAATTACTATTTTATATGTAATTAAGTTCTCACCTACCCCCTCAAATTCTACTCATCTCTATCAACGAATTATCAAACTGAATCCCTTAACCTTTGTAACATTTTGTAAATTAATAAATTCTACTAAATTGTGTCCGTTATTTCATTTGCCTCTCTTAATAAAAAGCGCAAAACATTATCCAAGTGCTTTTCTACAATGAACAGTAATTCGATAAATCTAGCGTAGTATAGTTATTTGTGTTGCATTAAGGATACTGTGAATTTTCGACATTTAGAGTGTATGGTCGAACTGTATCTTAAGTGGCCCTATCTGTTAGCTTTACAGCAGAAGAAACAAAATCATAGAAATGGGATTCCTTATAGGTTTGTAGTTTACAAATATTCCATTTGTAGCAATAATGTATTTCTTATTGAACAGTTTCTTACTGCGGGAAATTGGTTTTCTATCTGTACACTGGTCAGTGAGTTGCCATGATGTTGGTATCTCCTATATAATGAATACCACAGAACACTTCCTTTTTTCTTTGATTCAAAGTACTTGAAAGGAATTATACAGAGCTTTAAAATATTTGAAGTGCTGATTTCAAGCATCTCTTAAGTTAGACAAGGAATCTGAGCACGTCCTTGGAGGAATATCTGTCGTGTTATATTATTCTTTAATATCCATTTTTAATTACAGCCGAGTAAAGCTGCTTTGACTGTGTACTTCACGGGAAAGACAAACCCCATAATGTTATATTAAAAATAACATAAACTTTACTTCCATTTTAGTTTACACTTCAAATTTATGAACTTCGAGAAATCCGAACTGAAATAATTCCCCTAGCTGAAGTGTAATACATCCGTTCTAATCTAAAATTAAAATCAAGCAACTCTAACATTTGTAGGGATGTATCTGCACTTAGCACATCGTTACTTCAACCCTTGTTGAAACTACCCTGCAGTATAGTTAGTATTTAAGTTAACATTAAACTGTTTAACATTTCCTTTAAAGAACATTTTACACGACACTGTTTAACAAAAGTAGTTGTTTTGTGATGAACGAATGAATTTGAATTTTGTTTTACATATTTTATCTATTCTTTAACTTTTTTATTTTTATGTAGTGTTAACAACTTGTTATGATCGTCAATTTTATTGTTTTCGAATGTTTGTAATATTTCGGATCCTCGTTATAAAATTGTTTACATCTATCAGACTATTATTTTATTTGTGTTTAAACTTAAAATATACAACCTTAAATAGGATAGGTTGCGCCTTGTGGTATTGTTTATAAATAAAGTCCAGATATACCAGATTCAATATATCAAACAAAGTCATCATCACTATATGGAGCGTTGAACTGCAACGTGTGTTGTTACTGATAACACAATTAATCAAACGTGTTTTCACATGAACGCTGCCACAACAATCAGGGATGAAACTTCTGTTGTTTAAAGATTAAACATATCTATGACAACAACTCAATATTAACGACAAATATGGATTTAGGATCATAATGTGCAATTTGAAAATGAAATAACGTTTTTATTTGTGCGAGTCATAATATTTTGAATCCTCAGTGACTCGCCTATACTGAATACGGGCGTGTAAACTTGAGAGATCCCAACTGGATGTACAACTTGTTTCATGTAGTCTTGGGTTCCCTTGTTTTTCATATTACCTATCAAGTCTATCTTGATCGACTAATTCCATTTTCCAACCCTGGAGCTATTAGAAAGCTAAGTGTTTTTATTAGATGTTCTATTTTTTTTTTTTCTTTTTATAAGACGATAATGATGCTTTTTAACATCAAGGATACGATTTAAGCAAATTATTAAAATAAATAAGCAATATATATATATATATATATATATATATATATATATATATATATCTTTCAAATAATTAATTACAATACACGATAATGTTGATTAGTTCAAATTCGTGAAATTTACAACAGACAGCTTTAAATTCACAAAGAGAGTTTTTTGTAACCTAAATAGTTTTTGTAATTCGATATGCTTAGTGTGGGTTTATTTAATTTCCTAGTGTTGGTTTCATGACTGCCAATGTTGGTTTAATAACTACCTGGTGTTGGTTTAATAACTGCCTGCTATTGGTTTAATAACTGCCTAGTATTGGTTTAATAACTGCCTGGTGTTGGTTTAATAACTGCCTGGTGTTGGTTTAATAACTACCTGGTGTTGGTTTAATAACTGCCTGCTATTGGTTTAATAACTGCCTAGTGTTAGTTTAATAACTGCCCGGTGTTGGTTTAATAATTGCCTAGTGTTGGTTTAATGACTGCCAGTGTTGGTTTAATAACTACCTGGTGTTGGTTTAATTACTACCTAGTATTGGTTTAATAACTGCCTGGTGTTGGTTTAATAACTACCTGGTGTTGGTTTAATAACTACCTGGTGTTGGTTTAATAACTGCCTAGTGTTGGTTTAATAACTACCTGGTGTTGGTTTAATAACTGCCTAGTATTGGTTTAATAACTGCCTGTTGTTGGTTTAATAACTACCTGGTGTTTGTTTAATAACTGGCTATTGTTGGTTTAATAACTGCCTGGTGTTGGTTTAATTACTACCTGATGCTGGTTTAATAACTGCCTAGTATTGGTTTAATAACTGCGTAGTGTAACTCCTAGCTTAACTTTTAAAATCTATATGAAGCACCGTTGTTTCTGACGGGCTAGAAAAGGAGGCGGTAAATCGGAAAATCTTATCAATACAGTAAAGGACGCCCTTGAGGAATATATCTGCTTACCGCACGGTATTAAACACTACTGCTCAGTTATTGACAGGTGTGCTTCCCTCTAACCAGATTTCTTATCATGGTAATTTCAAATTTAACCGGAAATGATTTTGAAATTTGTTTAGACGTCAAGCACGACTACATTTGTGTTCAATGAATGATGTATTTCACACTAATTTCGACTGAGAGGCAGTCGAACTATTGGCACCAAAGAACTATTGGTGCGATTTTTACCTAAGAACATGCTGTAGCATATTCCTGTGAATAAGTAAAATTCAATCCATGTTCAATAAATCCTAATTAAAATATAAACAGACAGTCGAAGAACTTCTTAACCGGTGGATGTGAAGATAGGGACTTTACTATTAACCAAGTAAGGCTGAAAGGTGATCCCGTGAAGTGCATGGAAAAATGTATAAGGATGGTACAGTTTAGTGGGTAGTCCGGATAAACTGGGAATCCCTTACACAGGGAGTCACGTGACTGTAAATGTTCCCACCTCTTCCTAACACACATTCTGCTCTTGAAACAGGTGAATATAAAAGTAATTTTACATGAACTAAACATTATTACACGTAAAGTAAATATTTTCATCACTCTTGTTAGACCACTCTCTACTACATGATGTAAAACATTCCAAGCTGCGAAGACAGGCGAAGTTCGTTTCCCCTAACTTGTACCACCCATGTCAATAAAACCATGGTACGTATACATAGTGTATTTCTAACAAAATACCGATTTTTAAAATTTTCAAACTTATATAATTTCTGCTCATGCGTGAAAAAATCATCAATTAAATATACAGTATCCTCAAGGTAGGAATGTGTCTGGTGTAAGGGGCGTGTCCTCTCTTCTACTTGCTTGCCTAGACTAACTTAACTGTACAACCCATTCCAATAAAACTAGGTAGACAAGTTACTGCTTATTTACATTTAATTCCTAAAGATACAACTTCACGACAGACGGCATCTCACGTATCTTATGATTTTGCTGCTTCTACAAAATACTTATTTATAAAATGTTATAAAAACTAACAAAATATAAAGTAATTATAACTGTCTGAAGTCTATATTTTTATGGGCGTTGTACCGCTGAAAACAATCACAACGAACAAAGTATGGGGCCCCCTCTTTTCCTCTCCACCCCAGACATATTCCTACTTTAAGGATACTGTACGGTTACTATTCTAGAACTAACTGTTATTAGATGTTTTCCTAATCACTAGTATTTTACCTAGTCTAATATAAAAGATAGATGCATGTTTTCAACACTTAATGCTTGACGTATTGCTCTAAGTTATTCCCTAGGATATGCAGTCATGTATTATTCATAGCTGCATACCTACGTAAAATAGGAGACAAATTTCACACCATGCAATACACTAAATATTCCTATCTTATGTGTCCTTAATATACACTAAATATTCCTGTATTTGTGTCATATATATTAAGCATACTAAAATATTTTACATTTATAAATACTCTCACTTAAAAACCGAATGTTCTTCGCTAATGTTCGAGAATAAAAAAAAGAAGGTCAAGATTTTTTAGATTAACAAACTAATTGTGGAACTTCGTACAGGTTGTGTAAAAAGATAAAAATGAAACCAATATGTCAAAATTAATATTTTGATAAAAACATTTCATGTCAAAATAATGAACACTCAATTGTTTGCGAGTAAGTCTGCTGAAACTCTATATTAAAAAAAAATTATATTAATCGATAAAATAAAATTTCAAAAATACAAAATAAAATCACAATTTATATTATCCAAGTTGCACTTGTCAATCATCTAAAAAAATACAGAAGGATTATGGGTTTTAAATCCTCACGTATATTGAAGGATTGTCTCTGCTATGAAATACATTTAGAAAATCCGTTCTGCCATTTGCATATTATCCCTTGTGAAAGCAAATAGAGCACATATCCCCATACATTAATGTATCAGAGGATTATATGTTGCATTGATTTGGAAAGATCAAACCCTGATCAGGTTGGAATTTTATTCACTGTTTAAATAAATTCCTTGAGCTTAAAAACATCACAGCTTATTTTAATAAATTGAGCTCAAACATTCCTATACGAACAGATGTGTAGATGCAGGAAGAGAGCCTCTATGTTGCCACTCGCATACTCACTATAGTGAGCCCCTGAGGGAAACAAATTATTAAGAAACTAAAACAATATTTTATCTTCCTAGAAGACGTAATATTGACGTGACATAAATACAATGTATGGAAGTGTCATATTATACTTTTAAAACAAAAGAAAAATGTAACAAGCTGTCACAAACATATTTCTAACAAAACACAACAACGAATGAATTATTGTAAGGATGATTAAATAACACAACATTACACTAAAATAATAATTTAAACAACAATAAAAAAATGTACTGTCTATATATAAGCAAATAATAAAATTATATTATATTAAATGTGAGTACTCACGTCTGTTGATCCTTTTTGTTTTCTCTCAATAAAACAATTGCAATTTCGGGCATGAAGTACCCATCATCAGGTTTTTATAATCATATCACATACACAAGAACGCAAAAACACATATATATTTCACTCCGTGTGGAGATCGTTAGAGTCAAAACACGCACTTTTTTATACGAACATTGGTGTGCACACCGCATCAGTTGTTTAGGTTGTACTGACTGAAGTTAGGTTAAGCAACGATTATTGGACCGTGTCCCCCTCCCTTGTCTTGTGATTAGCGTATCATACAATAGGTTTGACTTAAATGACAGCTGATCATTCAATATGTTATTAGGTTCAGCTTTTAAACCTTTGTAGATTTCGAATTCCTCTAACGCGTTTAGAGTATTTCCCTTCTTACATTTATGTAATATACTCATATTAGTAGTAATATCAGTATATGAATGGAGGTTATTGATAAGATGTTCGGCATAAGTAGATTTGATAACTCTAAGGTTGCTATGTGGCAAATGTTCTTTGTATCTGATGTTAAAGGGACGTCCAGTTTGTCCTATGTAGAAACTAGGACAATCATTGCATAATAACTTGTAGACACCGGTTGTTTTATATTCATCGAATTTTTCTCTAGTTTTTGGTTTAAGCAGAAATTCCAACTTATTAGTGGTACGGAACGTGAGAATGATGTTATTATTGGCCATTATATTTCTTAAAATGTTGTTGAACATGTTACCATAAACACATGAAGCATATTTTTTCTTTTCGCTATTATTACACTTAGTTGTTATTTTTTGTGTCATTTTCTTTTTCTTATGCTTACTTATTAATTGGTCTACGATAGTTGTCCTGTAGCCATTAGCTTGTGCGATGTGTTTAATAACATTCCTTTCTCTCTCATAATTTGTAGCGGACATGGGTACGGATAAAAGTCTATATACAAGGCTGTTATAAGCGGCTAGTTTTTGCTCTATTGGATGATGAGAAGATTTGTGTATGGTTTTATCTGTAGTTGTAGGTTTTCTGTATATGTTGAATGCGATTCTTGTATTGTTCCGAGTTAAGTTGAGGTCTAAGTAATTCAGGCCATTATTATTTTCGATTTCTGCGGTAAAGGTGAGGTTGGGATGTATATTATTTATAAAATTGGTTAAAAGGCATAATTGTCTGTCGCTGCCATTAAATACAATAATGGTATCATCGACATATCTGTTATAGAATATAATTTTATTTCTAAATGGGTTAGAATCAGCAAACAAGTAATTGTTTTCTATGTAGTTCAAATATATTTCAGACAATATACCAGATAGGGGTGAGCCCATGGCTAGGCCGTCGTTCTGTAAAAAACGTTTTTTTACAGAACGACGGCCTAGCCATGGGCTCACCCCTATCTGGTATATTGTCTGAAATATATTTGAACTACATAGAAAACAATTACTTGTTTGCTGATTCTAACCCATTTAGAAATAAAATTATATTCTATAACAGATATGTCGATGATACCATTATTGTATTTAATGGCAGCGACAGACAATTATGCCTTTTAACCAATTTTATAAATAATATACATCCCAACCTCACCTTTACCGCAGAAATCGAAAATAATAATGGCCTGAATTACTTAGACCTCAACTTAACTCGGAACAATACAAGAATCGCATTCAACATATACAGAAAACCTACAACTACAGATAAAACCATACACAAATCTTCTCATCATCCAATAGAGCAAAAACTAGCCGCTTATAACAGCCTTGTATATAGACTTTTATCCGTACCCATGTCCGCTACAAATTATGAGAGAGAAAGGAATGTTATTAAACACATCGCACAAGCTAATGGCTACAGGACAACTATCGTAGACCAATTAATAAGTAAGCATAAGAAAAAGAAAATGACACAAAAAATAACAACTAAGTGTAATAATAGCGAAAAGAAAAAATATGCTTCATGTGTTTATGGTAACATGTTCAACAACATTTTAAGAAATATAATGGCCAATAATAACATCATTCTCACGTTCCGTACCACTAATAAGTTGGAATTTCTGCTTAAACCAAAAACTAGAGAAAAATTCGATGAATATAAAACAACCGGTGTCTACAAGTTATTATGCAATGATTGTCCTAGTTTCTACATAGGACAAACTGGACGTCCCTTTAACATCAGATACAAAGAACATTTGCCACATAGCAACCTTAGAGTTATCAAATCTACTTATGCCGAACATCTTATCAATAACCTCCATTCATATACTGATATTACTACTAATATGAGTATATTACATAAATGTAAGAAGGGAAATACTCTAAACGCGTTAGAGGAATTCGAAATCTACAAAGGTTTAAAAGCTGAACCTAATAACATATTGAATGATCAGCTGTCATTTAAGTCAAACCTATTGTATGATACGCTAATCACAAGACAAGGGAGGGGGACACGGTCCAATAATCGTTGCTTAACCTAACTTCAGTCAGTACAACCTAAACAACTGATGCGGTGTGCACACCAATGTTCGTATAAAAAAGTGCGTGTTTTGACTCTAACGATCTCCACACGGAGTGAAATATATATGTGTTTTTGCGTTCTTGTGTATGTGATATGATTATAAAAACCTGATGATGGGTACTTCATGCCCGAAATTGCAATTGTTTTATTGAGAGAAAACAAAAAGGATCAACAGACGTGAGTACTCACATTTAATATAATATAATTATATAATTGATCCGTGGCTAATATGATTGATTCAAAAAAATAATAAAAATTAAAAAATTAAATCGTGAAAACTTTGAACAATATTAAAAGGGAATATTATTGGATCATTCAAATTTAATGAAATGTTTAAGAGAGACAACATATTTTGTCATAGAGACAGATTTTTGAAAACCACAATACTTTCACCATGCACAATGAAGAGGTGAGCAAGTCAAATACAACTTCAATACCCTTTCAGTAGCGTCTATTATGTACATATCATTGGTAGGATGTAAACATGGAACTGTTGTGAAAACGTGATCAAAATATCAAGAGAGGGATATCAAAGCATTGACAACAATGGGGTCTTTGGAAGAGCCACTGAGCCTTGACCTTTGATTTGAAAAAGACGTTGCTGTTAGAGAATTCTTATTAGCTTTTTATTTAAGCAATACATAATATTAACGAAGTGAAACATTATTGTTATATTTTCATTAACAAAGTTTATTTTCATTTAAAACAATAGAATAAAATAATAGTTATAGATCAGTGAAAAGTTGCAGAATTGTTCTTCAAGATTTTTTTTTTTTTGATTATTAGGAAACTCAAATTATTTGTTTTATATAATTACAGAAAAAATTATAAAAAAGTTAAAACTGTTTAGGAACTCATTTCTGTAGAATGATTTTTGTGATAAAACGTAAAAATTATAAACATTCCAGTCTTGAAAACACACTTTCTTACAATTTATTATTTTTGGAGCCCTAACTTATAAAACACTTAAAATTCGAAATAAACACACTAAAAATTCGAGTTTTAAAATTCGAAAAACACTTAAAAATTAATGAGCTCTAACCCAGTTTGGTTAGTTTGTAAAAAAAAACCAATTTGATCTTATATTTACGTTCCAGGGACTTATATCCTAGTGATATTTATATTATCGTGGTACTTAAATCCTTGTGGTACTTATATAATTGTGGTACTTATATCCTTGTTGTACTTATATCCTTGTAGTACTTATATCCTTGTGATATTTATATCCTTGTAGTACTTATATCTTGTGGTACTTATATCCTTGTGGTACTTTTATCCTTGTGACATTTATATCCTTGTGGTACTTATATCCTTGTGATATTTATATCCTTATGGTACTTATATCCTTGTTGTACTTATATCCTTGTGGTACTTATATCCTTGTGATATTTATATCCTTGTGGTACTTATATCATTGTGGTACTTATATCCTTGTGGTACTTATATCCTTGTTGTACTTATATCCTTGTGGTACTTATATCCTTGTGATATTTATATCCTTGTGATATTTATATCATTGTGGTACTTATATCATTGTGGTACTTATATCCTTGTGATATTTATATCCTTGTGGTACTTATATCATTGTGGTACTTATATCCTTGTGGTACTTATATCCTTGTTGTACTTATATCATTGTGGTACTTATATCCTTGTGATATTTATATCCTTGTGGTATTTATATCATTGTGGTACTTATATCCTTGTTGTACTTATATCCTAGTGATATTTATATTATCGTGGTACTTAAATCCTTGTGGTACTTATATAATTGTGGTACTTATATCCTTGTTGTACTTATATCCTTGTAGTACTTATATCCTTGTGATATTTATATCCTTGTAGTACTTATATCTTGTGGTACTTATATCCTTGTGGTACTTTTATCCTTGTGACATTTATATCCTTGTGGTACTTATATCCTTGTGATATTTATATCCTTATGGTACTTATATCCTTGTTGTACTTATATCCTTGTGGTACTTATATCCTTGTGATATTTATATCCTTGTGGTACTTATATCATTGTGGTACTTATATCCTTGTGGTACTTATATCCTTGTTGTACTTATATCCTTGTGGTACTTATATCCTTGTGATATTTATATCCTTGTGATATTTATATCATTGTGGTACTTATATCATTGTGGTACTTATATCCTTGTGATATTTATATCCTTGTGGTACTTATATCATTGTGGTACTTATATCCTTGTGGTACTTATATCCTTGTTGTACTTATATCATTGTGGTACTTATATCCTTGTGATATTTATATCCTTGTGGTATTTATATCATTGTGGTACTTATATCCTTGTTGTACTTATATCCTTGTGGTACTTATATCCTTGTGATATTTATATCCTTGTGGTACTTATATCATTGTGGTACTTATATCCTTGTGGTACTTATATCCTTGTTGTACTTATATCATTGTGGTACTTATATCCTTGTGATATTTATATCCTTGTGATATTTATATCATTGTGGTACTTATATCCTTGTGGTACTTATATCATTGTGGTACTTATATCCTTGTGGTACTTATATCCTTGTAGTACTTATATCCTTGTGATATTTATATCCTTATGGTACTTATATCCTTGTTGTACTTATATCCTTGTGGTACTTATATCCTTGTGATATTTATATCCTTGTGGTACTTATATCATTGTGGTACTTATATCCTTGTGGTACTTATATCCTTGTTGTACTTATATCCTTGTGGTACTTATATCCTTGTGATATTTATATCCTTGTGATATTTATATCATTGTGGTACTTATATCCTTGTGATATTTATATCCTTGTGATATTTATATCATTGTGGTACTTATATCATTGTGGTACTTATATCCTTGTGGTACTTATATCCTTGTAGTACTTATATCCTTGTGGTACTTATATCCTTGTGATATTTATATCCTTGTGGTACTTATATCCTTGTTGTACTTATATCCTTGTGGTACTTATATCCTTGTGATATTTATATCATTGTGGTACTTGTATCCTTGTGATATTTATATCCTTGTGATATTTATATCCTTGTGGTACTTATATCCTTGTGGTACTTATATCCTTGTGGTACTTATATCCTTGTGATATTTATATCCTTGTGGTACTTATATCCTTGTTGTACTTATATCCTTGTGGTACTTATATCCTTGTGATATTTATATCCTTGTGGTACTTATATCATTGTGGTACTTATATCCTTGTGGTACTTATATCCTTGTGATATTTATATCATTGTGGTACTTATATCCTTGTAGTACTTATATATTTGTGGTACTTATATACTTGTGGTACTTATATCCTTGTGGTACTTATATCCTTGTGATATTTATATATTTGTAGTACTTATATCCTTGTGGTACTTATATCCTTGTGGTACTTATATCCTTGTGGTACTTATATCCTTGTAGTACTTATATATTTGTGGTACTTATATCCTTGTGATATTTATATCCTTGTAGTACTTATATCCTTGTAGTACTAATATATTTGTGGTACTTATATCCTTGTGGTACTGATATCCTTGTGGTACTTATATCCTTGTGATATTTATATCCTTGTAGTACTTATATCCTTGTGATATTTATATTCTTGTAGTACTTATATCCTTGTAGTACTTATATATTTGTGGTACTCATATCCTTGTGGTACTTATATCCTTGTGGTACTTATATCCTTGTGATATTTATATCCTTGTAGTACTTATATCCTTGTGATATTTATATTCTTGTAGTACTTATATCCTTGTAGTACTAATATATTTGTGGTACTTATATCCTTGTGGTACTTATATCCTTGTGGTACTTATATCCTTGTGATATTTATATCCTTGTAGTACTTATATCCTTGTGATATTTATATCCTTGTAGTACTTATATCCTTGTAGTACTAATATATTTGTGGTACTTATATCCTTGTGGTACTTATATCCTTGTGGTACTTATATCCTTGTGATATTTATATCCTTGTAGTACTTATATCCTTGTGGTATTTATATTCTTGTAGTACTTATATCCTTGTAGTACTTATATATTTGTGGTACTTATATCCTTGTGGTACTTATATCCTTGTAGTACTTATATCCTTGTGGTATTTATATTCTTGTAGTACTTATATCCTTGTAGTACTTATATATTTGTGGTACTTATATCCTTGTGGTACTTATATCCTTGTAGTACTTATATCCTTGTGGTATTTATATTCTTGTAGTACTTATATCCTTGTAGTACTAATATATTTGTGGTACTTATATCCTTGTGATATTTATATCCTTGTAGTACTTATATCCTTGTGGTATTTATATTCTTGTAGTACTTATATCCTTGTAGTACTTATATATTTGTGGTACTTATATCCTTGTGGTACTTATATCCTTGTGATATTTATATCCTTGTAGTACTTATATCCTTGTGATATTTATATCCTTGTAGTACTTCTATCCTTGTGGTACTTATATATTTGTGGTACTTATATCCTTGTGGTACTTATATCCTTGTGATATTTATATCCTTGTTGTACTTATATCCTTGTGGTATTTATATTCTTGTAGTACTTATATCCTTGTAGTACTTATATATTTGTGGTACTTATATCCTTGTAGTACTTATATCCTTGTGATATTTATATCCTTGTAGTACTTATATCCTTGTGATATTTATATCCTTGTAGTACTTCTATCCTTGTGGTACTTATATCCTTGTGGTAGTACTTATATGATATTTTTTTAAACATGTTAAAAAACCACTTTAAAGGTGCCGTCATTTTATTTACTCAGTCCCATTACGTAATGTAATAAAAGCATATCCTCAAAGTGTAATTCTCAAAAGTTCCTTTCTTGTACCTTGTAGGATATATTAAACTATATTGTTAGATCTAGGCATCTTAAACATCATTGTAAATGTAATTTAATGTTACATCAGTCGGTACATGATGAAATTCTATGAGAATGGAAATAATGAGACGATTATTCAATTTTTACAAACAGCTTTAATTGCGACATATGTTTCGCCGTTAGGCAATTTCAAGCAACTAAATTGAAAACAAAACAAGTCTAAACTAAAAATGTGAGACAAAAGGAAAGGTTAGAGTAAAGGGGTTGAGGAATGACAAAAGAAAGGTCAATTATCTAACCTGTGTAATGGAAGTGGGGGTGTTTTAGAAAACAAAGGTTACACAATAGGTCTCAATAGTGGTGATGAGTTAAGACTACTATTGAGACCTATTGTGTCACCTTTGTTTTCTAAAATACCCCCACTTCCATCCCACAGGTTAGATCATTGACCTTTCTTTTGTCATTCCTCAACCACTTTACTATAACCTTTCCTTTTGTCTCACATTTTTAGTTTAGGCTTGTTTTGCTTTCAATTTCGTTGCTTGAAAATGCCTAACGGCGAAACATATGTCGCAATTAAAGCTGTTTGTGGAATTGAATAATCGTCTCAATATTTCCATTATTGAACTTCGTAGTTTGATATATCTCTACTTTATTAACGTCAGCCAAGCCCTAATGGTCCTTGTATGTGTGTATATATTTAAGAGTGCAACCCACTTCCATCTTATCAGAGTCTCGGCTTTGAAGGACTGCAAAGCTGTACAGTATCCTCAAGGTAGAAATGTGTCTGTGGTAGAGAGGAAAAGTGGGGCCCCCGCACTTCGTCTGTTGGGTTTACTTTCAGCGGTACAACAACAATAAAAAATATAGACCTCAAATGCTTCTGTTTAAACCCCTACCCTACTTTCGTTTCTTTTATCGGTGTAAATAAGAATAAAACGTTTAAGAAAATTAAAAGGTTTACAAAGTTAAACTTTTAAGAATTAAATGTAGCTAATCAGTAATTTGTGTATCTAGTTTTCTTGTAATGGGTTGTACCGTTAATTCAGGCTAGGGAAACAAGTAGAAGGGAGGACACGCCCATTACACCAGACACACTCCTAGTCTGAGGTTACTGTACATATGTTAGCCTCCACTCGTCACATTGGTACAGTTTGGCGGCCCTATAACTATACTTATGTTACATTTAATCCAAACTAAAAAAGTAAATCGGTAAATACATAAATGATGGACTATATTCGAACTAAATTATAATCATAAGGTGAGTTCTTTCCAAGCAAACTACTTCAAAACTCAAATTCACATCAGCTGACTTTATTTATGTATAATAATAATTCAGTATCGCCGTACCCTACGGCGACGTGCCATGAATGGTCAGCACATTGAGTGTCTGTCATTGTAATTGTAGCTTTCACAACGAGAGTGAGTTACAAATCGTTGTTTCCCATCTCGTAAAAGGGTGGGTCAAAATTCTTAACGCTTACTTTTGAACCCTGAAAGTCTCACAATCTAAGGCAAACGAGAGAGGGGGCAGTAATTTCTCCATACCATTTAAGTAAATTAAGGATATCGCTGGCAATACGGCTATCAAGTTTCATTTCAAATCTAGAGTAATATTTGAATATAATGAACAGTACTCAAAGACGTATTACTCAAAATTTAATGGTTGTCATGGAAACACAATATTTAATTGTGAAAGCAGAAATAAATTTTAAAGGACTTTATAATTCTAAAAAAATACGTAATTATAAAATAATTGTTAATTTTTAAGGACGGAGGAATATAAAAGGAATAATTATTTGTAAATTAACACAGGAATGTTTATAAATAATTAAATACAAAGGGATACTTTAACGCTTATATGTAAAGGACTGACGCAAATGTAAAGATAAAACTTTGTATTAAAAGGAATTATAAAATATAAAATAAATTTACAAAAATGTTTATCGTATAGGCGAGAGTAATGGCGAGAGATTATCGTTAAGGGTTGTTTTAATGTAAAGGGATTCTTAAGTATTAAGAATTCTTTACATTTAGATAATATATTAGGAATGTTCATCAAGTTTTATACAAAAAATACAAACAGACAGACTGACGGACAACCAAGCGAGATAGATTATATGGTCAAGAAAACCTTTTTGAGGGTTTTGATTTATAGAAAAATTTCTCAAATTTTCTGCAAAGATTTATAATTCATAGACACTTTCCAAACTGATTTAATCCCTGAATAGAAACGTGTAGATTTTGTCAATAAATTTAAAAAAAGACTCTCTATATTAAGTAAGGACGTGACAATACCGAGTAACCCTAGCTGGATTTACATTTGTTCATGCAGTCTTGGGTTAGATCCCTCGCTTTCATCTTTCCTATCGTCAATTGTCTTCAGGAACGACTCTAATAAGGCATTTAAGAATTTGATGTTTTTTTTTTTAAATTTTTTATTTAATGTTATTTATAATATTCTTCATGAGGCGAAGGTAACTAAGAAGTTTTTCGTCTTTAAGAAATAAAAATAGATTTCTAAATAAAACACCATTTCTGACGACTTTTATAAACTGTTTTAATCTATGAGTAAACTCCAAGTAGATTTTGTCTACGTTTTCAAACGACACTCATGGGCTCAATTTAGTGTGTACGTGTTTGTCAATCAGGAGAAACCATAAGCAAATCGACGTCTTGGGTTAGACACCTTTCCGTCATCTTTCCTATCAGCTCGCTCTTAACCAAAGAAGGTCGTAAATCTTTGCTACCTTGGTGTGACAAGGTCTAACTGACCAGCCGTTAGTTTTGAGAAAAACAATGTCAAAGTTTTAAATTTTTATAAATCTATTATTATTGGGATTTTTTTTTTCATTTTTGGCACATAGACTAGTGATGATTAATATTTTGAAGAAAATATGTTGTTTATTTTATTTTTTCAACTACTGTAGTTATATATGTAATAAATGGACCGAAATGCAGTTAGAACCTTGTCACTTTCCCAACAAGACTCTTCAACGCCGATCCAATTAGACTGTTAAGATGCTAGGAGTCTTTATTTTATGTTAGTTTTTCCCTTACGTATAAAGCGATGATGACCTTGAAGTTTTACGCTTTTAAAAACCAAGAGAAAATTATTCGTAGATTTTTATATAAAATATCACTTTCGACAACTTTCATAAAAGATTTTAATCTACGAGTGAACATGTGTTGGTTTTGTTAACAAATGTTTAAACTAATTGAATATCATTTATATTTTTAAATTAAAGTGCAAACACATTTTCCAAACTCACCGTACAAGTGGATAAAGATTATTCTTAAATTGTTTTTTTGTTTTACTTTACAATTAAAAGTTATGAGCATCGAGAAATCCGAACTCAAATAGTATTTCGGATAACGTGTAATACATTCGACCTAATCTAAAATCAAAATCTGGCAACTCCAACATTTCCAGGGATGTATCAGCACTTAGCACATCGTTACTTCAACCCTTGCTGTAAACTACCCTACAGTATATTTAGTATTTAAGGTACGATTTTGTAAATTTAAAGTACATGTTACACGACTCTGTTTGATACAGACAATTGCAGTTTGGCTTGTGGTTTGGCAACGAATGTAGATTTTATTTTATTTTTTCCTTCATCACTTGTTTTGTAAATCGCTCACGTAAACGTATTATTGGGCTAGGATTTTGACAGTCTAAAGATTTGTATTTTCTTTAAAACCTGAGGTAGTCAAACATATAAAACCAATAAAGTGTCAAGTAGGTGCTAACTTACAATCTTGAAAGAGGAGGTAAAAAAACCTATTGGAATGTTTTATCAAAAAAACTCTGTATGTTTTATTAATCATAATGTTTTAGTTTTACAATCAATATCTGTAATAATTCCTTCACAAACATTTCAAATCTAAGTATCAGAGAAATTAAATGACTTTATGGTGCCATTATTAAGGGACAACAGCAATTAAACGATCCTAGTTCTTATGTTGTAGTTATAAAAATAGAATTGCTTTACAACTTGCTCGCTGACATAAATACAGTACAAACAACAGCGGAGTTAGGGTTTAGTTTGGAACTGATATAAAAATTTTATAGTTCTTCAAACTATCAAGAAATTGTAGGAATATCAATATTAATAAATAAGCGGTTTAAGAACGTAAAAAGGTCTGTATCTTGTGAGGGTTGTATAAGATAGAGAGCTTCATACAACCGAGTGAACTTTTGGAACAAAGTTTTCATAGGTGAAACTAAATACCTTCTTTGTTTTTTGATTTTTTCCCTTGTAATTGTCTCCTTCGTACTTGCAGTTAAACGGCTTAGATCTGGGCTCAAACAAAACCTTTCTATTTGGAAACGTTTTGCATTCTCTCTTTGATGGTGCTGCTCTACCAGTCTGTGAGATGTAGAAAGACCAATGGTACGGGCTACAAACATCCGAAGCCTGTAGCGATGTATCAGCTCTGAGGAAAGTGCTGAACTAATATGATGTTTCTTAGTTTTTTATTTCGTCTGGCCGTATGACTTTTTAATTGTTGTAACCATTGCATTATGCAATCTTAAGGTCCTAGCCACAGGGGATTTCATCAATAGAAATCTCTTTCTCCTAGTGCTTGAATTTCTCAAGTAGTTGTGCAAATCATTAAGCATTTTTTTCGTTTTAGAGTTTGGCGTCAATTCATTTTCAGGTGTTGGGTTAAGTTTCGATTCTTGTGCTTTATTCAGCCGTTTAAGTCTTTTTTTATACTTTTCGGTTTTTCTTTTGTATTGTATGATCATTTTTTCTAGAGCAGACATTTTGTTTTTTTACCTTTACCGGACTCATAAAGAAATTCGCATTTCGATTTGTACCTTAATACTGTTTCATTTAAAGTAGAATTTATATTACATTGATAAGAAAAACCAGTAAGGTGATAATTTAATCACAAAAGTCAATAGTGTTATTTTCAAGTCAAGAGTGTTACTTTTTTGAGGTAACACTCCTGACTGGTAGCAATCCTGAAAAATCTAACAGTTTAGTTGTGTAAATGCATCATGAATGAAGGCTAGAATTTGGAGGTTATGTCAAGAACTACAGTACATCAACACTTAAAAGTGTATATTAAATATCAATTTTCAAAGTTTGTTTGATGTATAAAAATACAGGTAACAATCTTAATAATGAATTAAAATACTTACAATTATTAATATGTATTATTAGTACATTTTTCTTTCTTCAAACATACAGCAATCACTTCCATATTGCTGGAAACTAGAAACAAGAAGGCTATTTTTCACCAACCATACAAAACAAATAATCCCCTTTTTCTTCTTCTAATTGAGTAACACTCCTGTTGTAACACTCATGACGAGTTGTTGGGGACAGTTTTTAAAAATCCAACCAAATAGAACACAAATAATTTAGTTAGTTTTTTTTATTTGATTCATTTAAAGTAGAATTTATATTACATAGATAAGAAAAACCAGTAAGGTGATAATTTAATCATTAAAATCAGGAGTGTTACTTAAAAGTTAAGAGTGTTACTTTTTTAAAGTAACACTCCTGATTGGTAACACTCCTGAAAAATCTAACAGTTTAGTTGTGTAAAATCATCATGAGTGAAGGCTAGAATTTGGAGGTTAGGTCCAGAACTACAGTACATCACACTTAAAAATTTATATTAAATAAAAAATGTCAAATTTTGTTTGATGTATGAAAATACAGGTAACATTTTTTACAATGATTTAAATACTTAAAACACTCATGACGGGTTGTTGGGTAACAGTTGTTTAAAAATCCAAACAAATAGAACACATATATTAAATGTTGAGCTTGACTTACGAGAAAAATCATACAGTATAACAAACACACAGAACACAATTCACTAAAAAAAAAAACAAAAAAAAACGCCTAAGTGTCAGACGCGTTTCATATCTTGTCGTCCTTGTAGTTGAAACGCGTCTGATATTTAGGAGTATTTTTTGTGAGAATTGTGTTCTGTGTGTTTTTTCTACTGTGACATAGAACACAAATAATTTAGTTTTTTTTTTTTTTTTTTTTTTCATTTAAAGTAGAATTTATATAACATAGATAAGAAAAACCAGTAAGGTGATAATTTAAACACTAGAGTCAGGAGTGTTATTTTTAAGTCAAGAGTGTTAGTTTTGTGAGGTAACACTCCTGAAAAATCTAACAGTTTAGTTGTGTAAATGCATCATGAGTGAAGGCTAGAATTTGGAGGTTAGGTCTAGAACTACAGTACATCAAAACTTAAAAGTGTATATTAAATACCAATTTTCAAAGTTTGTTTGATGTATAAAAATACAGGTAACACTCTTGACAATTATTTAAAATACTTACAATTATTAATATGTATTATTGGTATATTTTTCTTTTCTTCAAACATACAGCAATCACTTCCACATTGCTGGAAACTAGAAACAAGATGGCTATTTTTCACCAACCAATCAAAACAAATAATCTTTTTTTCCTTCTTCTAATTGGGTTACACTCCTGAAGTAACACTCATGACGGGTTGTTGGGGACAGTTGTTCAAAAATCCAAACAAATGGAACACAAATAATTTAGTTAGTTGTATTTATTTGTTTCATTTAAAGTAGAATTTATATTACATAGATAAGAAAAACCAGTAAGGTGATAATTTAATTACTAGAGTAAGGAGTGTTACTTTCAAGTCAAGAGTGTTAGTTTTGTGAGGTAACACTCCTGACTGGTAACACTCCTGAAAAATCTAACAGTTTAGTTGTGTAAATGCATCATGAGTGAAGGCTAGAATTTGGAGGTTAGGTCTAGAACTACAATACATCAACACTTAAAAATGTACATTAAATACCAATTTTCAAAGTTTGTTTGATGTATAAAAATACAGGTAACAATTTTGACAATGTATGAAAATACTTACTATTATAATTATGTATTCCGGGTATAATTTCCTTTTCTTTAAACATACACTTCCACATTGCTGGAAACTAGAAACAAGATGGCTATTTTTTACCAACCAAACAAAACAAATATCAACCTTTTACCTTCTTCTAATTGGGTAACACTCCTGAAGTAACACTCGTGACGGGTTGTTGGGGACAGTTGTTTAAAAATGTATGTCTAAAAATATTAGTAGTAAATTTTATATTTCTAATCTATATTCCCTAACAATAATATTATTCCATAAATAATATGTTATATATGTTAATATGTTATATTGTTTATTTTTTTACAAATCAAACTCTGAATACAGATGAAAGGACAGCAGAAAATTAAGACTAACCCACATATAAGAATTAAAATTAAAAAATTAAAAACCCTACAAATAAGGTTTGGTGTGAAAGTTGGTTTGAATAAATATGCTTCCTTATTTTGTATATTTAAAACAAGCTTAAATCATTGGGAAACCATAAAAAATTATAATAAATTGGCGGGATAAACTAAACCCGTCGGGTCATTTTCAAATTAGATACATCTTTTGGTTTGAGTGGGTTAAATATGAACTTTTCTAAAAATTCATAGTTTGTACAGAGAGTGCATCCTTGTATATTTACAATACCATACATCCTTAATTCTCCGAGTTTACCCCTTAATTTTCATTTTTTTTAAACGTTTTCAAAAACATTGCACCTCTAATTGTCATGGATGTTACTATAAGTAAATAAAATTAAAAATACTAATTAATTGATACAAATATTAATATTGGACCACTAATGTGTAATAACTGACTTAAATCCTATTATGTGTTTTAAAAAAAGAAGATTTTATCATAATTATTGAATTTATTACACTTTTTATATCAGGAGTGTTACCTGTTTAAATTTATTAAATATTCAAAAGGTATTTTTTTAAAAATATATTTTGTAACTACATTAAAAGAGTCATGTTCTATAGAATAGTTATTTGTGCAACTAGTGAGCAAAGTAGCACTTTTTTAAACGAGAGAAAAATGTTGACCCACGAGGCTTGCCGAGTGCGTCAATTTTATCAAGTTTAAAAAAGACACTTTGCTCACGAATTGCACATTATACTTTGTCTACAGTTGTTATTTTGTGACAAATAAAAAACATACTTCATCAGTAACACAATTTATTAAAACATCAATAATTTAATACAATAGCGTTCAAACAAACAATCAATTACAATTCGATCTTTTAACTGAATTTTTTAAAATATTAGGCTTCAGCCTACTTGTTTACAAAAGTACAATAATTGGTGAAAGTAGCATTTTTGTAGTCATAAATAGTTGTTCCTCCACGAGTAGTAGGCCTAGATGAAGAGGTTGTTGAAAGCTTCTGAAGTTTTGTCATTTTATGAAATAACTAGAAGGGCCTGCAGAACTTCCAAGAATCTTTTTCCCGGTAGCAACTTTGTTTTAGAGGTATTCTTGTTACCATTGTTTTCCTTTAGCCATGACAAAAACAGTTCATACTGGCGGTCGTACTTTTTCTCCTTGATTTGACAGAAAGGAGATTTAGTATAACGTTGTTAGCTTTTTCCGCTAATTAATGAAGGGTATTTGACAGGTTTTCATCCTCTGAACTGTCCATATTTTAAAACTAACTACACAAAATAATATAGCAGTAGTGCTAAACAACACATCAACACTGAGTAGAACTTCTCACGTCAAAACTGAGGTTATTTATGAATATTACAAATAACTTAGGTGTATTGTTGAGGAAACGGGATTGCCAACTTCGAAACCCGACAAACGAAAAATACTCTCCGTGAACCATACACTGTCAATCATCTTCATTAATAATTACTTCCCTTTTCAACTTTAAAACGTTGTTTTGTTGTTTATTTATGTTATTTTACATGTAAGAATTAATCTAACATACATACGGGACATTTCCTGTATATTATAAATCAATTCAAATAAACTTAACCTAAATTTCGTTTTGTTCAGTTGCTATTCGGAGTGAGCAAAGTAGTGTGCAAAGTAGTGGGCAAAGTGAAACTGTTGAGAAATCAGCTGTTTTGCAAAAGAATTTAGATGAACAAAATGCCACTTTGTCAACAACTGTAGACAAATAAATCTTTAAATCCACAATTTAATAATTTTCTTCACTATATTTTATATTGTTTATATTAAGTAAAACTCATGACAGAAGATAATACTCCTGAAATAGGTATAAAGAATTGATGTAATTAAACCCGTTTACAGAAAGTTTTGACAATCAAAAGATTTTCAATGTTTTTGTCTACTTAAGTTCTTCATTCAAACTACAAGGGAACTGGTAAATAAGACGTTCTCCTTTCTTAACCATTTTAGGTTGTGGCAGTATAGCTTTCACTTGTTTAAAGTCAATTAGTGATTCATCACTTTCATCAGCGGTAAAAGTATTACCTTTTTTGCCATTTTTAATTAAGAACATCACAACTTAATCCCCCATCTTCTTCATCCAAGCACTCCTTAGTAATTACTGCAGCATAAGTATGTTTTGTTTTTTTCTTGCTCCACCTGTAACACAATATTTACTTAGATCTATTAGTTTATATTTATAATCATCTATATAAAAAATATTCCATAGTTTCAAAAATGTATTCTCAATACAAGTTTATTCAAATTATGTGAAAAATAAAAAAATATTAATAAAGTGGCAGGACCTTAACGTTGCATCCAATTTGAAAAATGACCCAAATATAATGAAAAGACAATTTGAAAATTACATCTTTGGGTACTGATATACTATTTAAATTCTGAACAGAGGTGTTTTTTTTTAAAAGATCCTAATGTTTTACGTGAGTTGGGAAATATAAAAATATTTATAGCCAAGGCAGGCACTGATTTCCAAAACGGCCTGTCACAGGATAGTCTTGATTGGCTGTACGGATTTTGTTCAAAACTTAGTCATCTAAGGAAACAACAGAATGTCGAAGAACATAAATATTATACACAAATAGCACAAACTTTCTTGCATTTATATTTACTAAAAGAAACCCTGAGCAATCGAAATTTGTGGTGACTATCTTCTAAATATTCCTAATTTAGTGAGGAGATTCGTTTGTTCACCTTATACTCTAGGCATAACATTTGAACTATTACATCATCTCCCCGCCCCCCCATAAATTGTATCAGATTTTTGTTCGGAATCACCATTTTCAAAAATATTTAACAGCATTTTATGTATTAACATAATTAGTTAATAAAACATTATTCTTCAGTTACAATAATAACTTTCAACTTAGTTGGAATTAATTGAAAGATTTCTTTAATAAAGATTTTTTAAATAAAAATAAGAAGGATGTATTGTTTTACAGCACACAGAGCGTATTTTTAATAACATAAATTCGGTCAAAGTATAAAGATGACTATTTTTGCGCGTCCTTTAATTTTTTTGTTGCCATGGAAACCAGGCGTTACTGGGAAGTTAATCTTTGCGAGTTGTATCAAACAGTAGACGAACACTTAAGATAAGGTCCTAAATACAAAGTCTAGTTATGTTATGTTACAACAGGTTACTTGTGTAGTTATAAATTAATGATGCGGTTTTAGAATGATAACCTATTAAAATTAATGTAAATAAAACATCCTCTAAATATGAAAGACATTGAAATTAATTAAAATAGCTCATAATAAAACAAGTTAATCCCCACCATCATACATCCCGATTATAAGATCTTTTCAATGATTTTCTTCACGACTAACATTACTATTTGGAGGTTTGAGTTTAACCCTTTTGTCAAAATGATATATATATATATATATATATATATATATATATATATATATATAATTTTAATTTTAATATATTTGAGTAAGTGCAATTTAAGCACATTTTTGGAAAGAATATCTTCTCTTGAATTTAGGATAAAAATTTGGTTTATGTTTCGTGGTAACAATAAAACTAACTATGAAACACTACTTTTTGACGTTTTGGAACACTCTGTACATAGGCAGTAAGATTAGTTAAAACGTTTTTTTTTCCAAAATGATCTGTGAACAGAGACCTTTATAATGAAGTATCACTCCATCTAACTTTACATTTAAAAATTTTCCAAAAACGACCCCCACCCTCAAAAAAGCACTTTTGGAACATTTTTGAGATTTGAAAACATTTTTACTAAATTCTCTAGGGGGTATAGGGGGTCAAAATAAGGAGGTTTAAGTTAAAAAGAAGGCTGTAGCTCATTTGGTTCAGTCGCTATACATTGCGCACAGGTGGTCTGATTCACTCTGTATCAAAACATATTGACAGCAATTTTGATATTATCAGTTCCTACTACAACATTTCATCTGTTTTCATTTGTTTTAGTTTCCCACGATGGCAGGTCTAAATTACTTTTACGGTTTCCTGAGAGCATAAAACTTAATGATCTGTCAAAAAGAAGGTAATTATTTTGGCGATTAAAAATTTAACCTATACTACGTATATTGGTTAAGAAAATCGTAAAGAATACGGCCGGAATTTAAACTTTTTAAGGGATGAAAATTTAAAATTTATTAATCCTTATCTATCTTGAGTAAATTGCATAGATGGTAATTATAACTTGAGTTAAATGATGATCAATGAATAAACGAAGTTTAAATTGGAGATATTTCTTATTAAAATTACAGACACGCAGATTCTGAAACTAACATAACGAGTAAAATCAAATGTACAAGACACACTGTTCCCATATTTATAACGATAATAAATACTTCCCAAACCACAAAAACAGGAATTTACGTATTCTTGCTTACATTTCGATGACATAGTCGTCTTCATTAGTGCTAGATGTATATTTATCTTGGGATGAAGTATAATAATTACTGTGTTTACGGTTTGGAAATTATTTATTTTCCTTCTTATAATAGGTTAATCAATATGCCTGCAAATTACAATGACACAAACTTTCAGTGACTACTGCAGATATTTTTACATATTAATTTGTTAATATTGCACCGCTACTGTGAGTGTTACAGGGAAGCATTGCCGTTAATATTTTCAAAATATTGAGGCTTACCACGTTTAAAATAAAGCATTGGAAAATTGTTGATACATTTCCGTATCTGACATACTCCATTATACCACGACATTTTGTGTTGCTCATTTGGTAATTAGAAATTAGGCAATGAATTGTTTCAAAAGTTTGCATTTTTACATTTAATTGTCATTTTTTAATGTTCCCTAATTAAAATGGTTTCTGTATTTGGGTCATAGGTGAAATAAAAAGCAATGGTTAAAAAAAAATTAATATGAACATCTTAAATTAGTCAAACTCTAATCGTAACCTATTTTTCTAAATGATTGTAGAAAACATGTTCAAAGTCCAATATTTTCAACAGTTCTTAAATATTTGGATCAATGAAACAAAACCCATTACACTCTTATCGTAGTAATTTCACGTTTATATTACAACAAAAGATAAACTAGTAAAATGGAAATGAAACTCTAAAATCTACATGGGGTAATATTACCCCCTTCTCACTAATCCCACAGGAATATATCTGTCCCACATTCCAGACTCTTAATATACATAAATCATACACTTATAATGCTCCAGTTATTTAGATTCGTACAATATTTAGATAATAATTCTGTTTTCATCTAGATTTCATTTTATAATCTTTCGACCTTTGAAGAAGGATTTCACCACTAACCGTTTTAACAGGGGATAGTTTACCCTAATTTATCTTTCGAGAGGAACGAGTTACTTTTCAACTGAACCATTTGAAATTTCCTTTGACTGTCCTTGTATTTATTACGCAGTTACTGATAAACAAGTGCAATAATCCTTAGTTCAATTTACAAATAAATTCCTTCGCATCTAGGCTGTTGATCGATATATGAACAAGTATATTTTGTTTTTAATTTCGGCCACTAAGGAAAATTCACTATAATAAACATTTTTATGTAGCCTACGGAATTGCCCAGTTTACTAAATATATACAACATTTTGTTTTTTCACAAAATAGTTTTTATTTCCAGAACGATTAGACAAATTGAATCGGAATTTGGCATGGTACCTATAAAAATTAGTACATTTTTTAAGAAAAATGCCAATAGACGATTGTGTGGCTCTTTCCATATCCCATTGAATATTGTAAGTATCAAAAAATCGAACGAAAGATTACATTAAAACTATGCATATTAATTTAAAGGACACAACATTTTATTATGGTTAATTATGCATAGGAATTCCCTGTCTTTGAAATATTACAAAAAGTTCCACTGTAATCCTTCATCCAATTGTTTCAGTAATTACAATATTCTATATGAAACTAAGAGAACAAGAAACGTCTCTTGACTATTTACGAAAAAGTTACTGTATTTTAGTTGTTTATATTTAAAATATTAAGTAGCCTCCCTTTTTAAAAGAGTTATTAAATTAAATTTTTTTTTTTTTTATTTTCCCAAAATTTTCTTCACCATATTAGGTAACATGTCATGTTTCAATTCAATCCGCAAACCGTTTTGGATATAAAAAGTATTATGTCATATAAACAAAGTGGCGGATATCGGGGAAACTAAGCCATTACGGATATATGTTTACAGGAAAGTTTTCTTAATTTTTATGTGGAAAACTAAATCCTGAAGTTTGGAAACACAATTTTGCAACATCCTGTATAAAAAATAAAACATTTTCAAAATACACAGTTACAAAAAATTTAATAAAGTTATAAAGTTATAAGATTTAAAAGTTATTAATTTGCGTTAGCAATTAAATTGTTTTGTTTAAATAGGTTTCCTCTAATTCTTTATATAACTTTCATACAGTAACCATAGCTGTATCTCTCTCTCTCTCTCTCTCTCTCTCTCTCTCTCTCTCTCTCTCTCTCTCTCTCTCTCTCTCTCTCTCTCTATATATATATATATATATATATATATATATATATATATATATCCTTCGCATATTAAAGCAACATATAAACAATAGTCAGATCCATTACGCTTCCAACTTGTGTGTGACAAAACCAACTGAGACCCACCAGTAGAGAGAGTTAAAGTTTATTTTTAAGTTTATTACTAAATTACTTACGTCTTAGCAAACTTGTGTTTAGTATTTATTATAATTTCATAACAGCTGTGTATACAGAATACATTGTGATATTGCAATAAGCAATATATATAGGTCAAACTGGAAGGAGTTTTAAAACCAGCTTCAAAGAACATTTACCACATAATAACTTATCTAAAATAAGCTCTAATTACGCTGAACACCTGATAGACAACGACCATAAATACACGGACATTGCTAGTAATCTGGAAATCATTCACATTCTAAACAAAAGCAGAACTATGGATGTACTAGACGAGTACCAAATATATAAACAATTCAAAACCAACCCAGACTGTTTATTAAATGATAAATTGAATTTTGCATCCAACTGTCTATGTGATACGCTTGCTACATTAGATAAGAATGTCAAGTATTATGAGTTTTTAGACTGTCATATTCCCTCAGTGAACAGTTGACCACTACATTAGCATGATGTGGCTATATTATCTCAACTTTATTTTATATTATTTTCGACCTGTACTGCAGTACCAAACATTTTATGTTTATTTATTTTTGTAAAATGTGTATCAGTGTGTTGTGTAAACGTGTTGTTTCATCTGATGATGGTACGTGTTATACCGAAACAGCTGTTATGAAATATTAATAAATAATAAACACAAGATTGCTAAGACGTAAGTAATTTAGTAATAAACTTATTGTAAAGCATTCATAAGGCAATATGGAATTTTATTATAGTTTATATTTCAGTAAAGGCAGACACCATTCCATTGTTATAAAATTATTTACTTTTTGTCAAAAATGAAAAATCTCTTGGTCATAGTTCCCTTATAAAAAAAAGAAGAAATGAAGATGAAAAAAGATTCCTAGCCCTGGAAATATATAATAGTTATTATAGTCATTACAGATCTAGATTTTCTCAAGAGAGACCTGATAGAAAAGATAAAATAGAGGTATCTATCTAAAGATTACGTTTTAAATGGTGTAGAATACAGCTAGTATATGTCGAGATTGACAAGCCCCTTACTACTTGTAGTGACCTCGGAGTGACCTTATATATATATATATATATATAAGGATATACATTTAGTATTAACTACAGCTTACTATTAATTTACCCATGAAATATAAATATATCACAATTAAAAGGGTTTATCTCTCCCCCTCCCCACAACACGATTGCCCCGAAAGAGTAATAGTCAGTGTTTCAAAACAAATTCCTTAAAGTAATTTCTGAATTTAATGAGGATTTTAACTTATTTATGTCGTAATCCATGTTTACAATACCATTCCATATCGATAGCACTTTGTATCTCTTACGTTTAGACAGCCGATATAAACAGTTTATTTTGTTTAGTATGTTATTCATTCTTCTACGTGGGTTTAGTGTCCCAGCTAGCTTCAATTTTATGGGCTTAGTTGCACTCCAATAGTTTGTCTTACTGTTTTGTTTTATTAGTTTATTACTGTTTTGTTTTGTCTTACTGTATTGTTTTTGCCAACTTTTACTCTATTTCTATCAATAATTACAATAGTTTTATGAAGCCTTAGGGTTCTCTAATTACTATAATATTTGCTTCGTGTGAAAGACATTCCCGTTAAATTTCCGTATTTAGTAAAACATTTCCCCTGGAGCTGTAGATTACATCTGAGAGGAGGAGAAATGTACTTGGCCTTAAAATTCTATTTTACCTCTCCGCTTAATCTGTTACTCTACGTTTAAACCGCCGTTACAGGTATTAAGCATTTAAAGTTAGAGCATGTTGATGATTTGTAAAATAGATAAACAATTGCAAATTTAAATTGTGAACGTAACATTTGGAACCTTACGATGATTAGTAAGAAAGTTATTGAAAAATGTAACTCTAAACTCTGATCTAACAGGAGAATAGAATGGTAGAGATTGATCTAACAGGAGAATAGAATGGTAGAGATTGATCTAACAGGAGAATAGAATGGTAGAGATTGATCTAACAGGAGAATAGAATGGTAGAGATTGATCTAACAGGAGAATAGAATGGTAGATATTGATCTAACAGGAGAATAGAATGGTAGAGATTGATCTAACAGGAGAATAGAATAGTAGATATTGATCTAACAGGAGAATAGAATGGTATATATTGATCTAACAGGAGAATAGAATGGTAGAGATTGATCTAACAGGAGAATAGAATGGTAGAGACTGATCTAACAGGAGAATAGAATGGTAGAGATTGATCTAACAGGAGAATAGAATGGTAGAGATTGATCTAACAGGAGAATAGAATGGTAGATATTGATCTAACAGGAGAATAGAATGGTAGAGATTGATCTAACAGAAGAATAGAAGGGTAGAGATTGATCTAACAGGAGAATAAAATAGTAGAGATTGATCTGACAGGAGAATAGAATGGTAGATATTGATCTAACAGGAGAATATAATAGTAGATATTAATCCAACAGGAGAATATAATGGTAGAGATTCGACAGAGTCTACCCTACGTCGAGAGAGTGATGATTTATGAAATTACGAGCTTCGAAAAACCTTTGTAACAAATTTTTTAAACAAACTCGCTCTAATTTGTAAGATCCATTGAGTTGTAAATCCTCTACTAATACACAGTAATATTTCCTATAAAACAGCGACGTATAAATATGGACCCTAAATTTTTATATAGTCTTGGGTTAGATCCCTCTTGATCAACTCCTGTCATTTTTCTAGCTGATACAATTAAGAGATTGGGTTATTTCTTTCTTTTTTTTTTTTAAGGCAATGATGACCGAATGGATTTCCAGTTTTAATCAACAAGATAAATATAAATGTTATTAAAGAAACCAATATTAGGTGAAGTTTAACGACACATGTTTTGTTGAATTATTCCAGTTTTTTGATTTGTAAGCTGATGGCCCATTTTCACCTGGGGATAGTTGAGATAGTTTTACAAAGAAATTTTTTTTTAGCACGCCTCTTATCGTGGTGCTATGGAAATAAATTATGCCTAAACACAGCAACCAATTTTGATCAAAATACACCCATATAAAATAAAGATAAGATAATTACTTTAGGGGTACAAAACACCCTTGGAGTGAAACATTTTCAACCCCCTTTGTTAGTACTCGGTAGACCTGTAGAGACCTACACCAAACCATGTTAAAAATACACGGCTCTGGGACTCCTGGATCCAGAGTTATGATTTAGGGGTAAAAACACCCTTGGAGTGGAACATTTTCAAAACCCTTTCTTAGCTTGCTTCAACTGACCTACCACAAACCATGTTAAAAAATTCATAGCTCTAGGCTTCTTGGATCCAGAGATTTCGTGATCAGTCAGTGGGTTACAAAAAAATAATAATAATATAATTAAAAAATAAATATAATTTACTTTTATATAAATTTGTAAATTTAATTTAAATCAGATCAGTAGAAATATACACTGGTGGACAGAACATCGGTAATAAATCATTTGATACAATAAAAATATTAAAAACTCATTTCGCATCTTTGTACCAACTGCAACCAATCATTTATCTTGCACACTTCATTTCATTTCCGACAACATTTTGTTACATTTCCAGATAATGGAGAATTAAATATCTAAATGTACATAAATCTTCTGTGACAATAATATATGAGATAAACCCCATTATTCACTTTCACATGACTGGTAATGATTTCATATAACTTGAATAATTTGGAGTTAAATAGTGTGTTATTAAATCTAAGGATTGGGGGGGTATGGAATGTGATAGTTAGGGATGATTTTATTATCAAAAATGCGTTTTAAAAAGGAGTGTAATTATTAGTTAGTAATACTTTTTCCGGTTTTAATTTGGAAGAAAATATAAAACTATTTGTTAAATAGTTTTATTTAAATTATTTTCTCACAGATTGACTTTCGTAATCCAATCTATAAAATACAAAACGTTTAACATTATCCACTCTCAACGTTCATTGGACTTTTCAAATGTATGATTAATTAATTTTTCAAGTTTTTGTTTACAAACATTATATTTTATTTCTTAAATATGTTTTAGACATAGTTAGACTTGTGTTAAATTGTTTATTTTAGGCATAACATTGACACAATATCATAATATATTGATTCTCTATTCTTTAAATTTATTACTTCTATAAATATATAATTTTAGAAATAGGTGCTTTAAGTGTAGTTGGAGACTTACCACCCTCATCAGTTTTCTCTGAAGTCAACTTTCGTTTATTTATTATAGCTTTAATCTCTACCACACCAAACTGCACAGAATAAACCGCGTACCCAGGGAAGCAGTCGAAACCACTACATCAGGTCTTAAAGTGATCCATTGAACGATTGCGAAATTAGAACACTAGTATTCTGTCGTAATCAAACACCTGAGATTATATTATAAATACCAGTAAAGGGTTGTGAAATTTTGTCGTTATGAAAATTGCATTACTTTTAAGTTGTTTGTCAGTACTAAAATGCAGCATTTTCAGCGAAGTATTTGCACGTCACACAATGTTACTTCTTTCTATCTTTTTTGTAACCTCTCATATAAATATATATTTAGTATATCCTACAATATATTCAAAAAGTTTTACTTCTACGCCAAACTTCAAAGCTTCTGTGTTTGGTTACAATTTCGGAATGAACAGACAAATTCGTTAAAAAAAGTTGCATCAAAATCTTTAAAATGGACACTCTCGATAAGTCAAACTATAAATGTAACCTACAACAGGTGTTCTGAATAATTGCAGAATAATCGGGACAATTTGTCCAAAGGTAGTTTGTTGGATATTTGAATCAGTACAACAAAAACTCATTATGTTCTGATTACAGTTCACATTTATATTACAACAAAAGCTAAATTAGTAAAATGAAAATGTAACTGTATATTCAACAAGTGGTCAATTTTCTTCCCTCCTCACTAACTCCCACGGGAATATTTTCCTGACCCATTCCAGACTATTAATATTCATAAACCAAACATTCGTAATGCCTCAGAAATTTAGAGTTGTAGAATATTTAGATAATTATTAGGTTTCTTCTCGATCCCATTTTATAATATTTTCACATTTGAAGAAGGATTTCACAATCGTTTGAACAGGGGATGGTTTATCCTAATTTATTTTCCGAGCTGAGCGAATTACGATTAAACTTGATCATTTGATGTTTAGTTTGTATGATCATTCGTGTATTTGTATTTGTTAGTCTGACGAGTGTAACAGTCCTTAGTAAATTTATAAATAATAAGATTTTTCACACCTAGGTCAATCGATATGTGCATATATTTATTTAATGACAGTAACTGAAAACTGTTACAACTTGGGAAGTTTATATCTCCCCTTAAAATAAAAAAAAGCATAATACTTCTTTCACGTTAAAACAATAATTTATAATAAGGTTAATTGATTTTATTTTTTTTTAACTTTTTTGTAAAACATCACAAAAAGAATTTTCCTTGTTTTAAGAATAACACTAAATGTACTGTTTTATTGAATAAATTTTCAGACCAATTAATCAACATTATTTTGGAATTAATATTCTGCTGTCTTGATTTATTAGGTATTTGTAAAGATATAGTTACATTTATTATAAATATATTGTGTACTGGTAGACAGAACAAGTGTAATAGTTTATTTATAAATATTATACTATCATGGTACTAAAATCTCATCTCGAACATTTATACTTATATATAATTTATCTCATTATTACATTAGAGTATATGAGGGTTAGAGGTTTGGATATTACTTTTTTTTCTTTTTTTTTTAGGGCGATGATGATCGAAAGACTTTTCATTTTTAAATAACAAGAAGAAGTTAAAATTAACCAATATTAAGTGAAATACATCCACACAAGTATTTTTGAATTATTCCGATGCTCTAGGCTTCCTGGATCTAGAGTTATTATTTAGGGGTAAAAACACCCTAGGAGTGGACCATTTTCAAAACACTTTCTTAGTACGCGTGTACAGGCCTACCCCAAATATGTTAAAAATCCATAGCTCTAGGCTTCTTGAATCCAGAGATTTCGTGAACAATCAGTGGGTTTTAACTTAATATATATATATATATATATATATATATATATATATATATATATATATATATATATATATATATATATATATATATATATATAAACAATAATATATGAGATCAACCCAATAATTCATATCAACATGACTGGTATTGATTTCATATAACTTGAGGAAATCTATTGGAATAAGTGGTGTTAGTTTCTGTGTTATTAAATCTAAGTAATGGGGGATGTGGAATGTGATAATTATTGACGATTTTCTTATAAAAAGTGTGTTTTAACTAATGAGTTGGAGGTGAATTGAAAGGAAATGTTGAATTGTTGAAGTGTATTACGTCTGATACAATCTGAAATTATTAAAATCTACAACTCCAACTTCAGCAGGGATGTATCTCCCACTTATCACACAGTTACGTCTTCAACGTCTGTTGCAAACTATCATCGAAAAATATATTTAGGATTTACAGAGAATTATGTTATCTATGTTAATAAAGTCTTTTAAAAACAGTGCTTTAAACTGTGTAGACTTCGTCCACTTGAAATATGAATGTGTAAGCGATTCTAGACAATAAATCTTCTAGCCTGTTGACTTTGTTGGGTCATCTTCGGCTAATTAAGATTTGGAATCTCCAGTGAACGTCAACGGGAAATGTCAAAAAAGCTTGGCGGACTTTGTTGGGTGATCTTCGGTCAATTCAGATTTGGAATCTCCCGTGAACGTCAACGGGAAATTTCAAAAAAAGCTTGGCTGACTCTGTTAGGTCATCTTAGGCCAAATCATATTTCGAAAGCTTGGCTGACCCTGTTAGGTCATCTTAGGCCAATTCATATTTCCAATCTCCTGTGAACGTCAACTAAAATTTTAAAATAGCTTGGCGGACATTGTTGGGTCATCTGCGGCCAAATGAGATTTGGAATCTCCCGTGAACGATAACGGGAAGGTTCAAAATAGCTTGGCGGATTTTGTTTAGTCATATTCGGAAAAATGAGATTTGGATTCTCCCATGAACGACAACGGGAAATTTCAAAATAGATTGGCGAAGTTTGTTGGGTCATATTCGGCCAAAAGAGATTTTGAATCGCCCGTGAACGACAACCAGAAGTTTAAAATAGCTTGGCGTACTTTGTTGGGTCATCTTCGGCCAATGAAGATTTGGAATCTACCGTGAACGTCAAAGGGATATTTCAAAAAAGCTTGGCTGACTCTGTTTGGTCATCTTAGGCCAATTCATATTTTGAATCTCCCGTGAACGTCAACTAAAATTTCAAAATAGCTTGCGGACTCTGTTGGGTCATATACGGTCGTATGAGATTTAGAAGTTTTAAATTGGAGATTTGGAAGTTGATCTCCCGTGAATGTCAACGGGAAATTTCTAAATAGCTTGGCTGACTTTGTGGGGACATCTTCGACCAATTCAGATTTGGAATCTCCCGTGAACGTTAACAAGAAGTTTGAACATAGCTTGGCTGACTTTGTGGGGATATCTTCGGCCAATTCATATTTGGAATCTCCCGTGAACGTCAACGGAGAGTTTGAAAATAGCTTGGCGGACTTTGTTGGGTCATCTTCGGCCAATTCAGATTTGGAATCTCCCGTGAACGTCAACAAGAAATTTCAAAAAAGCTTGGCGGACTTTGTTGGTTCATCTTCGGGCAATTCAGATTTGGAATATCCCGTGGACGTCAACGGGAAACTGTTTAAGGATGGCCGCCATTTTGACAATTTCAATTCGATTTGTCTGAAGTTCAATAGGGTTCTATGAGCACATTATAGTTTCATATTCCTTGATTTATTTGTATAATCACTATCTTTCTTTTATACATACGACAACGACGAATGGACGCCATGTCGTAAGATAATGGTTTTTTGAGGTCATGAAACGTGAAATCTGTTAAAAAACGCCGGCAAATTTTTGTTACGGTTACCAATCCCACCTATACTTCGTATACTGGGTTTGTAAGATTGTAATTAATCTAAAACTTTACTTCTCAAGTTTGCCATTGATGTCACTGTTTGTGTTCATCCACACTTAATTCCCAAGTAAATAATTGTGTTTACTTTTTTGTTTAACTTTTCAATTTTCTCCAGGCTAACAAGATCTGGACTGAAGTTATCCGCACAAACTTTCCAAGTAAATACGTTGATATTCTCACCACGTGAAAGCGCAGTACCTCCATTTTAAAGACAAGTCCTTCAAATTAGTGATTATTTTCCAAGCGGAGTTTTGTAGCGGAAGGAGCATGTTTTAAGGAATGAATGAAATCTATTTTGTTCCAAATCCACCATGAGTTTCATTGCCTTTCGGTTTTGGAAGCTAATCGATTTTAGTACGTGTTTGAATGGAGGAAATACTCCGTTAGTGATTGTTGTGGTGGTTTTCGTAAAAAAATGGTGTTATTGCTAACAGCAAGATGCACTTACTTATTTACCTACTAGAGAAGCACACACAACTGGCTGTTGGTTTTGTATGGTTTGTAATACAAGGAAGTACTTCTATGAATAGGATCTCTACTTGATGATTCCTAATGTCAGTGATCATCGCTCTTAAAAATTAGAAACGTTAGCAATCATTTTGAGTGGACTATATTTTATTTATATACATTAAACAATCTAATAAGACATCATTTAACGTATGGAAAAACAAAAATTAACAGATTAAATAATCAACGATTTATTTGAATAAATGACTCGGTGAAAGATTTTCTCACAGAATCGCTCATTAGAAAAAAAAAAAAAAAAAACAGTTCTCAGTGTGGTAATAAGTCCCACTAGATTAAAGCTCTATGAACTGTCCAAGTGATTTGATCAAAGTTTGTAATGTTGACTAAATAAATGGCTTGCGTTATTCATTACAATTGGAAATCTAGCTCACCGGATATGCTTATAAATAACTTTTAATATGAAATGCAAAAAAGGAGATTACATGAACCGTGTAGAAGAATACCACATATACAAAAATGAACAATTAATTTGCTAAATGACAAAAAACAGTTTGATGCAACCCCCACTTATGAACTAATAAGCCAGCTTACTAGGAAGTAGACATCAGCTGATAACTCACTAGTATATTGTACAATGTCAGCCCAGAGACATGTTAGATTTCATTTGTGCGCGTGTGTTGTTTGTGTTATGTGTATTTACAAATTTGTGTTTAAATGTTTTTAATTGTGTTTTGACCACCCGACGATGGACGTAAAAAGTCCGAAACACGTGTAGTGGTAATATAATATATGTACTGAAGGAAAAACTTCAAAAAAGGATTGCTGGCGGTGAGTAACATATTAAAAGTTAAATAAATGGGCTGACATAGATATTGTTATCTCTTGATCTGATAAGTACACAATAAAAAATGTACTCCACAAACATGTTGTGCCTTCCTGAACATTAGACCTAATTAACTTTTTTATATAATCACACATATATATTGTACGTCTACTGCTATTTTAAATAATAATGAAAGTTTTATAATTATTGAAAATCTATTGACTATAAATTGTAAATATTATTTTTCACTGTTTGTATTATCAAAATAGTTAATAAAAAACATTCAATTATTATATCAACACAATTAAAGTCATCTATATTATCATTTATATGAGGGAATAATTTGATATTATTAAATCCGCGAGAGTTTTTATTAAAATCATTTCAGTAGGAGATCGGAAGTACAATGTTAGGATAGTTTTAGCTTGAAAAAAAAGTGGTACTATATAATGGAGACAGCAAGATGTACTTCTGAACAGTACACAACAAACTGTATGCTGATTTTGAATGCCTTGTAGTACTAAAAAGAGTCATAGAGAGCAGCACTTCAAAGGATCTCGAACTAGTTGATTTAAATGTAAATTGGACTTAGTTAAAATAACTCTATTATTTAAGTAATTATAATAAAGTTAAGATATTAATTATATGTTTTATATTAAACATTGATAATAGGATGATGTGAAGTCTCATGGGTTGAGCAAGTTGTGTGATAATTAATTAGAAGCCCAACACAAAGCAGGAAGGGACAAAGCCTGTCAGTTCAACGTGTAACGTGTGGCCTTTAACAATACATATCTTAATATAGAAATCAATTAATCAACTCTTGTCTTAAAGTATTGTAAATCTATGTCTTTTAATAATTTTCAGTTTATTTACAGGAGAGTTTTATAACTCGTCACATGTTGATGAACAAAGCGAGAAGAGTGATTAAAGTCGTTATTTTGCCTGTTAATCATTATAAATTGTTGTAATTTTAATATAAAATTGATTAGTTTATTTTCTATTTTAGTATAGTTTTTTAGCTCGTTAAAGCTGGAATGCTTACGTGTAAATTTGAAAAATAAAATCATTGAAGTTAATTTACAACATTCCTTGGAAACTATTTAGTTTTTGCTTAGTCAATTAGATTAGTAACATGTTAAAACGAGCAGTAAATGAAAAGCTACAGTCAAATTCATCATTTAGCTATTACTAAACTTAACATATATTACAAGGTTAATAAAATCAGATTAAAACAGAAATTAAATTTTATTTTCTAATCAACATTTTACTTTCTCTACATACAAAGAAAATTCACACCCATCGTTCTCAACGTCTTAACTATATTTTAAATGAATTCTGAAATCATGTAGGCATTTACAAATGTCACTAAAGAATTTAATTTCAAGAAGTGGCTTTGTAGGACACAATGGACCTGTCAGGAAGATAAATTGTCGCTTTCATTGAATCCCCTGTCATTTATCAGCTATGACATTTCATGAATAAAATCAATGTTCTTTTATTACAAACAATAGAGACTTTTATGTAGTTATGTAATATAATTTATTTTTGTATTTGGTTTTAATTGTCAGTTTTCACTATGACTCACTCTCTTAGTAGAGAGGAATCGCTGGCTACTTCAGTGCTTCTGGTGAACGTCAAAATTCTAAGAATGAAAGAGCGCTGTCGTTAGGAAGTGAATGTATTACAAACTAAAAAAATATTCCCTTAATATCCAGTCTCAGTGAATATTTATTTAAAAGTTTCATTTATATTTGTATAAATTCTGTATTTCTATATTATATTAGTATCACTATTTTAACTTTTAAAAATGTCAAAAACTTGTGAAATATTTGAAATTCTGTAAAAAAACGCTATAATATTCTCACCAACATGACCACGTTTCGACGACTGTATTGTCATTTTCAGTTGTTATTCATCTTGTACCACTGACTCAAGAGAAACTAGAACTGGTATTAAATTATAGATTCGGTTACTAATGAAATAATGTGCTTTTAAGCATTTCATAGTCTGTAGTCAAATAATAAGTAAACTCTTGTCACTTATCTGATGATCGTATGCATGTTTGGTTGGATTAGTTGTTGATAGAATATTAGTGTTAAATAGTTGGATAACAAATTTCTTATTATTAGTTTAATTCTTAAACTTTTAGGTTGGTAACTTGGAAAGTTTTTGTAAAATATTTCTAATTATTTTTAAAAAATCCAAATAAATGAATAAAGGTTTTGTCTTTGAAAACTTTGCATTTTTATTAATCTAAATAACTAAATATAAAATGTGCACATTTGATAATTTAATCTTTAAAAATATTGCCCGTCAATCTACCTTTTATCTTTGTTATTAAAAAAAAAAATCCTTACCTTTAATACAGTTTTTATCATCTCTCCAATTACAATTAAAAGTTTTGAATACGTAACGGAACTCTGAGTTGCAGAGTTACTGATTATACAATTAGTTCACAACATGGCTGACAACTCGGAGGAAGAAATGAGTTCTCAACCACAATTAGTTCAAGCAACAGATTGTGACGTCATTACGACTGGAATTAATTATTACTGGATTTAATTAAGTTAAAGCTTTTCTAGATATAAAGTTATTTACAAGATGCTGTATATACATCTCCATGTTTTTATCTGGATTAGTGTGTTATTAGTTGAATAAAAAAGGATATATTAATACAAATTTGTACAAACATTGGAGATTTTAAATTATATTTTTATGAAGTTCAATGGTGCTTTAAGAGCACATTGTAGTCCTTAATAACAAGTTAGTTTAATTTTCAAACTGAATTTGTTTGGCTACTATCGTACAGAGGGCAACAATGAATGACGTATAGAATGTCAAATATTATTATTTTCACTTTCCTGACGTCATGAAACTCTAAGATGAGTCAAAAATGGTGGTATATTTTTCGTTTAAAATCTTACTCAATATTGTAAAATTAATTTGTTTCTGGTTAGTATAATGTTTAACACAACATTAAATATGTCAATGGTAAAATAATAATTTAAAACATTGTTCGGCGATATATTTTAGTAAACAGCTTACTGGAATATAGTTTCTTTTATCTCTCTAAGTAATATGAAAAGCTTATAACTAGTAGTCGTGGAATGACAGATGGTTTCATAGCATGGCAGACAGTTCCGTGCAAAGAAAACAGCACATAAACGCGATTTGTTTATGAATCACACTATGGCATCAATTATACTGGAATAAATTATTAGAATATATATTTAAATTGCAACTATTCAAGAAATAAACTAAAATAAATAGTTAGCTCTCTTGATTTTAACTCTACGAGTATATGACATAATGTTAGTTTGGTATTGTAACAAAATACCTCCTTCTTTTCCAGACTGATCATCATGTTGGATGGTCTCAGGAAACCGAAATAAATTTCGACGGCCATTGTTCGTCGTGAGTGACATTGTCATTGGTTAGGATATCACGACGGGTTTAATAACATATTTGAGGGTCCACTAAGGTCCGAGACACAGACACGAGCTAAATAAATTGATATTTTCTAGTATATACATTTTTGAGGGCGGGTTGGGTGTAGCCGATGTCAAGACAATACAGATTAAAGGTTACGAGGTTCAGAAAACTTGTTAATAACTATTCATAACAAAGTTATGTGAGGAGTCTTATTCCCCTCGATCTGAAAGAAAAATTTCACATTTAGTATAACGCCTAAGAAACCAATTTTTAATGTTATTGTTGATGAAATACTTTTGTTAGAATATATGATTGAGTTGTGTAAGTGCCATGATGGTGTTCATCGAATTATTAATTAATTAATTGATTAAATATCAAAATATTTTGTAAATTATCTTAAGGTAATAAAAGTTAATTAAACATGTAACTATAACCATTAATTCATAGCCTTTATAATACTAATTAAAAATTTGAGATTTTGGAAGATAGTCTTAAAATAATTACACAGTAAACATTTGTGTAATCTTGTAAAGAGATTAACAGCTGATAGGTAGACCCTTAGAGGTGTATTGTTTGCTGACTTCACAAGATTTGATGAAGGTTATATTAACTTAGCCCGTTTCATCTACATCAAGCTTTCTCTAATACCTTTGTAGTTGAATTACTCAGCTGTGTTTATACAGAAGGGTTGAGATTAAGCAGGGTGTTAAATCTACGGAAACTTTAATTAACAAATGTGAACAGATATTAACTTCTCAAATAGCAGTGCTAATGGAATAGAATTAGACAGATTGTGTTTGTTGTTAATCCATTCATATAATATCGTTTATCAAATTTGAGAAAATGTTTGAGACAAAAAATTTGGATTTTTTGAGTGCTAAAGGTGCAAAAACGATGTAGAAAAAATGGTATTCTTTTACATTTCTCAGTTATAAAAATCATTATATTTAATTATCAATAATAGAAATTCTTATTGAAGAAGCATTCTTTTATAACACACTATCTAGTTGATATTTCTACTTTATAAGATAAATTTGAAAAGAAAAAATATGTAACTAAGGTGATGATAGAAGCACAACTAAACGGCTGTTGGTATGTTTTAAAATAACTCTTGTAAATTTATTTATCATAATTACAGATTAAAAGATATTGTTAAAATTAAAATTTAATAAATGAGTATTAGTAAAATTTGATGTTTTTGACTACAATTTTATATTATGTAGGAGAAGTAGTTTATCTGAATCTGTCATCAACATGCAACGTTGCAATAATACAAAATAAAGTTAGGAGACTTTAACACTTTATCCAAGTTTTAATCAACCACCAGTTAAATAAACAACTAGACAGGGTGTTGTGCGCTCATCATTTCGTCTTTTATTGAACATGTATTTTGCATTGCATCGCTTACCTTGTCTTTCAATCTACAACATACACGGTTATGCCATGTATAATACAAAGTCAAGTTAAGAGACTTTAACACTCTACCCAAGTATGAAACAACCACCAGTTAATTAAACAACTAGCCAGGGTGTTGTGCACTGATCATTTCGTCTTTTATTGAACGTGTATTTTGCATTGCATCGCTTACCTTGTCTTTCAACCTACAACATACACCGTTATGTCATGTATAATACAAAGTAAAGTTAGGAGACTTTAACACTTTAGCCAAGTATGAAACAACTACTAGTTAATTAAACAACTAGCCGGGGTGTTGTGCACTGATCATTTCGTCTTTTATTGAACATGTATTTTGCATTGTCGCTTACCTTGTCTTTCAATCTACAACATACACCGTTATGTCATGTATAATACAAAGTAAAGGTAAGAGACTTTAACACTTTACCCAAGTATGATCAATCACTCCATGTACTTTACTTTATTGAATGCATTATGTTCAATACAATACAATGCACTTCAAAAATATAAGAAATTGTATACACGATCACGGTTATATAAAATACTTTACCACCATCAATTCTATTTGTTTATTTTAAACCTCCCAATAAAGTGAAAAATTATATATTAATAAGTGTAACAAAATTGGCATAGTACAATCTCAAAGAGTATGAACCACCTGAAGTTTAAATAATTGGAGGTGAAACACTCTTTCAAAGGTCAAAAGATTATCAAACGGAAATCGAGAGGAAAGCTGAATAATTATCTAAGTATCGTTTCATTCTAAATAACTGAAACATTATGAGTATTTTCTGTATGCATTGTAGTCTGGAGTTATATAGATTTATATATTCCAGTTGGATTATGGAAAGGTTGTTCAAACTATTTAGTTTCATATTTATTTTGTCATTTTATCCTTCGTCCTAATGTAATCGTGATAGTACTATTATATGATAATGTATTGAGTTTGGCTTTATTGTTGAAGAAGTTTACAGTCAATTTGATTGTTAACAAGTCCGAAGTTTATTTTATGTTTTATTCTAGTCCAATAATAATTTCATTGTTGTTGTATTGACTTGATAATTATACAAAAAGAAATATATTTCCACAGATAGTCCCTAAGTACTGTTTAATTTAATGTGAAATAGATTTTTTTGTTTTATACCCTTATTCTTGTAATAAATATCTTACTTGTTTTTATCACATCTCGAAGTAAATTAAAGGTTAAAATATTAGCGGAAATCAGAGTCTTGAAGTGAGAGATGGTGCATTTAGTTCACAACATAGCTGACAGCTCCACACAAGTTTTAATCTCGATTAGTGTATGCAACACTTTGTACCCTCATTTAAACTTGTTTACTAATGTAGAAATTGTAACAATTAAAAAAAAAAAACTAAAATAGGGAGAGATTTCATGATTTTTTTAAACTTTCAGTACAAAACTGCGTTGAACAAAATTGTTTTATTTCACATAATATTATCTTAGTTTTAGATTGAGGCACTAAATTTTTAAATTGTGTTTATCAAAATATTTACTAAACTATTTTAAGTTAAGAAAAGTTGTTTCAAACCTTCAATTCCAGCATTAACTTACTAGTCATCACTTCTTCATTATTAATTAAAGAATTAACAACTTCAATAGATTTTTGATACACTTAGTTAAATACTGAATATTCCGTTATGTTATTATTTACAGAGATTAATAGCTACAGAGGTGTGTTTGTTGAAGTCACAGGGTTAGTTGAATGTTACATTAGGTTAGACTGTGACACCAACATCAAACTTTGACTAATAAAATTATTTTTGTATAGAAGAGGCAAGATTAACCAGAACGTTAATTGTATGGAGACCTTAGGTAACATGTGTGAAGAGAGATATTCACTATTATTTGATAGTATTTTTGAAATAAATTAGAAGTATTATATTTATTGATAATGCAATATTTGTTATAATTTTTTACATGTAAAATTAGTAAAATATTTCTTGTTGATTCAAACTGAAATTTCCCTCTGTTTTAATTTATTGGGTGAGGAGTTCTCATGACAAGAAATAGTGTTCTTATATACGCACTTATTGTTACTCATCAAGTGTTATTCATGTTTTTAAATTCTGATTTGAGCAGTATTATTGAATAGTAGACTAACTGGTTGGTATTTTAATTTCATGTCATATCTGAAAATAAAACTATGTTTACCTTTGGATATATGGGTCTGAAATAAAATAAACAGTATATGGAAAATTACAAAAAATCTATTCTGGATTATTTCATTTAAGTATACTTGATTTAAAATGTTGTTTAGTTTTTAAATTCAAGGGCTAAAATTGTCTATTTAGTTATAATATTTTAATTTATCTTATTTCTGCTCCTACAGCAAACGGCGTTGTATCATATATAATACAAAGTAGGGTTAGGATACTTTACCCAATTGTGATTCATCACTTCGTGTACTCTACTTTAGAAAATCTATTATGCTCAATTCAATACAAGTTACTTAAACTGGCAGCCAGAGTGTTTTGCTCTGATAAATATGTCTTATATTTGAAAGTGTATTGTACCTTACATAGCCTTTACTCTATCAATCACAATAAAGAGTGACTTTCCTTTAAATTAAATATATTATAAGACTTACCGTCACAATAGTCTAATTTATCTGTAGTTATCTCACTACGGCCGTTTCGGCTATTCAGCCATTTTCAAGTTCTATGCGGGTATTACCGTTGTCTTAGTTTAAAATAGAAACGACGAACACACGACACATCACAAACACACAAGTTCTTTATACATTTAAAACATGATGTAGTAGGCCCACTGTCACAACGCGTTGTAGTACGCGTTGTGGTACTATGCCGCTGCCACGCCAGTATAAAGTTTGTATGACATGTGACGAAGAGTTAACCTCTGATAGATTTTATATTGTTTTTTGTGTCGTGTTATCGTGTGTGTTCAGTGTCGTTATGTGTTTTATTTAAGTGTTGAACCTACACCTGACGAAGCCAGCTGTGAACGGCGAAACAGCGCTGTAGTTATTCTACAAAAAAATAATTGCTCTGACCACTAATAATGGTAAACAATATATATATATATATATATATATATAAATTTTAATGGTTTAAACTCTCTCAACATCTCCTGTTAGTGATGTTACAACTACCACAGTTTAACTTGTAGAAGAGCCTGTTAAGACACAAGTTTCTAATATTTTATTAGTGAAAATACATATTTTTCAAGTTGTGTTATTTTATACAATATTACGACACAGTTCAAGTCTAAAGCCCAGTTCACATTAGAGATTATTATCCGGCTGTTGAGATACACTTCAAATCAGCTAGTTATCAGACTTCCCACTAGGCAGTGCTGCGGTGATATTCACATTAACGATCTAATCTCTAAACAAATCCAAATTTCCTTCATATTATATGAACTGTTAGTTTCAAATGGAGAATTTTTTTGTTATAAAGTTTTATATTCGTTACCCTACATACCTTCCCACGCTTTGGTGTTACATCCCAAATTGCTGGGTTTGTATGAATTCCTTGTGTAAAGTTTCTACAACCTTTACTGCAAAATTAGTTGTAAATTTATCAGAGATACAGAGAAGATGTGAATATTTTGAAATATCCCGTGTCAACGACAACAATGGTCTGTGTCCAAAACAAACAGCTGAGTGTTATAGACACAAACTGTATACTCGACACTCTAACTTCCGTCTGAAGGTGTTACATAAACTCACTGTTAAGTTAAACGTACGAACTCTATAGAACCTGCTCGTAATATCTCAATTTATCTCTGCCTCACAATCGTTGTTCTAAGAAACATAGAAAGAGGTCTTTGAAAGTCTATCACAGTGGTAGTAAATATTATACTGTAATCATCGATATATTTATGCCGGCCTATCTGCAATATATAAGAGTTAGGGGCTTGATAATCCCGAGATACTCTAGCTGGATGTACACCTTTATTACCTTAATCTTGGGTTAGATGCCTCTCTTTCACCTTTCTCCAAATGTTGTTATCTTCCGACTTGTAAACAACTAGATTATTTGATAACTAGAGGTCTTTATTTGATCTTCTTTTCTTATTTATTTATAAATCAATCATAACAGAGATGATTTTTCCCTTTATATAACAAGGATACAATTGTAAACCCTGATTTTTGACTGTCTTAATTAAATACAATCTATTACACCACCACAGGTAGGCCTCAGTGGTTTTCCAAATAAATAGTAAGAGGCATAATACATCTGACTATTGTTATATATTGCTATAATTCGCACAAATGTATGTATACAGTTTACATTAAGGACCTATAAATACACAGAAGACATTCAAGGTAATTAAACAGTGAAACGGTAAATAATGTGTTATTTCTATAAAAAACTTTATATTTAAATTAAATTATATTTTAACTAATTAATCTAGTTATTAAATAAATTTTTTAAATTTAAATGAATAAACATCAAAAAAGTTACGTCTATTTTTTTGAGAGAGGAGGTGGTAGATATATAATTCCCTTGTAAAAACAGTTGATATCACGTACCATTTTAAAACAGAAAATTAAAATATACTAGTGCATATATCAATTGGCCTAAGTGTAAAGATCTTTCTTTCTAAATTGACGAAGGATTTTTACACTCGTCTTGTAGTAACTGCGTAATAAATACACAAACATTCAAACAAAATGTTAAATCGTCGACTTAAACCAACTCGCTATACTCGGGGAATTTATAAAAATAAACCTTCTACAGTTTAAAGGGTTGCTGGTGAAATACTTCTTCAAAGGTCAAAAGATTATAAAATGGAATTCAGAGGAATCCTGAATAATTATCTAAATATTGTAGGACTCTAAATTACTGGGGCATTATGAGTGTTTGGTTTATGAATATTAATAGTCTGGAATGGGCGAGGGATATAGACCTGTGGGATTAGTGAGGAGGGATGAAAATTTACCACTTGTTGACTTTACAGTTTCATTTCCTTTTTACTAAATAAGCTTTTGTTAGAATGTAAATGTAAACACACGGAAATAACTTGTTGTTGTTTTATTTAAATATCTAACAACCCTTGGAAATATTGAAAATATTGGATCCCGATAATAATTTCAACAATTTTTCAGAACATATTTTGAAGGTTATATAGTTTGTAATAAAGAAAGTATCCAATTTTAAGATTTTAGTAAAATCTTTGTTATTCAATAAATTTGTCTATTAATTCCGATATTATAACGAAACACAGAAAGATGTTTTCGTATATTATATGAATAATAATTTTTACTATAATATTGGTAATACAGAAGCTTTTTTTACAGAAAAGGTAAAAAAAAATACCTTCCTGTAAATACTTTCCTTACAAAGGTAAGGGAAATGAAATTGTGTCAAGTGAAACTATTTTGCCGAAACTGTTGTATGTAACTACAAGCAAACTGTTTTAGAGTCATGCAATTTTCGTAGCAAATTAATTTCACTGGTATTAACTAGGATTCATGAAAACACTTTGTTGTTTGATTATGATGGAATACGAGTGTTTTAGTTTCTCTGTGGTTCAAGGCGTCACTTTAAGACGTGAGATAGTGGTTTCGAATCCTTCCCAGGGGACAAGAGAGGTTTGTTCTTTCCATCCTGTGGTGTGGAGGAATGTGAGGCTACTCAAATAAATAAAGAAAAATTTAGTTTTCCTACTACACATAAAGCACCCATTTTGAAAATTTTATACCTGTATATTTTTATGTAATAACTAAAAAAAATGTAGCATCTATATTTTGTGACTTGTCAATTTTTTACTTGAAGTAAACAATTTAAAGCATGTCAAATCTATCTTAGAAAATATATTTAAGGATTAATATAAAGTGTTTATTAATAAATAAAAAATGTAAAATTTAATAATCATAATCAAAAAGGTCGATGAATGTTGAGAGTGGATTAACGATAAAAGTTTTGTTATGGTTGTATCGTATTTTATAGATTGGAAAGTCAGCCGGGAGAAAACAATTTAAATAAAACTATTAAACAATTTTTTTTAATTCTATCCAATTTAAAACCAGAAAATGTATTACCTGTTAATAGGTAAACTTCTCTTAAAATCCAGTTTTAATAATAAAACCCTCCCAAATAATAAACTAAAATATTCCCTTAGATTTATAAGCACTGTACCAGACTCAAACTTACTCCATCAGATTTAGTCAAGTTATATGAAATCATTACCAGTCATGTGAAAGTGAATAATGGGTTTTATCTCATATATTATTGTCACAGAAGATTTATGTACATTTAGGATATTTAATTCTCCATTATCTGGAAATGTAACAAAATGTTGTCGGAAATGAAATGAAGCGTGTAAGATAAATTATTACTTGCAGTTGGTACAAAGATGCGAAATGAGTTTTTAATATTTTTATTGTAGCAAATGATTTATTAGATAGAAAATGTCAGCTGCATTAATAACTCGATTATTACTGATGTCTGTCCATCGGTATATAATATTAACGAACATTAAATTAAATTTACAAATAACTGGGATATCAAAAGAGAGGGGAATAATTCAAGAAGACCTGTGTAAATGAATTAAACTTAATTTTGTTAAAAGTGTAAAGCCTTTCTTTTATCCTCGACTTAGACAAAAGGAAGAATAGAACCCAAAATAGGTGTTTACCTCTCATCTATGATTATATGAAAATATATGTATCTTTATACGACGCTGTCTAATAGTAATTATTAAATTGTATTATTAGAGATTTTACACCTCTAGGGTAAGTTTGTTTAAAAAGTTGTTACAATGGTTTTCTGAAGCTCATAATTTCATACATCATCACTCTCTATACATTGGTTAAACTCCGTTGGACCTGTAACATTCAATTTTCTTTTGTGGTCAGGTTCCGAAATTATATTTTTGTAACGACTTCCTAATTTGTTATCGTAGATTTGTTGCCACCATTAGATTCGCAATTGAAATCTGCATATATTTATTTATTTCATAAATGTTCAGCAAAACTTAATTTTAAATCTTTAATATCCGTAGCAGGGTTTTAAACGTAGGGTAGTAGTTTCATTGGAGGGATAAAATAGGATGTTTTGCCGGTGTATATTTCCCCACCTCTCGGGTGTTGTATTCTTCATATGTTTGTTTAAATGTAGTCTTCAACTGCAAGGGAATTGTTTTACTTAACATGTAAATTGAACGAAAATGTCTTGCATACAAAGCAAAACTTCTAGTTATTAGACCACTATGAGTCTTCATAAAACTATTGTAATTTTCAAAAGAAATAGATTAAAAAGTAAAGAAAAAAATCAGTAAGACATACTTGTGGAGTGCAAGTACGCCCAGAGTTCTATAAAAATGAAGCTAGCAGACAATGCTGGGACACTAAACTCAGACAGAAAAATGAATAACAAACTAAAGAAATAAACTTTATATCGGCTGTCCGAACGTAAGACATACAAAGTGCTATCGCTATGGAATCTTATTGAACGCATGGAATAAAAACATGCCGTGCAGTAACACTTTTGAGTGACCAAAATTGAAAATATATGCATCGATCGATCTTCGTGTGAGGGACTTTAATTATAAATTGACTAAGGATTATTACACTCGTCTGTCAGTAACTGCTTAACCAGTACACGCACATTCTATCGAAATGTCAAAAAGTCGAGTTAAACCTTTACTTTCTTCGGTCGAAAAATAAATTGATATAAACTGTTCACTGTTCAAAGGGTTGGAGGTGAAATTCTCAAGGACAGTTCGAAAAATTATGAGAGTGAATCGAGAGAAACCTTTAAGAGTTATCTAAATATTGTACGACTCTAAATTACTGGAGCACGAGTGCTTGGTTTATGAATATTAACTGTCTAAAATGTGGGGAGGGAAATATCCCTTTGGGCTTATTGAGGTAATATTACCCCTTGTAGAATATACAGTTACATTTTACTAATTTAGCTTTTGTTGGAATATAAATGTAAATTACCGAAATGAGATGGTAATGGCTTTTATTTTATTGGTCCAAATTAACTGTTTAAAAGTTTGAACTTTGAAAATGTTTCTATATAGCATTGTTACAGGTTAAGTTGTAAAGGTTAAAGTGTTAATTAATTAAGTGTTAATTAAGGTTGAAAGTGTTACAGGTTAAGATTAGAGTTTAAGATGTCCATATTTAAAATTTGTTAAAACCGTTGTTCAATATAAATGTAAATTACCGAAATGAGATGGTAATGGGTTTTGTTTTATTGGTCCAAATAAACTGTTGAAATGTTTGAACTTTAAAAATGTTTCTATATAACATTGTCAGGTTAAGTTTTAAAGGTTAAGGTGTTAATTATTTAAGTGTTAATTAAGTTTAAAAGTGTTACATTTTAAGGTTAGAGTTTAAGATGTCCATATTTAAAATTTGTTAAAACCGTTGTTCCTACACAAAATTGTCTCTCCGTTCAATAATTGTATCCAAAGAGAAATTTTGAAATTATAGTATTTTTTAAGCAAATTTAGAAACAGTTTAATTTAGCAAACATTACTTTAGGATTTGATACAAGTTCAATCCGTAGTTTCTAACTACCAAATAAGCAAGACAAAATGTCGTGGTTTAATCTGATGCTGAAACAAATGATGAGAGGATCATAAAATTTAGTAGTAGGAGACTATATTGTGTGATCATTTAGAAATTTAAAAAATCAAAATGGCTGTAAATTTAATTTGTTTCATATCTCGCGTTTTGAACTAAATTATATAAAAAAATTGCACACTTAAATTGTGCATCTAACGTTACTCTGCAACTAAAAATAGCGACATAGTCGAAAATTAAATTTTGAACACTGATCTCCAAAGAAAATGTGATAATCTATAGGAAATACGCAAGGCTAAGGGCGGAGGGGAGGGGTCAAGGGCGGGGCTTAAGTCACGTGGTTACCCCCACCACACTTGTTCTAAAGTACCCCCGTCTCTACTTATAGGAAGTACGCAAGACTAACAAACCGACAGGAGCGTAGCGTATAGAAACTGCGACACATATGCACTGCTTCGACATCCGCTCTGTTAAGGATACTGACTCGAGCGAAGCGAGTCACTTTAATACGTTATTTACAAGCCCCGTTAGAATCTAGTAAAACGTCAAAAGAGTTGTGATTATACAATTACTAGTAACAACTGTTTTAAACTAACTTTCACTGCAGGACAAGACCCCTACCAATACAATTTAACATTTCCTACAATACACAGGAAACCAATTTTGGGTCATTATATTTATAGGATATGCTTGTATTTCTGTATGATCGTACGTTTTAGTAGCATGTTTGCGATCATAACTTGTTTTAATATGAGTTTATTTGAATAAAATTCAACAGCTTTCATAATTAGATGACGTTGATTTTACAACAATTTAAAAGTTTATCACCCTAAATCAGCATCATTAATATAGAATTATACACGCAACCTGTTGTAACATAAAATAACTAAAGACGTTGTATCTAAGACCTTCTCTTAAGTGTTCATCTCCTGTTATATACAACTCGTAAAGATTATCTGCCCAGTAACGCCGGGTTTCCATGGTAACAAAAAATTAAAAGACACGTAAACGTTCACCTTTATACTTTGACGCAATTTATATTATGAAAAGTGTTTTTGTATGCTATAAAACAAATAAATGCTCTTATTTTTATGTGTTTTAAATCCTTAATAAGGGAATCATTAAATTTACTGTAACTGAGTTGTTCGTTGCTAATTGTAACTGAAGAATAGTCTTTTATTAACTAAATAATGATAAAACATAAAAATCTGCTTGATATAAAAGTTAGGAAAATGATCATCCAGAACAAAAATGTGTTACAATTTAAACATAAGTCATGCACTAAAATGTTATGGCTTTAGTTTTGAAACTTGGATCGTGAGAAAGTTTGTGCAATCTGTGTTTAATGTATATATGTTTCGACATTCTGTCGTTTCCTTGGATGTTTTAAACAAAACGCGTACAGCCAAGCAAGGCACTTTGAGCAATGTGTTAAAAACACTCTAAGGGGCAACATATGCACTTTTGTTACTCGAAGTATTTGCATATTGCCTATCTTCGCCGTAAATATATTTACGTAATATATTTTTTCAACATACGAAAAACCATTGTGTAGTTTCTTTAACTTTTAAATTTTTATAAGATGTATCCACGAAGCTCACGCAAAATAGTAAACATATTGGTTCAGGAATATTCCATATTTTATGTTTGTTCATAACATAAAAAGAACTATTGTCATCATACTCAAACTTTGATTCTTATATTAATTTTGAACAGAGTTTATTGTACACTGCAAGTTTTATACAAATGATAAATTTTTTTTTTTTTTTTTTATTTATTAAGATTGTTACTAGTCGCTAGGCGACTAACTTACAATATGTATCTAATAACTGTCAATTTGTGCTGGGGATCTCCCAATGGAGTCACCCCATTTTCTAACATTACATATGCGCTACAACACTACAATTAATCTGTTAAGGTAGATCAAAGGGAAGTTTCCTGTTCAGTCTTCTCTCTGGGCACATGTCATCCAGAAGCTGCAGAACCTCCGCGTTTACATGAGAATTAATTCTGTCCCTGTGCTTTGCTGCCAATCTCTTGATTTCTTCTTTAACAGTTAAGACTTTCAAATCTCTATGTAGGTCATCATTCCGATAATACCATGGGGCATCAACAATATTCCTCAGAACCCTATTCTGGAAGACTTGTATTTTGTTAATATGAGTTTTTGCTGCACATCCCCACAGTTGTATCCCATAGGACCACACCGGCTTAAGGATCTGCGTGTACAATAATAGTTTATTGTGGACTGACAGCTGCGATTTCCTTCCCAACAGCCAGTACATTTTCTTATATTTAGCATCAAGCTCCTTTCTTTTCTTTTTTATATGTTCGGCCCACCGAAGCTTCGCATCTAAGTTCATCCCGAGGTACTTTGCCGTATTGTTGAAAGGAATGATTGTATTGCTGATTGAAATTGGTACATAATTATTCTTTTTGCAGGCAAAGTTAGCATGCACCGATTTTCCTTCGTTAATTTTGATTTTCCACTTATTAATCCAGTTAACTAGATTATCACACGTTAGCTGGAGTTTTGTGGCTGTTTCTTCACTGCTATTGCCAATAGCTAGTATAGCCGTATCATCGGCAAAGGTGGCAATTGTGGCACATTCCGATTCCGGGATGTCAGCTGTAAATAGAAGGTATAGAACCGGACCCAAGACACTGCCTTGGGGCACTCCTGCTTTAATTTCTCTCATACTGGAATATGTTCCTTCTTGTCTTACCCAAAACATTCTACCGTTGATATAGGATTGTAAAATTTCAAAGTATGGCTTTGGTAAAATGTTTTTCAGCTTATAAATTAGTCCTTCGTGCCAGACTCTATCAAAAGCCTGGGCCACGTCCAGAAAAATGGCAGAGCAAACTTTCTTTCCTTCATATGCATTTTCAATAATGTTGGTTATTCTGTGCACTTGGTCAATTGTGGAATGCTTTTTTCTAAACCCAAACTGGTGGGCAGGTATTAGATTATTTTCCTCAATGATAGGGTTTAGCCTTCTCAACAATAGTTTTTCAAACACCTTCGAAACAATTGGAAGGAGTGAAATTGGCCTATAAGATGCAGGTTCATTAAGTGGTTTGCCTGGCTTTGGAATCATGATTACCTCCGCCATCTTCCAGACATCCGGCACATGCCTCAACCTGAATGCTGCATTAATGATGTGTGTAAGCTTTAAAATCGCCTTTTTCGATAGTTGTTTTAGTACTTCTCCAGTTATCAGATCATAGCCAGGGGCCTTTTTTGGGTTTGTATTAAATTTAATTTCCTTCGACAATTCCCTTGTAGTTACCGGCTCAATATTAATTTCATCACTGTCTTTCTGGGATATATTATAATCGGATATATTCATATCAATTTTATCACCTTGCTGAAATTGATAGTTTATGTTTGGTTGAAACACTTTTTCCAAATGTGTTGCAAATGCATCTGCTTTTTCTTGTTTATCCTTAGCCCAATTTCCACCTAAGGATCTAATCGGAGGGCTATGCCGATAAGGCCGTTTCACTTTCTTAATGGCTCTCCAGAGCGAATAGTCTGTATCCATAGTAGGTGTTAAGTTGCTTAGATAGCTATTAAAAGACTTATTTTTAAAAACTAAGATTTCTCTTCTTAACCTCTGGGTAACATTGTTTAACCTATTTTTATCTTCAGGCGAGCGTGTTTGTTGCCATCTTTTCCTTAACTTTCTTTTAATTTCAACTATTTCCTTGATTTCCTTATCACTAAATTCCTTGAAATTTATCACCTAATTGTTTTAAGACTTCAAGATAGTTGTCCTTTTTTGGTTATGTTTTGGCGGACAGTAAATTGCCGCAATTTTTATTTTTCCTCTTCTAGTGTCCACTGTTATCGCCGTGACTTGATTTTCCTCTGTTTCTATTTTAAAATCCTCACTATGACAAATACCTTTTTTAATTATAATTCCGCTACCTCCTCTAGCGGCATTTGCGGGATGTGTACTATGATAAAAATTATATTTTCCCATTTGAATACAAGTCTGGGTTGTTAAGTGAGTCTCTGAGATAAGACAAATATCGATTTTTTGTAGGTCCAGGAATGCCATCAGTTCTACTTTCTTTTGAATTATTCCATTAGCATTCTAGAGTGCAATTCGTAATTCGTTATTTACCACTTTTCTTCTTTGAGGCATGTGTTGCCACCGGTTTTTTACTATTTTCAAGCTTGCTTAGTCTTTCAGAGAAAGATAATAGTATCTTCTCCTGGTTATCTAGCTTAGATATTAACTTCAACAGTAATTCGTCAGTAGTGTTTTCATTTACTGTGGGTTTTGACGGTTCTTTAGAACCCAAAACACTTTGTGCATAAGACATATCCTTATTTACTTTTTTAACCTCTGCAAATATTTTAACTGGCTTATGCTAATGGATTTCATCAGTCTTCTCCCGATTTAGCCTGTTTCTCCTCTCTTGAAAAGTTTTAGCAACCAAACACCCTCTATAATTGGCAGGATGTTCTTCATGGCAGTTAGCACACTTTGGTTTTGTTTCTCTATTTTTTGTGCATTCTTGAGTTAAGTGTTTTCCGGCACACTTTACGCACCTTGCCTCTCTGTTACAGAATCTCTGTGTATGTCCGTGCAGCTGACATCGCTTACATTGTGCAATGTAGTATGGCCTTCTTAATGGTTCGATTCTAACTGTCGCCTCAAGAATATCTTTAATGTTGTATATAGCTTGTATGGCATCTTTATACTCGAATGACAGCATAAACAATGGTAATGGTACCTTAACAATTTCAGATGTTCCTTCTTCAGTTCTTATTCTTTCCTTTCTCAATATATTAACAGCATCCACACAAGTGAATTGCCGTTTTTGTAGCTCTTCAATGATCTTTTGAGGACTTGCAGTCGAGGGTAAACCCCTTGCCATAACTCGTATGTGTCGAATCTGTTTATCCTCGTACGAATGCCACTGAAAACTATGTTCTTTAAGGCTATCCAAAGTCAACTTAAATGCATTTCTATCAACAACATTAATTTTAACCTGATCGTTATTCAGGGATGTGGCTTTGAATTTAATTTCTTTCGTTCTCAGAATGGTATACAACTTGTCGTAATCTTTGACATTGCTGACCACCACCGGTGGAGGTTTTGGTTCTCTTCTTTCCACTCTCTGTGTCTGTGTCTGTTGCTTGTTACTCACTGGTTGATCAGGAGAACAGTTAGGTGACGCACTTGCTTTTCTCTTCTTGAGATTTTTAGTTTTTCTGACATTTCTTGTTATCCAGCCGACTTCTTCAGCTAGAACATCTTCATCAGTCTCATAACCATTTGGCTCAGTAGCTCTGCCCTGATTTTCAGCAATTTGTTTTTCTCGAAGAGTGTCATTTTCAGTTTTTAACTTCGCAACTTCTTGTCTCAATTGCTTTATGACAATTTCTATGCCTTCAAGTTTCTTATGCAGCTCTTTATTTTCTTCTGACATTTTAATATAAAGTTCTTTATCTTTGCTTCCCAATGTAGTTGGGGATTTGTTTGTTAATGTACTTCGCTTGAAAGGATCTTCATTTAGCAATGGTTGGTCCGCCCTAGAATCCTTGGGACCGACCTCCTTGGAGGGTGGATTTTCCAGAGTACCTGGTCTGCCACCTGGGGTAATACTTCCCTCTGTTTTTATCATTGCTCATGTTGACTATCTGGTTTTCTGTTGGGGTTTGCTCCCTTAGCCTTAAGAGATCCCTCTCCTTACCACAAGGCAGTGGGTTCTCACTTTAAAATCCCAAGTGAGCAGGGAAGCCTCTTCCGCCAATATCGCCGTACCAAAGAACTACTTCTCCGCCAAGTATCGCCGTTGAGGTCTTCACCGTAACCCTGGCAAGGGGCCCTCACGAGGTACTATCAGCCGGAGCCAGCTGAACCAAGGTTTTTTAAAGAGGTGTTACTCCTCTATCACTCCTCCTTCCTCATCACATGTGATGAAGCCCCGGGCTTGTGACCGGTACAGCGGAGTTAATTGATAACATGTTAAACAGAGCGAAAACCCATGGTTCTTGACAAAAAAAGGAAAATATCATAGTGAAATCTAGCCGTTTAATTTTACTTGTTGATTGGCACATTGATATTGTCAAAATTTAATCTGATCTTGTTAAGCCATGTTGCGATGATGTTTTAATAATCGGTATTTCGGGTTGTCAAATAAAACGATCAAGTTGTCCAATGTTTTACACCGGTTATTTAAGTTAATATTTCTCCAACTTGTTGGTATTTTGAAGAAGTATAAAAATGTGACATCGGTTTCAAACGAAACCTAAATTCCGTTGTAGTTTTCTGTTTACGACAGCGAGCAAGTTGTAAAACCATTGTATTTTTATCACTACAATATAACAACCAGGGTTGTATATAATTGCTGTTGTCGCTTTAGAACGGCGCCATAAAGTCATTTAATTTCTCTGATATCTGGTTTTGAAACGTTTGTAAAGGAAATTATTGTGGACTTTAATTGTAAAACTAAAAGATAATGTTTTTGGTTTTTGTCGGAATAAGCTATAATGTTATATAAAGGGTGTTCCGTAAAAGATTGCAAAATGAATTTGTGTATGCACCTCATCATCAAAGTATGCAAGTTGTTTGTAGGTTACCGATTTCTTGACTATTTATTGGTTTATATTTTTGACTATCGAGAGTTTAAAAAATAATACAAATCTTTAAAATGTCAAAACACTTTCTCACCAACACGCAAATGTGAGAAACTTAGAAAAGAAGTGATGAAGGAAAACATCAAACACAATTTAATTTCATTTCCTATACACGTGTAATAGTTTAAAACAGCGCTGTGTAACATGTTATTTAAAGAAATCGTTGAACGACGTGCAATCCAGTCTTAAAGACCAATACACTTTCGGTAGGGTAGTTTATAATAAGGGTTGAAGTAACGATGTGTTAAGTTTAGATACATCTCTACAAATGTCGGAGTTGATAGATTTTAATTTTAGATTACAAAGAATGTGTTTCACTTTAGAAGGGAAACTATTGGAGCTAAGGTCATAACTTTTATGTATAAAGGAAAATCCAGAATGAGTCAAATACATAGCAAGTGTTGTATCACAAAACACATTATTAATTTATAAGTTTAATGATATCAACTGTTCAAGTGAAATTACACATTTGTGTTTTAACAATATACACATATTCATCTACGCTATAAATTGGTGAACAATTTTTTTTTAAATATGGTTACAAGCTGGGAATTTTTAACTCAAGTTTTGTTTTGAACTACTTCAGAAGTTCTCATTCTTAGGAATGTCTTTACATTAAAGCATTACTTAAGAAATACTTTTAAATGTTCGTTAATATTTAAGGCATTTTGTACATTTATTTCATATTTTAGAATTCTTTTTAAAACAGATTCTACGTTTGCATTTGTGTCGTTCCGTTACGTATAAGAGTGAAAGTTTTCCTTAACATTTCAGCGTTAATTTACGTTTACCTTTTCCTTTATTTAATTACTTTATTTAATAATTCCGTTATATTTACGCACTTTAAACAAAATTAATTAGTCTTTCACATTTAATTCTGCTTTAACACCTATCTCCATGACAACCGTAAGATTCTGAATAATACTTGACTTTGACGTCTTTAAGTGCTGTTTTTACATTCAGCTGTTATTTTAGAACTGAAATTTAACTTGAAAGTAACCCTATTTTTTGTAATTGACACCGTTAATTACTTTTGAATACAGAAATTATCCCATTGTTGTGCTTTGATCGTGGCAGTTTCGAGTTTAAAATGTTATAGTGTTGACCCGCCATAGTGAGACCACGATTGGTAGCTAACTCTGGTCGTGAAAGATAAAATTACAACGACAGAAAATCTACGTACTGACCCCTTTAGACACGAATCCATGGGTTATTGCGAGGGTTAATTACTATACTCAAATTATAGCTACATGAGATTAATCAGGGTTTTGCAGTTGTTTGATTATATGATGATTTTAATTTGGTTGAAGTATTGTCCAACATTTGTATGTTAAGTATACACCTTTTTGTTAATTTGCATAATCTTTTTGATAGTCGATCTAAAATACGATTATCTTTCCAAGGATAAACAAGCTGAAGGTCGCCTCAGCCTCAACACACTACGCAATAGACGCAGATTGTCTAAATACGATTCTGAAACGTTGTTATCTTGGGACCATTGTTTGTGGAATCAGAGTATGGAATTATATTTTTTACCATGACATCCCTGTTTGTCACAGTTGAAATGTGTGGTTGGTACCATTGCATGAGGAATTAAAATCTGCAAATTTTTATCTAATTTCACAAATGTAAAACATAATCTAACTTTAAATGCACAGCATATGTAACTGGGGCTATAAGGAGGGTAACAGATTCATGCTTGTGATAAAATATTCTGTTTTACATGTACATTTCTTCATCTAAACGGTGACACAGTCTCCTTTATATGCATGTATAATAGTTGTCTATAACTACAAGGGGATTATTTTTATCAAACAAAGGAATTAAATCTAGAACGTCTGGTATACGAAGTAAGAGTTGTAGCTTCTAATTCTTCTAATTCTTCGGAATCTTGCTAAAACTATTGCCATTATTGTTTCATAAAGTAAAAGATTCAAAATCAAAGAATACAAGTTGGAACATATATCATTGGAGTGTAAATACGCCCAGAGTTCTATAGAATTTAACTTAGTTGAAAATGTTCGGAGACTAAATCCAGATATTAGAATGAATATCATGTTAAAAATTAAATTGTTTATAGTGGTTGCCCAAATAAGAGACATGTAAAGCTATGGATATCGAATGGATTAAAAGTACGGTTTATGAAAAAAAAAAGACGGTGAGTAAACAAATATACGTAAATCACAAATTTGATCAGGAAATAACAGTAAGGAATATCCAAGGATAAATAAAGCAGGCTAAAGTTTCAAAATTATTTTAATAATATAAATGAGCAACAATTTTCAGACAGTTGCCCGATGATGCCGCAAGGCGAAATAACTGTAGCTCATTTATATTATTAAAATAATTTTGAAACTTTAGCTTTATTGCTTTATTTATCCTTGAATATGGAGTTTCAACAAGAAATATCTGCCGTTGTATTAAAATGTACTAAGGAATATGTTTTGAAATGTTGGCCAACATCGTTGTGGGAGGGAATTGAGCAATGATAAGTTATGCAATTCTTATGATATTAAAAAATTGTTTTTCCTTTATAGATTCAATGAGAAGAACATGTAAATTATCACAATTTCACAAAATATTGTATGTATAACCTGTTTGGGTAACATGGTTGCGGAACTGAATAATTTTTATGTAATGGGAAGAAATCTAAAATAAATTTATTCCATGAATGTTATTTACAAAAAAATTAATACAAATACAATTAAACCTGCAATGGTGACTGGCATAACTTACAAATTATTTTTTACCGTCACACTAATTAGCGTCAGTGGTCGGTCAACCAATGGATTTGGAAGCGTAATGGATGTAACTATTGTTGATATCGTGCTCTAATTTACACACAGACATGTGTGTATACAGTTTATAAGAAACATGTGAAAATATATAGAGGAAATCTAAGAATGTAAACAGTATAACTGTAAATAACAATTAATTGTTATTTTTTTAAACCTATACAATTTATATTGTTTTAATTTATGTAAATAACACATCAAAAAAGTAATCTGTTTATTTTAAGAAAAAAATTCGCAAGATAAAAACTGTCCTTTTAGTATCTTTTCTGAGCGGGCGTTTGTACTTTATTCTTAAAAAATACAGAGACATTCAACCGAAATGTTAAATGACCGAGCTAAATAGTAACACGCTCCGGTCGGAAATAAATTAAGTTAAATCATTCCCTGTTAATGGTGAAATTTCCCTCTTAGGGTCGAAAGATTACAAAATGGAAACGAGAGTAAACCTGAATAATTATCTAAATTTTGTACGACTCTAAATTACTGGGGCATTATGAGTGGTTGCTGTATGAATATTAATAGCCTGGAATGTGCGAGGGAAATATTCCAGTGGGATTAGTGAGGAGCCATGTAAAGTTACCCCTTGTTATATTTACATTTTCATTTTTATTTTACTAATTTAGCTTTTGTTGGAATATAAATGTGAAATTACTGTGATGAGGATTTATTGGGTTTTGTTTTATTGACTCAATTATGTAACAACCCTTGGGTATTTTGGTCCCTGATAATGTTGTCTACAGTAACTCAAAGTAAGTGTTATAGGGTGTTTAGAATTTGATTTAAATGTGGTGGTAAGTTTCTATCATTTGATTTAAATCGTTTTGTCCCGAAATTTTATCCAGACACAGAAACTTGAAGGTTAGCATAAATTGATAACGTTTTGACCTTTGTAGAAGATATACAGAAACAATATCAGTTATCAATCATTAAAATATATATATATATATATATATATATATATATATATATATAATTATGTCAAAATTGAAAAAAAAAATTCAAACCTAATATTCTAATCAACAAACAACCGAAACAAAATTTTGCGTTTTATTTTCAGAAAGAGTATTTCATTTTCCAACCTCTATTTCCATCTTGTTAGGCCTTAATATTTTGAAAGCATTCACGTCATTGCGTCTAAATAAAATAAATATCAGTTATATAATATTGGAAAATTAATATGTAGATCTGCTTCAGAAATAGAATTTTGAATCATTTTAAATGGAATAAGTAAAATTTGATTGTTATAATTGGAAGAATAAATAATTCCCAAACCACAAACATGGGAATTTCTACTTCCTCCCTAGTTGCTGATTAACCTCCCTTTCACGTTGATGACTATAATATGATCGCAATACATAAAGATAAATAAATCCCTCTTTTTATGATTGGAGTTTATTTATTCTCCTTATTTTGAATACCGTCACATAGTACGATATTGTAAATGCAGCCTGACGTGGTTATTGAATACCGTGTGGATTTGATTTTACTTGTTATGTTAAAAACTAGGTTTATATTATACTAAACCGAAAACACCTTTTTCGTCATACTGCTTCAAAAACAGCTGTTTTCAATACATGCATTGAAATACGTAAAGTTGTTATTTTTAGTCCTAGGACCTAAAAACATCAGTTGAGGTCTAGGTCATCAGCTGTTACTTCATTTATAGGAATTAATTAACGATGATTGTAAAGCATCTATAAAAACAACCGGTACTCTCGATTGTAAATAACCGTTAAAACAGCTGTTACTATCGATTTGTAGGGAAATAGGTTATAACATTTTAGTTTTTGTGAAATTTTTTTATATATTATTTGCAGTATAACGAAAAATATAGTTCAACACTATGAAAAAAAAATTAAACTTGAGCTTGTATTGGAAAGCTTCACTTTTGTTCCTAGTCATGAAATATATAATTTTAATTACTTTGTTCATATAAAATTAAGTTCAGCTTTGTATAAAGCGGCCGCTTTGTAGAACAACGACGAGGCATTAGCGACATGGTGGGAGAACTAGTCACTGGGACTATAGTTGGAGAGATGTTGACGTACAGAGAGCGCTGGGTGGCAATTGCAGAATACATTGAATTGGTACTGAGGTGCAAAAATGATGAGGGCTGGCTAGACCCATAGCAGCCAGAGAAGAGGAGCCACAGATAGGCTAAAAGCAGGCGCCACTCCGAAGTAATGCGAGAGCGGTCCCGGAGTGGGGAAAACGCTTTGCAAAGAGGAAGGTTTTAGTCGGTATTCCTTTGGGAGAGTCAGACTCATAAGTCCATGAGGGACGAGTGCATAAATACGAATTTTGCCAAACCTCTATAAAAAAAAGGGAAAAAAAAGTTCAGCTTTACCTTGTACTACACAGAAAATATACTAAGCAGTGCATCAGCTGGTTTCAACAATAACAGATTTGTTTTAATTGCCGATACTAGACGTTTGATTTTTAAAGTCAAACTAAGTCTAAGAATTGTTGAATTTTCAGTTTGTGTGTGTTTTGTGCGACATTTCTACATTCGGGGTTATATTTTAAAACAAGCTAAAGAAATGACTTCGAATTTGCTGCCAAATATCTAAAGACAAATACGAAGATGAACACAAGTAGTTTTGTCAAAGGCGAAAGCACAGGAAAATCAAGCAAGTAAGTGTTATCGTGCAACTTGTTTGTTTATCTGAATAAGCAAAAACTTATGAAACCTACTTCATTATAGAGTAAATTTTCAATGTTGAATAGTTGTCTGTCACTGAGAGAAAATGTAAGTGTTAATAATTTTCCTAAAACATTAACTTTCTTAAAACGTCAAAGTACTGGTTACAAGACAAAAAAAAAGTCAAAGATAGTAACAATAAAAGACGTAACCCAATTCATAACTGCAACTCTTGATGAGAACTGGCTATTAATTAAGATTATTTGAGTATTTGGTTTTTTTTAAGCACGTGGAAGAAACTTCCTTTGACTTTAAACGATTGGATGTTTTCTGGTAGTGTTTGTAGATGCAAAAACTCATTTTCCACAACCCGTTCCAATAACAGACGATAGGTGCAGTTTTCACCCTTGCTATTGTAAGTTCGAGGCCCTAAGATCCCAACATATGGAAAGCAGGACAGTTTTGATTGGTTATTGCTAAGGTAAATGTTTTACCCAGCACGGATAGAGCTACCATCGCTGAATAAGATTGCAAAATATTTAAACCTTACAAATCTAATACTGGACATCGTTTTAGAATATCATCAGCATCAATGATGGTGGAAGGAGGAGGAGATTTATTCACCCTAAAAATGCAGGGAGGATGGGCATCTCTAACACAAAAGGATATACAGAAATTTGTGCATGAAAGTTTCAAGAAAATTATTCAATAATAAACCTGTCACAAGTCAATAAGTTAGATGACATAACAAATTATTGAGCCTACAGATGTTTGTGAAGCAGGCCTTTCTATTTTAGAATCTGAAAAAAACATCGCCGTCTATCTAAACGCAAATCTAAGTAAAGTTTAAACATCCAAAACAACACAAATACTAATATTATAAATTTTAAATTGTCAGAAAGTTAGCTTCGATAAAACGATGCAGTCAGTTCGGAGAATGTTCAGTATTTCTTTAAAGGAAATTCAAAAGTATCGTATGTAAATTTCCCTCTAAGTGTTTTACAAGCTCCCTTGGAAATATCGCAATATAGTCTACTGCACGAAATCGGGCGGGTGGCTGAAAATGCAGTGTTGCCACATGGCTCGTGAAACACACAGCCCGTATTTTGTACTAGCTTACAAGTTTCATTCTCAAGAAAATTATACATTGAGTGCTTAATATGATTGTTACTTTCGTTTGGCTTTGAATGTAGTTCTTACACAAACTTTTAAGTCGGCGTTGTTTCACAGGAGTTCGCAGAAGACAGTCCATATTTGACATTTTTTATAAATAAAGCCGTAACACAAAAATATTGAAATATGTCCAGAAATTAACAGTTCATAACACTTAAAAATATAATTTACATATTACTGCTATATATACACTGTACGATTTAAAATTTATACACTATTAAATATCACACAAAAATAAAAATACTGTACTTTAAAAACAATTACGGAAACTTATAGCGAATGTACTGAGCAGCGACAGGCACGGACAGGCAATAGTCTGACGAGTAACGGTCTGACGCTCGAACTAGGCAACACTAGACGCTCAAGGTTGTCAATTAGTGCGTAGGGGTAAGCGACTTTCAACCATCCCTCGCTAGGCCGGTTCCATATGTGACAACAGCGCTAAACAAGCCACCCGCCCTATTTCGTGCAGTGGACTATAGGCGCCGCTTCGCGACGAAACATACTCCTTACCGGCCTTGTAAGTATATTTGTAGTTTTGTTGAACAAAATAACTTTAATTTATAAGGCAGGTAATCATTACTCTTCATATAACACAAGATAAATGTAACAAATAAACAATTTACTAAAGATAATCAAGGATAACAAAATTTAAAATTATCGTCCTATATAATTTTAAATGCTAGTCGTATTTTTTAGTATTTACTTACTCAATATACAAAGTATAGGGTGAGTTTGGTAACCACTATAATATCTATCTTCGTTTAAAAAATTTGGTACTCGGATCCTAATATGTGATAATATAGAACTAAAAACAAAATGGCGGCTATTTTAAACAGTTTTTTTGTTTATATCTCGTGCATTACTATTAACAATTCGCAGATTTCAATTCGGCATGAAAAGTAGTAACTCTACCGCTTTAAAATAACAAATATAATGACGAAGTTGTTGTCGAAAATGTAATTTCGAATAGTAACCTCCGAAGAAAGTTTTATATTCTTATACGACAACCGACTTGAACATAGCTTGTGGAGGCTACTTAACATATGTAAAACTTTAAGGCCTGATAGGGGTGAGACAGTGACCCGATCGAGGCTAGAGGGAACGTTTCAATACATACACATCAACGAAACCCGTTTCATCGTAGCAGTCGTTAAGAAAGTAGTGACATAAGAGGTTGTGTAACTTTTGTTTTTAACAAACTTTCACTACTGTCTAAGACTCCTTACCAATACAATTTAACATTTCTTTCAAGGCGTAGATAACCAATTTTGGGGTTTTACATTTAGACGATCTACTTGTATTACATTTTATGATCAACCTGAGTAAGTACTTTGATGGCGTTTCTTTAATGAGTCGATATTATTATTATACATTTTTCGGACATTTGCCATCATTTGTGTGTTAAAAGTTCAAAACAAGACGTTTTGGGAATAAGGATCAATTCCCGTTATCAAGTGACTAAAAACTAAAGAAACATGAAACTAGAAACTAAGCCTATTTGAGAAGTAAAATTAAATAGGAATACCACCAACCTTAATATCTAAGCATCCATCTCAGAGCTGAAACTGAGAAATCAAAAAACACAATCACGGTTAATACATAACTAACGGCAAATACGTGTTGTTGTATAAAAAATACAATGGTTGTATTAAGCTACCTAGCACGAGAACGGGTTACAACCCGTTGTGGCTATTTGACAGGTAAAATTTCAGCTTGTTTATTAGTTATACGGATATTATAATCAAATTTTAGTTTTTTTTTTTAATAATGGGAGCCATAATGTCCCTACTTCTATACTTGATTGACTAATAGACTTGAGAATTAGCTTCTATACTTGAGTCGATATTGATGAAATTCAATGACTGTCATACTTTGTCGAACGACAATTTTACACCAATTTAGTAGCTTATCACTTTCAGTCCGTTTAATAATATAGAATTACACCCGTATCTTGTTGTAATATCACAATAAGAACCTTCTCATAAGTTCTCATCTCCTGTTAGATACAGCTCGTAAAGAATCACTACGTGTTACAGTCTGGTTGCCTTGTCAACAACAAAATTTAATGACGCGCAAAACACATTCACCCAGCGTGTATTCTCATACATTCTTCAAAGTTTGACGGAATTTATATTTCATTTATATTACGAAAGGGTTTTCTGTAAACTGTAGAAAGAATATGCTTCTAACTTTTGTGTGTTTTAAATCCTTACTGCGGATAACATTCAATTAACTGAAGAATAGTGTTTTATTAACTAATTATGCTAAAACATAGAAAAGGCTGTTTGATTTTTTTTTTTTTTTTAGTGCTGATTCTGAATAAAAATATGTTACAATTAAAAAACAATTGAGTTATTAATATTTCTCGAATATTGAGTAATCTTATCTCGAAAAATAAAACTCTGAATGCTGTTGAATACAACAACAATTTTGATTTCGCCGGGGTACTTTTATAAAACGGAAAGTGAGAGAGTTTGTGCAATGTTTGGTAAATATTATTTCCGACATTCTGTTGTTTCTTTGAACGTCTACGTTAAACAATGTCGACCGGAAGCGTACAGCCAAGATTACTTCTGTGACGTTGGAGCATTAAGGTGAATCACACTAAGGGGCAACATAGGCAATTTTGATACTCAACTTTCTTGCATATTGCCTATCTTTCCTGTAAATATGTTTAATTTTTCCAAAATTGTATAAAAAGTACCGGGTTATTTGCGACGGCTTATTCTGACGGAGTATCTTTTCCGAAGGTTTGCAGGTAGAAAGAGTTGACTAGGGTTATATCCGACGATGTTATGCCATTGTAGATTTGGCAACGTTAAACAATCCAGACAGTAAAAGGATGACTCATGTCTATTATTACAACAGATACCCTGTCAACAGCTTGTCACTATAACCCGAAACAATATAATGAGTATACCATATATATTTTTATATTTCTATATATATATATATATATATATATATATATATATATATATATATATATATATATATATATATATATGTATATAACGACAGACGGTTGGGAGGTCTTAATCACCTTTTTCGGTTTCCTAAAGCTATAAAACCTAAAGATCAGTAAAAAAAAACAGAAGTACAAACTTTTTACGATTACCAAATTCACCCTGTAGTACTTCATATACTGAATATTGTAAGTTAACTCAAGATGTAGTCTCAACTCTTGGCTACTGTAAGTATGCTACAACATACTAAAAATACATGAGTATGCTTTTGTAATATCATTGAAAAAAATTGTAATCTAATTTAAAATTTAAAACGGTGATGATATTAAACACTTTTGTGTTCATATTACGTGTATTTTACAACATACAACACTATAAATTATATACATATTTGTAGATTTCAACTCTATATGCAATGGTACCAACATCTGCACGATGAAAAATATTTTGCATAAAAAATGTAATTTTGACCTCTTACTGCCCAAGTAAATGTGATATTGGTGTAATTACGAGATCTTAAGCGGTACGTCACCGACATGAGCGTAGCGACTGGAGGATCCTTCACATATTAACAGTTTGTTAGGGCTGAGACACAGGCACGAGCGAAGCGAGTGTAAACTTTTAAATAAATACACGTCCACTAAGTCATTCAGGGCTTAGCCGACGTCAAGAAAGTAATGAGACACACAAACTGTAATAAGATTTCAGAAAAAATACATAATTGTTTTAACAAATTATCCTACAGGATGAGACGTACCTCTACAATTTACCATTTCATACAAGTCAAGAAATGATCTTTTTGTCAGTACAGTTACAGGAACTCTTCGAGTTAAAATATATGATAGCGTTGGGTAAGTACCTTGATGACTTACATCAACTTGATGAACATTTCTAATAGATCTAAAAGTAAAGAATTCTTAACAGTTAAGCATCCCTTCACATTAAAGCAATTCTTAATTATTACTTCTGCCTTTACGATAAAAATATTTTTGTAAATTAATTTAATAATTCCTTTTAATAGAAAGTTGTATCTTTACATTTGAGTCAATACTTTACATATAAGTGTTAAATTATGCTTTGTATTTAATTATTTATAAACATTTCTTTATTAATTTGCAATTCTATATTCCTTTAACTCCCCTACGTCCTTTAAAATTAACAATTCCTTTATACTTTCGTACATTTTTTCGCATTTAAAAATTCTTTCAGATTTAGTTGTGCTTGCACAATTAAATATTCTGTTTTCACGACAACCATGAAATTGTAAATAATACGTAGCCTTGACGTCTGTAAGTAGTTTTTTTTTTAATGTTCAAATGTTATTCTAGATTTCAAATTAAACTTGTAGATAGTCTTCAACTACATCGTAAATTGTTTAAAAGGTGTAGATAAATTTCCCCAAAAAACTCATAGGACTGTAAAAGTTTAAGAGTTAAAAAAGTTAGAGTGTTGACCCATCATTGTGGGATATTTTATAGCTCAGTCTGGTTGTGAAAGTTAGAAACTACAGCGACAATAACTCAATATGCTGACCATTCATTAAACGCGTCATGAGGCATTGCGATACTGAACTATTATTATTCATAAATAAGGTTAGCTGATGTGAATCTGGGTTTTGAAATTGTTTACTTTTGAAGAACACATCATATAATTTGTCCAAAATTTCTGTGTGTATAGATTAGCTTTTTTATCAGTTTGGATTATCCTTCAGTTTCTCGTTTTCAAATTAGGTAATGTTCACATGAATAAACGAATTGATGAATCAATAATGGTACTTACCCAGAACCTTAATACAAGCAGATCCTCTAAATGTGATGGCTAACCGTTGGTCTCTTGTGCCTTGTAGGAAATGTTAAAGTGTATTGGTAGATCAAGGAGTCGCTACACAGGTTTTCTGAATCTTTTAATTCATATAAAACTCCTTTCTTAACCCTAGAACACTACTTATTCGTAGAAATTACGACCCGAGCTTTGTAAAATTCGGAGAACTGGTAGACAAAAGATGGACACGCTCTGTCTTTTTGTCTACCTTTACGCCATTGAGAATAGCGGCCAGTGTCTCATCGGCTAAGCTCAAAGTTGAACCGTTATTAACGTACTCAAGCTCGTGTCGTATATTTTACGAAAGAATAGTGTTTGCGAAAGTTTTAACTAATAAGTGTTAGTATATTATTAGTTTATTGTGTAAATAGTGATTTTAGAGTTCAAAGTGTTTGATTTAGCTAATAAGTGTATATTAACACTGCAAGGAATGTGATTCTCAGTGAAGACAGGACTCTAATTTTGGTATTTTTGGCGTTCTACCTAATGAACTTATTGTAAATCATTTTCCTCTTTTTATATAAATTAAACACTTATAAATTATGTACTTTATGAATATCAGATTATTTTTTCCAATAAAATATTATTTATATTTTTTTCGATTTTTGTCCAGATTAATTTTTTTTAACGTACTTGTAGTGGTGGAAAAACAAATTTTTTTTTTTCATTGTTAAATATTTTTATAAACACTTAAGAACAATAAAGGATTTAATATAAAAAATAGTCAACACTAAAGTAAAGTTTAAAAAATAATAATAAAAATAAAAACAGAATGTAGTAAAATTTACGAATGAAAAGTGATCACAAACAATGAACTAAGAAAAGTAATCTAGGGTTAAAGTCGGTTAGAACTAACTGGTAACGAAGAAGGGTCAATATTTAAAATTATCCGCTCCTTTCTTCAAAACAATGTCTCACCTCTAGACATTGAAGGCGACTCCAATATCTGTTCGAGTCGGTGACTCGGCTTTTGTAACTATACGAATATCAATTTTACTTGTTCAAAATTACATCTTTTCAACACCTTCACTATTTGTCATTATAGATAGGTATGTGAGATGAATACATGCAGAATTGAAAATTTGTATTTAATTTAGTGTGTTATAAATTGAACAACACACAAGATATGAATTTTTTTAAAATTATTCACCTAAATTTTTACTTTTGTGATTTTCATTAAGACTTCATTAGAGCAAACTACTGTCTCATACACCTAATTGCATGTTCCTATCTTAATTTTTGTGGGCGCTTTCGTCCTTAGTACATACGACAATGACGACGGGCGGGTGGGATATTCGAAAATAACTTTTTCGATTTTATGAGACCCTGAAACGTAAAGATGAGTTAAAAATTGGTTTGTGTTAACCAAAATTGCCCTGTAATTTGTGTACTGGTTTAGTAAAAGAATACTACGTTATATATATATTGAGAACAGGTTCATTTCAACCCAACATAAGGAATAAATGTTTCTGTACAAAGGAGTTTTCTTATTACAGCATCAAATGGAAAGTTTTGATTTGAATTGTCAAGTTTGTATTGCTTTCGTCATTAGTGTTGTCTGGTATAAGTTTGCTTCTTTTACGTTCTAATGCACAACTTCCTTATTAGTACAAGAAGTTCCACAAACTGTGCCGCATCCATGCAGTCACTTCCCATACACAGTCACAACCCATACACAGTCACTTCCCATACACAGTCACATCCCATACAGTCACATCCCATACACAGTCACATCCCATACACAGTCACATCCATACACAGTCACATCCCATACACAGTCACATCTTATACACAGTCACATCCCATACACAGTCACTTCCCATACACAGTCACTTCCCATACACAGTCACATCCCATTCACAGTCACATCCCATACACAGTCACATCCCATACACAGTCACTTCCCATACACAGTCACATCCCATACACAGTCACATCCCATACACAGTCACTTCCCATACACAGTCACATCCCATACACAGTCACTTCCCATACACAGTCACATCCCATACATAGTTACATCCATACACAGTCACTTCCCATACACAGTCACATCCCATACATAGTCACATCCCATACACAGTCACATCCCATACACAGTCACTTCCCATACACAGTCACATCCCATACGTAGTTACATCCATACACAGTCACTTCCCATACACAGTCACATCCCATACATAGTCACATCCATACACAAAACAAATGTAAAGCATATCTGTTACTATCTTTTCAAAAATGAAAGTTCCGGCATTCAGTGAAACAAGAGGGAAAAAATATCCATGGAGACTGTTTTAAAAGATCAACTATCTTAAAATTGACCTTTATTATTGACCCAATATTGTCAACATTTATTTAAAAGTTGACTGATGTAACTTATCTTTGTCACTATATTCTATTTATATTTCATTGTGTAAGTTTAATGTACATCTTTACATATAACGTACGACTTGTCGGGCAAATATGTATAAATGTATTAGTTTGGCACGAGCTGCAACGATCCTCTCATTCACAGTAAATAATATTTAAATTATTATTTCAAGTGAAAAATATACGACCTAGACCAGGAATCTAACCCAGAATCTTTGGGTTAACGTGCCAATACTCTACCAACTGAGCTACTGGTGGGACCATTTGTCTGTGCGCACGGCTCTGACGCTACTAGCCGTCCTGTAAAAGTAGGGCCAGCTCACCCAACTATGTTGGTCTACCTTTCGCGAGACATAATTACAGTTTACAAGATTTGTAGTGCACATAGAAACATGATGTTTACAAACAAATTTTATTGTTTTACGTCCTTTAAAATATCAGTACTAGCAAAGGTAACATCTAAAAAATGTGATACTAAAAGTTGATTTACAATATTAAATTTATTGATTGTCTACATACATTTTAATCCAGCTCTTCAATGCTGCTCAAATCATCGTCGTCATCGTCCTCCTCACTGCTGTCGCTGTTTCCTACTGATATAATCATTGATTCCACGAGGTCGTCGATCCGCGGCTCAGCTGAAGCGTACCCTAGTCGCTTCCCTTTAGAGCATTCACGCGTAAAGCCAAAGGTCCTGGGTTCAATTCCCGGTCTAGGTCGTATATTTTTCACTTGAAATAATTATTTAATCAATAATACTTTCTTGGCAAAAAAATAATGTATAAGCGTTAATATATATATATATATATATATATATATATATATATATATATATATATATATATATATAATATTTAAAAATGCATTTTAATTTTTATTACATATTCAAGAAATTTACAAGTTGTGCCGCATTCGCTACTGAAATAGACGGCTGAAAATTTTAGGAATTTAAAAGAAATATCATAACGCAAATATTTTGGGGGAAATAATTATTATCTAAGTACTGTATTATGATTACTTGTTGGTTAAAGGCGACACTTTTTTGGTACCTCACGTCGAATGTTAGAATCCCAACGGGACACAAGGTTAATTCTGAACAGTTTGGTTCTTTGAAACCTGTGGATTGACGAAATCGAGCATTGAGACAATAAACAAGAGTTAGACTGGTTGGGAAACTATTTACATTATGTCAAAGAAAGTTTCTTACCTATTACATTTTGAGGACATTAAAAGTGAAACGCAAAAAGATATAGTACGAAAAATGTACAACTATGTAATGCATGGTTATGCGAATCATGTTTGTGTATGATGTTGCGAATCAACATCGGGAATTAATTCCATATTTCAAAAGGAAGGAAGAATTAAATCGAACCGGGAATTATAATGTAGGGGTACAAAGTAGTTATTCCAAGTAAATTCCGTAAATACATATAAGATGAATTACACACAAGTCATTTAAGGATTGTTAAAATAAAATCGCTAGCGAGATTTTATATTTGGTGGCCAAATTAGATTCGGATATTGAAAATCTGACGGATGGTTGTTCTTCCTGTCTTTTTGAAAAACAAAACCCTGTAAAGAATCAGTTGGTCGTATGCTAGTAGACCTTGGGAACAATTGCATGCAGACTTAATGGGTCCGTTTAAAGGGAAATATATTTAATTGTTATTGATCCACATACTAAGTGGTTAGAAGTTTTTGAAGTAAAGTCGACTTCCGATAGTCAGGAAATAGATATATTAAGAGAATTGTTCAGTAGATTTGATCTACCGGAAGTAATTCATACGGACAACGGTCCGCCTTTAAATTTGTTTGAATCCAAACAGTTTGTAAAACGTAACAGTATTAAACACACCTGTTCTGCAGCATATCATCCACAGTCTAATAGTTTAGACGAAAATTCTGTTACGAATGTTAAAACAATATTAAAATGTGCATTTAGAGAAGGTATATAGGCTAGATTAGCATTGTATAGAAATATGTTTGATTATAGAAATTCAGTTCATGTAACAACTCAAGAAACACCTGCCAAATTAATGTCTTATCGACCTATGAGAACAAAGTTAGACTTAATTAGACCTAATATTGCGAAACAGTAGAGTTAAAGCAAGAAAAACTAATTAATTATTTCAGGGGAACAGGGACACAAAAATTGTTTGTAGATCAATTAGTATTGATAAGGCAATAACGTTAAAAAAATAAATGGATACAAGGTATTGTTTTAAGCAGATTAGTTCAGAAATGTATTTTTACAAAAACAAAAACCAGTAGACTGACATAGTGACAGATAACGTTCAAGCAGGGAGAGGTAACTCACCCCGGAAGAGCATCCGCTCTCCACCCTTGGTTATGAGACAATCCAGTCCTGTTATGATTCAAACACGGAATTCTACAACAACTGTTGTAAATAATAATACAGCACCTTCTGAGGTTGTTGAAAGAAGGTATCCAATTAGAACAAGGAAACCGTTGTAAGACTTGATTATTAGGTAGTATATTATTTATAATATATTTTGTAAAAGGTTTTATCAATAAGTTAGTTAATTTAATGTTACAACAGTCGGTACATGATGGAATTTCATGATTCTGGAGATAATGAGACGATTATTTAATTCCACAAAAAAGATTGAATTGCGACATATGTTTAGCCGTTAGGCATTTTCAAGCCTTCCGATAGGCATTTTCTGACATAAGGGGTTCTTTTGTCATTTCTCAACCCCTTTACTCTAACCTTTCCTTTGGTCTCACATTTTTAGTTTAGACTTGTTTTGTTTTCAATTTAGTTGCTTGAAAATGCCTAACGACGAAACATATGTCGCAATTAAAGCTGTTTTGTGGAATTAAATAATCGTCTCATTATTTCCATTAAGTTAGTTAATGATTTATTTGGTTCTAGTTCTTTTCATTTGTTAGAATTGTTCTGTTGTTTTAAATTTCCTTTCATTCAAGTAATCAACAAGTTAAATTTCTATAACCATAAACATGTATTTAGGCCAACTTTATGCATTTACCTTTCAACCCAAAATTTAACAGCCAATGTCTTCTACGTCTGAGTCATCACTATCACCAGGGCACAAGTTTATTATCAGTTCTTGGACACTGAGGTCGTTCAGCCCTTCACTTGCCCAGTTGTCATTCAAAACCTTCTTTACGTGATTGACAAAACTGGCCCATTAGTTATAGGGATTTAACTAATTAATTTAAGACGTACAATGTATTTAATTGTATAAGACAAACACAAATAAGCTATTCGTATTGTAGGTGTGTGTACATTATTATAAATAATATAAATGTGCATACAAATTGTGTCGTAAACACATCTGATGCCTGTCTCACATGAGCATGGATAACTAACTACTTCTTACCAAAGATATTAACTGATTTAAAAACGATTACTAACAAACCTGTAAAAATAATATATAGCTTTAAATTTTGTTTAACCATCTTTTCATTTAAAAGTAATCTGAATACTTATTATTATTGTAACTAAGTGATTCTTGGGCTTGATTTTCTTGTGATATGATGCAGATTATAAAAATAATAATTGTATGACTATATACTTCGAAATGTAAAAAATTATTCTGGCTGTACCTATAGGCCAGTTGGTGACTATTAACTAGAACTCGGAGCGGTTGAGGGAGGGCTAATTGGGGTAGTGTTGCTCGACCAACCGTACTAAGCTCTCAGGCGCCACGAAACTTTGAGGCTGCTATAATTGATTTGATTGTTTTAAGTAATTTGTTTAGAGTAGTACGACAGTATACAGTACCATCAGACTAGGAGTGTGTCTGGTGTAATGAGCGTGTCCTCCCTTCTACTTGTTTCCATAACCTGACTTAACGGTACAAACCGTTCCAAGAAAACTAGGTACACAAATTACTGCTCAACTACATTTATTTCTCAATGTTTAAGTACAAGTTAATTCTTAAAAGTTTAATTTTGTAAACGTTTTATTCTAATTTACACCGATAAAAGAAACGTAAGAGGGTAGGCGTTTACACAGAAGCATATAGGTCTATAGTTTTTATTGGGGTTAGAGGAAAGTAAAAGCAACGAACAAAGTGTGTGTGCCTCTCTTTTCCTCACCACCCCAGACACATTCCCATTTGGAGTATACTGTGAGTAAATTTAGATGTATGAATAAATTTAAAGATTTAACATGTAATTCAAAATATTACAAAAATATTGTTTTAAAAATAAGAGGGGAGGAATAGCAATGTATGCGTGTGTACAAGAGTGGAGGTATCACATGAAATTACATGATCTGTGACGTCATATCGTTCGATACATTCCTCCAGAAACCTATTGGGTAAAAACCAGTACCTTTTCCCGCCAGCACATCCTGACGCTTTTTCCAACTTCCAGTTTTACTGTTAAGTCTCGCACTCACCTTCCCAGAAGACACCCGCAGTCGTAGCATAAGCAAATAAAGTGTTTTCTTTAAAGAACCCATCTTAGTAAAATAACTCAAGTATATTACAGTTGACTTGAGTGGACGTTGACAGTGTTGGTTAGTTTCTTAACAAAAATCAATGTTTTATTGTTTGATGATGGTCACATTCAAGTTAGAACAAATACTACTACAGATAAGTGCATATTCGGCATATTTGATAAAACTCTGTACAATCAGCTGTAAAATGAACGACACAGAGAGAGAGAGAGAGAGAGAGAGAGAGAGAGAGAGAGAGAGAGAGAGAGAGAGAGAGAGAGAGAGAGAGAGAGAGAGAGAGAGAGAGAGAGAGAGAGAGAGAGAGAGAGAGAGAGAGAGAGAGAGAGAGAACGGTAGACTAATAATAATAAAAAAATATATAACTTACTTTTGCATTACGAAGACTTTAAAACAGTTTATTTTTTAAATGGTAAACAATCTCAGAATTGTTTTCTTTAAAATCTTAAACTAAGTTTCACTTTATTTTACGTAATGAAGCAGAGTTATAATGACTTCAAGTAAGGGATAACGCTTCTGACTTTGACTGATATAATGTTTCCATAGAAACCGTTTCGTTTTGTTTTTCGTAATGAAACAGTTTCACCCATCATTTCCTCTCTACGTTATTCTGAAGTATGCAATGGGTCGTTAGGCTTTAGTTTGTTGATGCGGCAAATTTAGGAAACAGACATCAATAGGCCATTCACTGCTACCAATATCAGATACAATTAAATATGTGGCAACATGTTTAAGTATGTAGAGAAGGATATTATTTTTATGATTTATTACATTAAATTTAATTGTATTTTATATTTTTTGGGAGCATATTTGAGTAAGTATATGTATGTGTCACGGAAGGGGACAATAAATAAATAATTTGATAATTTTTTTAATTATTTATACATGAAGATCAAAAGTTCTGTACAATAATCTCTTTGAATGTGTTGAAAGAAAACATAAATCATTATTTAATGTTATTAATCAAGTTTCTCTGATGATAATCTTTAGTTTAAATAATCCTTTCAACAGCTGTGAGTATAAGTTAAGGTGTCTTAATAATAATTTAGAATAGTGTTGGTGTTATATAGGGTAGTAGTGGTGACTTATAGAGTAGTAGTGGTGCCTAATAGAGTAATACTGGTGACTTATAGAGTAGTAGTGGTACCTTACAGAGTAGTAGTGGTGCCTTATAGAGTATTAGTGATGCCTTATAGAGTAGTAGTGGTGCCTAATAGAGTAGTAGTGGTGCATTATAGAGTAGTAGTGGTACCTTATAGAGTAGTAGTGTTGCCTTATAGAGCAGTAGTGTTGCCGTATAGAGTAGTAGTGTTGCCTTTTAGAGTAGTAGTGATACATTTATACTAAAGACCGTAGGAAATTGGTGGTATTCCATTTTAAATAAATTAAAACAACAATTATTTTAGTATAAACCACAATAAACTTTCTTGTATAAGTTTTTGACAATGTTATAACTAGCGAAACCATGGTCGGCAATTTTCAATTAAAATATTGTGGTTTATACTAAAAAAATTGTTGTTTTAATTTATTTAGTAGTGGTGATTTATAGAGTAGTAGTGGTACCAGAGTAGTAGTGGAACCTTATAGAGTAGTAGTGGTGCCTTATAGAGTAATAGTGATGCCTTATAGAGTAGTAGTGGTGCCTTATAGAGTAGTGGTGGTGCCTTATAGAGTAATAGTGATGCCTTATAGAATAATAGTGTTACCTTATATAGTAATAGTGATGGCATATAGAGTAGTAGGGTGCCTTATAGAGTAATAGTGGTGACTTATAGAGTAGTAGTGGTGCCTTATAGAGTGATAGTGATGCCTTAGTGATAGTGGTGACTTATAGAGTAGTTGTGTTGTACTATAGAGTAATAGTGGTGACTTAGAGAGTAGTAGTGGTACCTTATAGAGTAGTAGTGGTGCCTTATAGAGTAATAGTGTTGCCTTATAGAGTAGTAGTGGTACCTTATAGAGTAATAGTGGTAACTTATAGAGTATCAGTGGTGCCTTATAGAGTAATAGTGATGCCTTATAGAGTAGTAGTGGTACCTTATAGAGTAATAGTGGTGACTTATTGAGTAGTAGTGTTGCCTTATAGAGTAGTAGTGGTACCTTATAGAGTAATAGTGGTGACTTAGAGAGTAGTAGTGGTATTACCAGGGGACTTAAATTTAAGAAAAGGCGGAACCAAAATGGTAACAATGTTTGAAAATGAAAATAAAAAAAAAGACAAAGACAATTTAGTGATTAACAAGGCTCAAATTTATTTAAACAAAAGAAATTTCGACGGTTCAGATTTTATCATTTACAACTTAGAAAGGCATCCTGAGACAAATAATCATAAACAGCTTATGATTAACAATATTATAATTAAAAAGTTATACGCCCTTAATGTAAAATATTATATTTAAAATAAAAAAAATTAATCAATAGATTCTGAAAATTTATCCCCCCCTTTTTAGTTTATATATTTTATAGTTACAAAATTTAACAAAAGACAATGAGCACAGCTTAACAATTAACAGGATTATAATTAATCCAAAAAAAAAGATTATACGCCCTTAATGTACAATTAAAATAAAAAGATGAAAAGATACTGATATTTATTTCCCCCCCCTTTGACTTTATGAGATGATAGTTTTTCAAAACAGTTACATAATATTACTTATTTGATAAATTTCTTAAATGCTATATTGGCCAATAAATATATATGTTTTAGATAAAAGAATTTATTATAAAATGAGAAGTTTATTTAAAAAAAAAAGAAATGAAAATTTTGAATATTAAATTTTATTAATTGACGTCAATTATATTAATTTAGAAAATAACCTCTTGGAGGTTGTTAGGACCGAAAGTTTGCATGCAGGCTCCACCCAATGATTTTTTTTATATAATTTACGAATAACTACACAAGTTTACATCTAAAGATAGCTTTAAGAAAAACATATACAATATGAGTTTAGTTAAAGTTCCGTAAAGTCAGTTTTTTTTTTATTAACATCACTTTTGTGCACAGGAAACTCTGAAGGTATGTTGAACAAAACGTGTTTTGCTAACAGGACGAAACATGTTTAGATCTTTAGCTGGTCTATGCAATATGAGGCAAGAATTGCTGGGTTTCTTCTACCAGCGTATTAGCTATAGCAAAAAACATGTTTTTTAGCGTCTGTGCAAAATCAGACATGTTGTAGCATTAATGTTCATTATTAAAGCAAATATCTGGTTATTTGTCAAAATTAAAGAAAATTGATTGTATCACAGAAATTCGTTAAGATTGTAATTAAAAGCTTCTTAGATGATTATAAATCTATTTATATATATTTAGTTTTGTGTAAAACAAAGCTTGTATAAGACTTGCAAAGATCTGCAAAAGTCTGTAAAACGAAATTTTCTGATTTAGAATAGATTTCTCCAATTGTTTTATATTTGACATGTTCAATAAGATATTCTGATCATTTAATGTTCAACATTAGTTTGCACCTATTTCACATAATTGTTCAAAACTCAAAATGTGCCTTTGCAAGGTTTTGTAAAGTATGTTTTAAGAAAAGAAAATTTTTATAATCATTCAGTTTCAAAAAGAACATTGAATATTAAATAAAACATGAAATACATATTTTAAGAATACATGATAATTAATAAATTATTTTAAAGCATTAACAAAATTTAAGATATGATAAAATCTGTAAAGCTGAATACCTGGAAAATCCTGTCGCAGTTCACGTGAGCTTGTGCCGTGAAAAATAATAATTTATTTAACATTTCTTTTTAAAAAAAAAACTAAAGCGCACAAAACTGTAACTTAACATATTGTTTAGAAACTGAGATGTAATTTTGAGAACAAAAAAGGTCTGACGGAGCTTATAATAGAATGTAGAACATCGTGAGTAATTTCAGATAGACTGGCAACGGGTATTAAAGCAGATAGGCTGTCCAGCCGTTGTACTTTGCACTTAGATGTCATGCGATGCTTAGTTTTGGAGAAGGTCGCCAGGTGCCAGCATCTGTCAAGGGACGGAAGTTGAGTATGTGGAAGACGAGTGAAAGAATTTATATTGCATATGTGATTTTGAATTTGAATGCTACAGCTCTCCCCCCCCCGAAAGACGGAGTTGGGGTGGAGTCAGAAAAGAGGCCAGAAGGGCCTCCCACAAAATTTAGAAAAAGGGCCAGAAGGGCCTCCAAAAGAAATTGAAGAAAGGGGCCAGAAGGGCCTCCTACAAACTTCTGAAGAAAGGGGCCAGAAGGGCCTCCTACAAAATTTAGAAACGGGGCACCTGATAGGAACAACGCTTCATAATGCTTTTATTCACCACTCTAGGGTGTAGCCTCCTTCGGCACTTACTTATTAAATTTTGAAATTTCTATAGCGTCTCAGCTCTTCCCACCTATAATTGGGATAAGCCCAGGAGAGAAAGAGCTGAAGGATGACGCAAAGGTCGACATTGCTGTGCATGAACTGACTTTGTACTCTAAGGTACGTGGGGAAAGGGGTGGAGTGGCACCTCGGGAAGCCAAGTGGAGGTGACCACTCCGGGGACCAGGGGAGGGAATGTGCATAGCACATTGGACTTACAGGAAAGGCCGGACTCAGACGGGGGGGGGGAGTATCCTCTGAGCCGACCTTAACAATATATATATGAAAAATAAATAAAAATAAAACAAAAATTCCTGAAGCCAATTAGGTCAGATCATGCTCAGCGTCGTTATTTTTTTTAAATTCCTCTTCTCCCATACGAAGAAAAATTTAAACTATTCACGGCTCTTGACAATTTCCGTGAGAAAAAGAATTTTGAAAGGTCTAAACAAATAATCCATTTTAAAAAATAAACAAAGAAGCAGTATGAAACGTTGAGAAGTCAAGATTGTTTTACTGCACAAGGCAGGGCATGTGGTGTTTGACTTAAGGTCTTATATGTGTATCATGTGCCCCAAAAAAAAAGGAATTTAATTTAATCAAAAAAAATTGTGTAAAAAAAAAAATTTCATCAAAATATGTTGTGATTATAAAAGTGTGAAAGAAGTGTAGCAAAAAAAAGAGTGTGGCAAAAGGACAGTATGAAAAGGTGACCCACAATGTGAGAAAACCCAACTCCGGTTTTCTCAACCCTAACAAAAAAACTAAATTAGGAAACAAACATGTTGACCTGCCAATAACAACCAAACAAAATAATCAAGACAAACAGGCCAACCATGTCGTCCTATATACAAAAACTGGGCCCCTATAATTTGGAAAAGAGAAAAAAAAAAAAATGTACACAATGATATATTTTTTTTAGAAAAGTGTTCAACATTTCAATTATCTATTAAGAAAGTGCCACCATCTGCATCAACCAGTCCACCGCCATCTTGCCTATTGCTCATGATGATAAAATTAAAAAAAATAAATAAAAATAATTTTCTTTCAAGATGACAAAAAAATTCAAAAGCAAGCTCAGTGTTCTTTAATGCGTCTACTGATCTCAGCAAATAGACTGCCATTTTAACTATTGCTGATATAAAAAAAAAATTAACAAAGTGATTTTAAAAAAAATTTCTTTTAAGATGATGCAAAAAATGAAGTAAAAGAGCCAGAGAATGACTCAAGAACTATATGTAGTGTAGTTTTTGTGTATATGTGTGTGTGTAAGTATGAATTAATACAGACAAGCGAAAGAAAACTCGAGAAAGTTTTTGAAGGAAATTTTAATTTTTTTGTTTTTTTTTTTGTTTCTAACTATTTTTGGGTTTTATTATTTATTTAAATTTTTTTTTTTTTTGGAATTCCCGAATGAGCCCGCTGTCTGGATCAAATTCAGTGAATGACTAGAGTGCAGTGTATGTAAATATAAAAAAAATTTATTTAGGCAGAGAAAATAATAATAATAAAAAAAATTTTATCAAAATTGGTTTAGAAGTTTTTGTGTAAAGTGTTTATATGAAAATAATTTTAAAAAAAGAGACTAATAGGTTTATATAGATTTAAATATTAAAAAAAAATTTCATCAGCAATAGTTGTGCAGTATTTGAAAAAGCTGCAAAACATAAAATTTGAGCCTTGTTTAACAAAGAAAATTTTTTTGAATTTAAATTTAGATGGTTCCAATCCAAAATTTTGAAAATTAACTACGGTTCCAGAATTTAAAATTAACCACTCTATAATTTAGAGAATACCACGCTAGAATTTAAAGCAAACCACGCTCTGCTACCAGAAACATGTTACCAGGGGACTTAAATTTAAGAAAAGGCGGAACCAAAATGGTAACAATGTTTGAAAATGAAAATAAAAAAAAAGACAAAGACAATTTAGTGATTAACAAGGCTCAAATTTATTTAAACAAAAGAAATTTCGACGGTTCAGATTTTATCATTTACAACTTAGAAAGGCATCCTGAGACAAATAATCATAAACAGCTTATGATTAACAATATTATAATTAAAAAGTTATACGCCCTTAATGTAAAATATTATATTTAAAATAAAAAAAATTAATCAATAGATTCTGAAAATTTATCCCCCCCTTTTTAGTTTATATATTTTATAGTTACAAAATTTAACAAAAGACAATGAGCACAGCTTAACAATTAACAGGATTATAATTAATCCAAAAAAAAAGATTATACGCCCTTAATGTACAATTAAAATAAAAAGATGAAAAGATACTGATATTTATTTCCCCCCCCTTTGACTTTATGAGATGATAGTTTTTCAAAACAGTTACATAATATTACTTATTTGATAAATTTCTTAAATGCTATATTGGCCAATAAATATATATGTTTTAGATAAAAGAATTTATTATAAAATGAGAAGTTTATTTAAAAAAAAAAGAAATGAAAATTTTGAATATTAAATTTTATTAATTGACGTCAATTATATTAATTTAGAAAATAACCTCTTGGAGGTTGTTAGGACCGAAAGTTTGCATGCAGGCTCCACCCAATGATTTTTTTTATATAATTTACGAATAACTACACAAGTTTACATCTAAAGATAGCTTTAAGAAAAACATATACAATATGAGTTTAGTTAAAGTTCCGTAAAGTCAGTTTTTTTTTATTAACATCACTTTTGTGCACAGGAAACTCTGAAGGTATGTTGAACAAAACGTGTTTTGCTAACAGGACGAAACATGTTTAGATCTTTAGCTGGTCTATGCAATATGAGGCAAGAATTGCTGGGTTTCTTCTACCAGCGTATTAGCTATAGCAAAAAACATGTTTTTTAGCGTCTGTGCAAAATCAGACATGTTGTAGCATTAATGTTCATTATTAAAGCAAATATCTGGTTATTTGTCAAAATTAAAGAAAATTGATTGTATCACAGAAATTCGTTAAGATTGTAATTAAAAGCTTCTTAGATGATTATAAATCTATTTATATATATTTAGTTTTGTGTAAAACAAAGCTTGTATAAGACTTGCAAAGATCTGCAAAAGTCTGTAAAACGAAATTTTCTGATTTAGAATAGATTTCTCCAATTGTTTTATATTTGACATGTTCAATAAGATATTCTGATCATTTAATGTTCAACATTAGTTTGCACCTATTTCACATAATTGTTCAAAACTCAAAATGTGCCTTTGCAAGGTTTTGTAAAGTATGTTTTAAGAAAAGAAAATTTTTATAATCATTCAGTTTCAAAAAGAACATTGAATATTAAATAAAACATGAAATACATATTTTAAGAATACATGATAATTAATAAATTATTTTAAAGCATTAACAAAATTTAAGATATGATAAAATCTGTAAAGCTGAATACCTGGAAAATCCTGTCGCAGTTCACGTGAGCTTGTGCCGTGAAAAATAATAATTTATTTAACATTTCTTTTTAAAAAAAAAACTAAAGCGCACAAAACTGTAACTTAACATATTGTTTAGAAACTGAGATGTAATTTTGAGAACAAAAAAGGTCTGACGGAGCTTATAATAGAATGTAGAACATCGTGAGTAATTTCAGATAGACTGGCAACGGGTATTAAAGCAGATAGGCTGTCCAGCCGTTGTACTTTGCACTTAGATGTCATGCGATGCTTAGTTTTGGAGAAGGTCGCCAGGTGCCAGCATCTGTCAAGGGACGGAAGTTGAGTATGTGGAAGACGAGTGAAAGAATTTATATTGCATATGTGATTTTGAATTTGAATGCTACAGCTCTCCCCCCCCCGAAAGACGGAGTTGGGGTGGAGTCAGAAAAGAGGCCAGAAGGGCCTCCCACAAAATTTAGAAAAAGGGCCAGAAGGGCCTCCAAAAGAAATTGAAGAAAGGGGCCAGAAGGGCCTCCTACAAACTTCTGAAGAAAGGGGCCAGAAGGGCCTCCTACAAAATTTAGAAACGGGGCACCTGATAGGAACAACGCTTCATAATGCTTTTATTCACCACTCTAGGGTGTAGCCTCCTTCGGCACTTACTTATTAAATTTTGAAATTTCTATAGCGTCTCAGCTCTTCCCACCTATAATTGGGATAAGCCCAGGAGAGAAAGAGCTGAAGGATGACGCAAAGGTCGACATTGCTGTGCATGAACTGACTTTGTACTCTAAGGTACGTGGGGAAAGGGGTGGAGTGGCACCTCGGGAAGCCAAGTGGAGGTGACCACTCCGGGGACCAGGGGAGGGAATGTGCATAGCACATTGGACTTACAGGAAAGGCCGGACTCAGACGGGGGGGGAGTATCCTCTGAGCCGACCTTAACAATATATATATGAAAAATAAATAAAAATAAAACAAAAATTCCTGAAGCCAATTAGGTCAGATCATGCTCAGCGTCGTTATTTTTTTTAAATTCCTCTTCTCCCATACGAAGAAAAATTTAAACTATTCACGGCTCTTGACAATTTCCGTGAGAAAAAGAATTTTGAAAGGTCTAAACAAATAATCCATTTTAAAAAATAAACAAAGAAGCAGTATGAAACGTTGAGAAGTCAAGATTGTTTTACTGCACAAGGCAGGGCATGTGGTGTTTGACTTAAGGTCTTATATGTGTATCATGTGCCCCAAAAAAAAAGGAATTTAATTTAATCAAAAAAAATTGTGTAAAAAAAAAAATTTCATCAAAATATGTTGTGATTATAAAAGTGTGAAAGAAGTGTAGCAAAAAAAAGAGTGTGGCAAAAGGACAGTATGAAAAGGTGACCCACAATGTGAGAAAACCCAACTCCGGTTTTCTCAACCCTAACAAAAAAACTAAATTAGGAAACAAACATGTTGACCTGCCAATAACAACCAAACAAAATAATCAAGACAAACAGGCCAACCATGTCGTCCTATATACAAAAACTGGGCCCCTATAATTTGGAAAAGAGAAAAAAAAAAATGTACACAATGATATATTTTTTTTAGAAAAGTGTTCAACATTTCAATTATCTATTAAGAAAGTGCCACCATCTGCATCAACCAGTCCACCGCCATCTTGCCTATTGCTCATGATGATAAAATTTAAAAAAATAAATAAAAATAATTTTCTTTCAAGATGACAAAAAAATTCAAAAGCAAGCTCAGTGTTCTTTAATGCGTCTACTGATCTCAGCAAATAGACTGCCATTTTAACTATTGCTGATATAAAAAAAAATTAACAAAGTGATTTAAAAAAAAATTTCTTTTAAGATGATGCAAAAAATGAAGTAAAAGAGCCAGAGAATGACTCAAGAACTATATGTAGTGTAGTTTTTGTGTATATGTGTGTGTGTAAGTATGAATTAATACAGACAAGCGAAAGAAAACTCGAGAAAGTTTTTGAAGGAAATTTTAATTTTTTTGTTTTTTTTTTTGTTTCTAACTATTTTTGGGTTTTATTATTTATTTAAATTTTATTTTTTTTTTGGAATTCCCGAATGAGCCCGCTGTCTGGATCAAATTCAGTGAATGACTAGAGTGCAGTGTATGTAAATATAAAAAAAATTTATTTAGGCAGAGAAAATAATAATAATAAAAAAAATTTTATCAAAATTGGTTTAGAAGTTTTTGTGTAAAGTGTTTATATGAAAATAATTTTAAAAAAAGAGACTAATAGGTTTATATAGATTTAAATATTAAAAAAAAATTTCATCAGCAATAGTTGTGCAGTATTTGAAAAAGCTGCAAAACATAAAATTTGAGCCTTGTTTAACAAAGAAAATTTTTTTGAATTTAAATTTAGATGGTTCCAATCCAAAATTTTGAAAATTAACTACGGTTCCAGAATTTAAAATTAACCACTCTATAATTTAGAGAATACCACGCTAGAATTTAAAGCAAACCACGCTCTGCTACCAGAAACATGTTACCAGGGGACTTAAATTTAAGAAAAGGCGGAACCAAAATGGTAACAATGTTTGAAAATGAAAATTAAAAAAAAGACAAAGACAATTTAGTGATTAACAAGGCTCAAATTTATTTAAACAAAAGAAATTTCGACGGTTCAGATTTTATCATTTACAACTTAGAAAGGCATCCTGAGACAAATAATCATAAACAGCTTATGATTAACAATATTATAATTAAAAAGTTATACGCCCTTAATGTAAAATATTATATTTAAAATAAAAAAAATTAATCAATAGATTCTGAAAATTTATCCCCCCCTTTTTAGTTTATATATTTTATAGTTACAAAATTTAACAAAAGACAATGAGCACAGCTTAACAATTAACAGGATTATAATTAATCCAAAAAAAAAGATTATACGCCCTTAATGTACAATTAAAATAAAAAGATGAAAAGATACTGATATTTATTTCCCCCCCCTTTGACTTTATGAGATGATAGTTTTTCAAAACAGTTACATAATATTACTTATTTGATAAATTTCTTAAATGCTATATTGGCCAATAAATATATATGTTTTAGATAAAAGAATTTATTATAAAATGAGAAGTTTATTTTAAAAAAAAAGAAATGAAAATTTTGAATATTAAATTTTATTAATTGACGTCAATTATATTAATTTAGAAAATAACCTCTTGGAGGTTGTTAGGACCGAAAGTTTGCATGCAGGCTCCACCCAATGATTTTTTTTATATAATTTACGAATAACTACACAAGTCTACATCTAAAGATAGCTTTAAGAAAAACATATACAATATGAGTTTAGTTAAAGTTCCGTAAAGTCAGTTTTTTTTTATTAACATCACTTTTGTGCACAGGAAACTCTGAAGGTATGTTGAACAAAACGTGTTTTGCTAACAGGACGAAACATGTTTAGATCTTTAGCTGGTCTATGCAATATGAGGCAAGAATTGCTGGGTTTCTTCTACCAGCGTATTAGCTATAGCAAAAAACATGTTTTTTAGCGTCTGTGCAAAATCAGACATGTTGTAGCATTAATGTTCATTATTAAAGCAAATATCTGGTTATTTGTCAAAATTAAAGAAAATTGATTGTATCACAGAAATTCGTTAAGATTGTAATTAAAAGCTTCTTAGATGATTATAAATCTATTTATATATATTTAGTTTTGTGTAAAACAAAGCTTGTATAAGACTTGCAAAGATCTGCAAAAGTCTGTAAAACGAAATTTTCTGATTTAGAATAGATTTCTCCAATTGTTTTATATTTGACATGTTCAATAAGATATTCTGATCATTTAATGTTCAACATTAGTTTGCACCTATTTCACATAATTGTTCAAAACTCAAAATGTGCCTTTGCAAGGTTTTGTAAAGTATGTTTTAAGAAAAGAAAATTTTTATAATCATTCAGTTTCAAAAAGAACATTGAATATTAAATAAAACATGAAATACATATTTTAAGAATACATGATAATTAATAAATTATTTTAAAGCATTAACAAAATTTAAGATATGATAAAATCTGTAAAGCTGAATACCTGGAAAATCCTGTCGCAGTTCACGTGAGCTTGTGCCGTGAAAAATAATAATTTATTTAACATTTCTTTTTAAAAAAAAAACTAAAGCGCACAAAACTGTAACTTAACATATTGTTTAGAAACTGAGATGTAATTTTGAGAACAAAAAAGGTCTGACGGAGCTTATAATAGAATGTAGAACATCGTGAGTAATTTCAGATAGACTGGCAACGGGTATTAAAGCAGATAGGCTGTCCAGCCGTTGTACTTTGCACTTAGATGTCATGCGATGCTTAGTTTTGGAGAAGGTCGCCAGGTGCCAGCATCTGTCAAGGGACGGAAGTTGAGTATGTGGAAGACGAGTGAAAGAATTTATATTGCAGATGTGATTTTGAATTTGAATGCTACAGTGGTACCTTATAGAGTAATAGTGGTGACTTAGAGAGTAGTAGTGGTGCCTTATAGAGTAATAGTGGTGACTTATAGAGTAGTAGTGGTACCTTATAGAGTAATAGCGGTGACTTAGAGAGTAGTAGTGGTGCCTTATAGAGTAACAGTGATGCCTTATAGAGTAGTAGTGGTACCTTATAGTGTAATAGTAGTGACTTATAGAGTAGTAGTGGTGCCTTATAGATTAGTATAGGTATTCTTACACCTAATCATGTGTCCTTATTTAATATCGCCACATAAACGTAGTAAAACACTCGTTACATAGGAACTTCTGTCCATTCGCCTCTACGCTACTCGTTGTTAAAAATTGAAACGAGCGCAGCGAGCAGCAACATATTCAGCATGTAGTCATAAGCGTATGTAGGTGAGAGGTAAAGTGGAAGTATGCACAGTTAAGACTGCCATTAACTTATAAAAGTGGTGCTTTATATAACAAGGCTGGGTATGTAACATAATGGCCTCATAAAGTAAACCCATAAGACAAAGTCATAAGAACTATTCTTGATCATAGAGTTATAAATTCCTGAAGATGATTTAAGTAAACTTTAGAACAACGATGGACAGTCTACCTCGATATAAATTTGTGTTGTAATCGATATGAATTGAAATCGATATTTTCTGAACATGTTTCGAAATTTTTATTATGTTTTAATGTCTGTCTTTGTTATTTTTCCAGTGTACAATGAATAGGGTAAGTTTAATAATGGGGAAAAAATACTTCCGTTTGACTGATAATCGAGGTTTCTGATTTCGATATACCGTCCTTCGTATTTGTTGTCGTTGACGACATTATCGTTGTTGTCGTCTGTACGTAAGCACGATAGTGATCACAAAACTTTAAGAAAAGAATGATTTTCCATAATTCCTTGCGACTTACTTTAATATAATAAATATTGCCTAATTAACGACAAGCAGTCATTGATTCGAGGGTCTTTTTGTTATTAAAGCCGTTTTGGTATAGGTTATACCATCATCAGATGACGAACACATTTATTACACACACTGAATATTATTATACATTACTAACAAACAAAAATCGACTGAGGAGTTGGTTACAGTAGTGTAAAATGTGGTCACAAGTATTAAAACATTTACTACAGATTTTGACGTGTATCCCTAATTATGTTTATTTGGTTTTGGTTTTACCACACCTTAATGTTCAGTGTGTGTAATTATCTGTTCGTTACCTGATGATGGTATAACCTACACCGAATCACCAGTAATTACAAAATTAAATAATCTTTAAATAACCACTGTTTGACGTAAGTTGGACAATATTCATAAGATTAAAAATACGAAATTGGTTTACGGACTAAAGAGTGGTCATAAAAAACCTTGTTGATAGTCAGAATTTATTTTTTTATGTTAAATGGCGGCCATTTAAAAAACGTTTTCATTCATTACTTGTGTAATATTAAAATTTTAACATAGTACTAAATTTAATACACATTTGGATATTTAAATTCTACAAGTAATGATGCAAGCCCTACCTTTCTACAATGTCAAAAGCAGAGTTATTTTCAAACCGTGATATCTTAATGGAATGTTCGTACAGTTACAAGATTCTACAGGACCAAGATACCGATATGAACGTAGCGAGTAGGCTTATACATATAAAACTTCCGAGGGCAGTCAGGGCAGAGAGACATTGTCATGAACAAATTTAGCAGGGACTCTACAATATACACACCTGAGGTTCGAAATATATGTGTATCAACTGATTTAAATACCACTATAAGATCTCTTAATCTATCAGTGTAAATTTACATTTCTACAACACAAGAAACCAACTTTTGGGCATTACAATTAATTAGAGATCAGCTTCTATTACATTGTATGATTTGGTTGGGTAAGTAACATGATTGCGACCATCAACGTGTTTATAAAAATAACAAGTACCACAAGAATGAAATTATCCCCAGAATCTAAATTATAAGATACAATAATTCTCAACATTCCAATTTGTAAGTTACGGTTCCAATTTAACAAATTGTGACAAAACGTGTTTACAAGAATTGAATAAATAGAAATTTATATTTTTTACTTTTTTATATCAACAATCATGCCACTGAATTGTGGCCTAAAACCATTTTGACGTTTTTATAAGTTTTCTGTAATTATATATAATAAATCATAAGCCTTTACTAATAATAGAAAATCTATTTCTTGTAGAAAAAATCTGGAAATGTTGACAGATATATAACTATTAATTTATTTTAATGTATTTACTAAAATAAACTTTAATAATAAAACTAGAACGTCTCAAATCATTCATATAGTTTGCTTAACTAAAAAACTAAAATCGATGGTCTTTTCAAATCGATGGTCAAGGTTCAGTGGCTCTTCCAATAAACCCATTGTTGTCAATGTTTTGATATCCCTCTGTTGATATTTTTATCACGTCCAACAACAGCTCCATGTTTACATCCTACCCCTGATATGTACATAATAGATGCTACTGAAAGGGTATTGAAGTTATATTTGACCTCTTCATTGGGAAAAGTGTTGTGAGTGTCAAAAATGTGTTTCAATAACAATGGTTGTTATCTCTCTTATACGCTTCACGAAATTTGCTTCGTCCAATAATATTCTCTTTTAATAATCTTCTGGAGTTTTTTTTATTATACACGTTCGTTTCTTGATATCATTTGTTCAGTATATATATATATATATATATATATATATATATATATATATATATATATATATATTTAATTCTTCTTTAAATTATTATTGTAATATAATATTGTGTTAATTTATAATTTTTACAATTACATATTTACTGTTGTGTTTTTCAGGCCAATTTATATGTGTGTCAGCTTGTTAAATTTATTTTAATTTTAAAAGTAATTTATAATATGACACTTCCATAGATTGTATTTGTGTCACGGCAATGCATTACGTCTTCTAAGAAGATTAAATTTGTAATACTTTGTTAATAATTTGTTGCCCTCGGGGACTCACTATAGTGAGTTTGGGCATTGCAATCACGAGAGACCCTAGCTGGATTTACACATTTATATTTATTTTAATAAATAATAGAAATTTAATTAAAATTATTATTCAACTTTTCTTTTCTTCCCGCCAGGATTATTCTTATAAGTATTTGTATCTTGCCTATTATAGCTTTGTCTAATAATTAGTTGACGTGTTTCGGATACTTACCATTTTCAGACGAACGTACCTAGACTGATGTGTTTGCTGAAATTAAATATATTTAGTTTTATGTGTTTTCTTTACACTTTTAAAATTAAAATACTGTATAATTAAATTGTAATGTTTTAGACAGATAACGGTCAGTGACCTTAGCATGACCTCTGTGTAAAGGGCAGAACCAAGTAGGTGAACAAATAGAGGCAGGGGATCACTTTAGAGGTATGAAATTGAAGAAGGTATATATATACGAAATGCGTCAATAAACAGTAATATGACGTAACTATGGAAGACAATGAAAACAACTCTAATTATGACAGATTATAATGAAGAGGGTAAAGGCTTAATTTTTATTATAAGACATTTTAACAGAGGTGTGATTTTCTTTTGCCAGTAGTTTTTACAATTCGTTTGAGCTCTGGATATGTATAATTAATCAAAGTTTTTAGGAAATGTTATTTTGTTGTTTTCACCTATTTTTAAGATTTGGCTGAATTACACTTGTATTGAAAAAAAATCACAAATAAAAGAAAAACCTAACATTCGAATATCGAATGTAAATTATAGGTCATTGCATATATATACACAATATATAATGCTATATATATATTTTACATAGAGTTTGTTTAGTACTCGGTATGTATATATATATATATATATATATATATATATATATATATATATATATATATATATATATATGCACATACCGAGTGTGAAAAATGTGTCAAGAGAGTTATATAAGTTTTACACTAGAAAAAGTATAAAGCTGACACTAATGAAAAGTTTATTGGTGTAAAAAGTTATTTGGAATTATAGTTTAAACTTACCATCACTCCAAAAAGGGTTTACGTGGGTACATATTATTTTTGAAATAAAAAGCCCCATCATTATTTTACCTTATTTTAAATTTCTTGAATAATAGAAAACAACTACACAAACTAAAGCTATCTTAGTCGAATACAAAATGGCGGCTGGTCAAACATTAAAAGTCTAATTTATTTCAGAATCTACTCTAAAGACAAGTAGAGAATATTATTACAACTTAACAAAACAGAAAAATAGATTAAGAAAATAATTCATTTCTGAGAAGGTAATTCAGCAGTCAACAATCAATTAATTACTGATGGTGTACTTTAAGATTTTAGCCCTAAAAACAAATATTATTATAATCCAATTTTGTCGGTTAAACTTGACAAAAATAAAAGGAAGTTTTGCTGTAATCATTTTGTCTCCTTATTTTTTCCTTAATACTAGATTCAGAAATAAATTGGACTTTTTGAATATTATACAGGCCTCCACTTTTGGATTGTAGTAACTTATCGACATCTAGTTTGTACAGTTATTTTCTATTAAACAAGAGTTTTACAAAGAGGTATGACACAATGGGGGTTTAAATTAAAATAATGGAAGTTATCCTTTATGAACCCTATTACGGAGTAGAACTAAATTAACCCCCCTACTAAAATAGTTTTTTTTACATAAAAAATATTCCTACGTTTTGATCATTATAATTTTTCTTGTTTAAAGGATATTTAACCTTCCAGTGACCTTTTCACACCCTGTATATAACACTGTAGCTTTGATTTATTAAAAAGAACTTCTGTAACATTGTCCTGAAAAAAATCATAGTTGGTAATACTGTTGGTTAAATATACAGCCGTAATAAACTGAGTTTAAAATTAACTCTTGCTTAGGGATGCGGTAAGCCAGAGCAGGAATATTCTTGCTTGCTAATTACCTACCCATATTAAATGACGTCACATCAACACGTAATCAAATACCAGTTACCTAGCAACACTTCTCTCCTCTACCTTGTGTCATTACTCTCTCTTATACTGTTAAACACACCATCCTTATTCCATCAACTGTTACAGAGGTCAGGCACGTAAAATCAATGTAGAACCAAAAATCGAATCAAAATAATCATAATAATAAAATAATAAAGACCAACCCATATTTACAGATCGCCTTAATGAGTTCTATATGTCGAAAATGTATAATAAGGGATGGAGTGGACATAAAATAAATTTTAAAATCGGTGAAAGTATAATGCAGTGCTTTTCGGGATATGCCCTTTATATTGTATCTCACTTATAGTGAGAACCGGTATGGCAAGTCCAACGTACGTTAGCTGGATATACACATTTCTTCCATGTAATATTGGGCTAGATCCCCCTCTTTCATCATTCTTATCATATCTCTCTTTTCTTCTACCGCTAACGCTGTCTGAATACAGAAGCCTAAGGCTATATCTCTTATGTTTAAAAAAACAAATTAGGATACTGTTCGTGAGGGAATGTTTGAGCTCAATTTATTGAAATACGTTTTGACGTTTTTAAGTACTAAGGATTTATTTAAACATTAGTGAAAATCATTCCGGCCTGATCAGGGTTTGAACTTTTCAAATAAATACGACACTAAATCCTCTGAAACATTAATGTATGGGGATATGTGCTCCATTTATTTTTACAAGGGATAATCTGTAAATGGCAGAACGGATTTTGTAAATGTATTTCATAGGAGAGACAATCCTTTAACATACGTCAGGATTTAAATCTTTAATCCTTCTGTGTGTTTTTAGATTGGTGACGCGAGGAAGTTGAATAATTTAAATTGGGGGTTTAAATTTGTATGTTTATTGATTGAGATTATAAAACAAACAAAAATACAACATTTTCACTACACGTCATCACAAAGGATACATCCTGAATAGCTTTGATATGAAACAATAATACTAGAAAATTATTAGATTATATGTTAGTTTATTTTTTATTGTTTACTTTTAATTTGGTAAACGCAATAAATGTTGACCTTCGTCTTTTAGACCGATCTTCACAGAGATCAGACTTTTGAAAAGAACAATGTAGCGTGATAATATATGAGAGACAATATTTATGTGTGTAACATGTTTTATATAAGCTTTATATATGTAAAAGACACAAGTATTGCAATGAGACAAGATAGGGATATTTAGTGTATTGCATGGTGTGAAACTTGTCTCCTTTTTTACTTAAGAATGCAGCTTTACAAGACAAATGCAAGTCTATGAATAATATATGCCGGCATATTCTACGTAATAACTTAGTGCAATACATACAGCATTAGTGTTGAACTACTAGTAGTGTTGAAAACATACTACGATCTTTATTAATAGACGATGTAAACTACTAGCAGTTAGGAAAACATGTACTATATATGTTAGTTATATATAGTACAAGCAGATTTCCTTGACAATTGGTTTGAGTATGAGCATAAATGTATTTAATTCGAAAATTAAAAACTTTGTAGTACTGTTATAAATTCAGTTGATAACTTACCATTTTATTTTTGATATGGGAGGTACAAGGTAGGAATTAATATGTCTTTGTTTACTGACCTCTTCTGTTTTCGTAACTTGAAAGTAATTAGTTTATTCTACTTTAGTACATGTGAAAAAACTTTTATTTTAAGCTGATTCAAGGACAGAATGTATATTCCCCACACCACTTAAATCTTAAAAACTAAATTGTTAGTTTTTCCGGGAAGAGAGGAATGCGTTTGTCATCATCAGAGGTACGTGTCCTCCAATGTGTAGGATTCCCACTTCACTTACATTACCTACTAGACCGGATAATATGTCATTAATTACCCTCCTATATGGTCTTCCATTATTAAAGGCTTTTCGGGAACCATCCACCGACATTACTTCATAAATAACATATACATTCAAAATCTTCTTCACCGTCTCTTTTTTATAATCAGGATTTCCTGAACATAGGTTGCTATTACATTCCACTTATAAAACGTCTGTAAGATATGTTCAGCTGATTAAGCACCTGTAGTTCTTGAAAAAGATTTTCTCTTTCTCTACGCCATGCATTACAATCAAAAAGTGTGTCAATAGCCTACTGAGTATTGAATGTAGTTGCACATTACTTATTTACAAAAGTCAAAAGTTTTTCAAGTAGGCTTTAAAATTACCATCGTAAAGTTTTGAGTTATTAACTTTCCCCTTCCTACTGTTACACCATAATTTTTTTTTTAAATTAGGGATCGAATTTAGCGTCCATTTAACAGTCTGGACCAAGTCGCATCGCAACTGAAAAATATACCATACTCTTAAACGTGCTATTTGTTGTTGTATTTTCCATTAATTGGGAGTCATTATTTAAATCACCATTTAGAAACTCGTAGGAAACTTTAGTACCTTCTAGAGCAAAGCAATCTACAAGAGGCACATCTGTCAATACCAAAGTAACACTTTCTGGTAACGTGCGGTAACCTGTAACATGTAGTAAAATACTCAAACCCCCTTCACAGTACTGATGACTTCTTCCTGCCTGATTTTCTAGAGCGGACGATCCCAACGGTGCTGTATATAATTTGTTAATAGTTAAGTTACACTGTACACTAAGGTGCAGATAATCATATTGTACCAGCAAAAAGTGTTTAGTTGAAAAACAAATTCCGTTATACATTTAGTACTGACCCTGGTGTAATTTTCACGAACTATAACTAATCAAGTTTATTGCCTATTGTATCTCAGTGAGCGTTATATCACGGTTATTTTCTATATAATGTTTTATATTTTTTGTTTTCTTTTTTAAGACAAAAAACCTCTCGTTTATTATCATCTTATAAAAAGAAAGAAAATAACTTAAAATACCACTACTCTTCTAATACTCTCGTATCGACAGTGGATGAAAAGAGCAATAGTTGATCAAAAGAGACTTCACAGGGAATATGAAATACGAGTTTAAGGATCGGAACTTAGACTAGATGAAACAAGTTTTAGATCCAGCTGGGATCTCTCGTGTTTACACACCTGGACACTGTGAAAGTGAGACGCTGGGGTTCAAAATATTATAACTTCGACGTAGTCTATATAAACATCATGTCGTTTGTGAAATAGCACATTATGATCCTAAATCCATATTTGTCATTAATATTGAGTTTTTATATATTATGGAAACATGTTTAATCTTTAATAAACAAAAGTTTCATCTGTGTTCGGTTGTTATGGAAACGTTCACTTGTTATCAGTTACAACACACATTTCAATTTATTGCTCTTTATAGTGATGATGACTTTGTTTGACATGTTAAATCTGGTATATCTAGATTTTTATTATTTACAAACATACCACAATGCACAAACAATCCTCTTTCATATTGTCTGTTTTAATCGTGAAAATAAACAGACAGACAAATGTTAACAATTTTTTTTACGAGGAACTGAAATATCACAATCCTTTTAAATCAATTTGTTAAACGATTATAGTAATTTGTCAAGACTATGAGTAATTAAAAAGTTTAAAAACAACACCTGCAACAAAATCAAGGGTATAACTTATTCACGTACCGACTGCTTTTATTAAACTGTGTAATGTAATGCGTTCTTTAGAAGAAATGTGGAACAGTTTAATCTCAAACTAAGTACTAAATTTAATATACTGCAGGGTAGTTTACAACAAGGGTTGAAATACCAGTGTTCTAAGTGGAGATACAACCCTGCAAATGTTAGAGTTGTTAGCTTTTAAATTTAGTTTGAACCGGATGTTACACTTCAACAGGGGAACTATTTGAGTTCTGGTTTCTCAAAGGTCATAAGTTTAAGAGTAAAGTAAAATAGAAATCTAGATTAGAACATTTTTATTATTATAGTTTGTGTAACAATGTCCTCTTGAAGCTCGTGTTTTTTTTTCAAGCTGAAATATTCAATAGATAGTAAACCAACCGAAATTCTTGCAGAACATCCTTAGATTTCTTATTAAAATCAAGACTAACTTGAAACCAGCACCCCAAAATTTCAAAGCTTTGTAAATTCTCTTCCAAGTACTAAAACGGTTTCAAAAAGCTAGTTTTAGTGAATTTATAAATATTAAAGTAAAATTAGTAATATTAGAAAAAATATGTGCAAATCATATGTTTGCAAAACTAGAAACTGTCTCATAAAATTAAATTAGTTTTATAAGCTAGAATCAATATAAAATTGCCTGCGTACGAAATCGCAGGTAATCTAAGAAAGTAAATAAGTACAGAGTCAAACAATTCAAAATAATAGCAGAAGGGTAAGCCGTACGTAACAAGTTAAAGGTGACGTCACGTCGTCAGTAAAAAAGTAAAAGTTTGTAGTTTTAGCAAAAATATAAAAATAAATAAATGTATAAAACTTTTTTTTTTAATGGGTTAAAGGTACTTACCGTACCATAAATGTATTAAAATAAAATGACAATGAATAATAACTAAATAAGTAATTTGAAGAAAACTAACATGGAAAAAATCCAAAACTATCAGAAATAATAAAATTAAAAAGACGTAACAATAAATTAAAGGGATATGTAATAATAAAATATGATGAATGGTGACATAGGCAATACAAATACAAAAGATAATAAAATATAATTAAACAATAAACAGGTAGTTTGAAAACGTAACAATGAAAGAGTTAGGTCCAAGTAAAGTAAATTAAAAAGTAAGGTATAGAAAGTACGAGTAAATAATAATTCATTATGTGATATAAAGTATGTAGGACAGAAGTAGAATCTGTGGAATAACAAAATGAGCGTTTTGGAGTGTTTTTGCAAAAGTTAAAAGTATTAGAGCTTTATAGAAGAATTAGGAAAAATCTAAAAGTAATGAAGCAAAACAGAAAGAAGATATATGTTCGTTCAGTGGAAGTACATAAAAATACAAAAACCAAAAAAAACCAAATTCAAAAACCAAAATTCTGAACTAACCAAATCACGATAACTTATGAACAAAGCGACGGATAACCACGATTCAAGTTTGTAGATAAACCAATGATCATCGACATCAAGGAAACCTAAACCTCATCGAGATTGTACCTGCCAAAAGAAAGTTATGGGAAATGAAAAGGAAATAGGAATAGATCACAATTGGCCGCCAGACTGAAGGAAGAGATGACAAACAAGTGACGTCACAGACCAGACCATGTTTGTTCTAGGATTGGGGACAATGAAACATATTTTGGCAAAATAGTAAATTATATCAAAACTAATAATAGACGATGAATGAAAACAATGGTGACATTAACCTAAGGTATGGTGAGATAGTTATTAATAGAAAAAAAAATAGATATCCGCCCTTAAACGAGCGAAATGATAAAAAGGGGAGAAAAATACAAGAAACCATTTAAGGTGGTAAGTGACAAGGGAAACTTCACACAAACAAGGGAGTGTCCCAAAAGTCATAGGAATTTGACTTCACTCTGATTTTCGCAGCTCTTCAAGGAACAAGACCTTGAGGACAGATGTCACCAATACAAGATTCACTTTTATAGACAACTATAGTGGTTCCAGTGGATAAAGCAGCTAGACAAAGATATAAGGCAACTATATGAGCTTCAAAAGTGCTCAAGGTATCGAGTATTAAATACATTTTTAACAATTTTCAATTGAGAGAAAAACCATTGTAATAAACAATAAACATTAAGAGAAATTTTTAAAATTAAATTCCAATTTTTTTGAAACAGGTTTTGCTTTGGTCATACTTAACCATTATTTAAAATATGTTAGGGTAAGGATGTTTTATTGATATAAATATATGTGTTTTGTTAAAATTAGTTGTAATCTGTAAAAAAAATATTAAAAAGAAGCTCAGAGAAAAGTAAGCTATAAAGATAGCAGAGGAATATTTACTTTATACAATAAAAGTTATTCAAATAATACCAATCCTTTTTTTAAAAATACAATTCAGTCTTTGTCCTAATATATATATATATATATATATATATATATATATATATATATATAAGAATTTGTTCCAATGTTGAGGATTTCTATACATAAGTGTTCCATTGCTGATGCGTTTGGCCTTTTCTGATGATCATCAGAATAGGACATCTTTATTTTATATTTCAGTGTATATGTATTGCATACTACTTTGAGTATTAATTATTTTTATAATTTACTTCTACTTTCGTGTACTGTTAAAAAAATTTTACATTTAATAAATCATTGTAGACTAAAGATTTTTGTTTTTAGCAATGATCTTAATAGCAATGAACCCTAATAGAAGTTAGTATTACTTCAAAAAAACTATTCGAAATTTAAATATTACAGTACATTAGAAATCCTTTAAAATTGCTAACAGGTCCTATTTTACATCCTAATTCGTCTCAGAATTAAAATATTAATTTATTTCGTTTCCAGATTTGATGTTTAGAAGTTCATTTAAAAACTAATAATCTTTAGGCTATATACTTTATTTTGGCTTTATTAGTTCAATACTCATACTGAATCTTTAATTATATAATTATTTTATGTATAGAAATTCTTTCTTGCAAATATTTAATGCTTGTACCGGGTGATTCAGAACTTCATGCCATCTCTCGGGAAGTGATAAAATAATTGTTATACTAGCGACCGAAATATTTGGTAAAACTCCATTTTTAAAATAAAACAGCACACAATATGTTGTAAGTTCTACTATTTTTATTGAGTCTTGCCGACCATGGTTTCGTCCGTGACTGCATTCATGAGGCAACTTATCACAGACATCTAAAAATCATAATTTAGAAGAGAAAATGAAAAGAACATTTTGACGAATTTTTATTTTAAAAAACTATTGAGACATAGTCTTCTGAAATGAATATTGAGAGAGATCCCACAATATATTTACCCGGCGAGTCTTTCCACAATGGTAGTTTTAGAGAGTGTGTGAGAGAGAGATTGTGTATTTTTTTTTAAATCTAACAAAAAAATATGCTGAAATATGCAAAAAAAAAGCAAATTTTAATTCTTTGGAAGAAAGAATAATGTTTGTTTGGCCTCGTGAATGCCGTCACTAGCAAAACCATGGTCGGCAAGACTCAATAAAAATAGTAGAATTTACAAAATATTGTATATTATGTGCTGTTTTATTATAAATTTTATATAAATAAGAAAAAAAACACGTAAACCTCAGCTTGGAAACGCTTCTCGTACCAGCTATCCGCAATTTGGTTTTTTTACTAAGTAGGCCCTAATTCCAACTGTAGTAAACTAGACGACGACTCTAACGACTGAGCTATGCGTTCCTTTGAGAATCAACACAGTTTTACATTTTTTCCCATGTTTAAAATAAAATGTATTTTAAAAAATATTAGAGAAGAAAAGATATACAAGAGTGTAACAGTGTTTTTAAAAACACAATTTTAACCTTATTTTGTGAATGGTGGTTAAGGGCTCGTGATTATGTGGTAAGCCGGCCCAGACTTAAGTTATGCACAGTTGTATATATTAAACTCGCAGCTGTTAGAACAGAAATATATTATTTACAGTATGATATGTAAAGTATAGTTACAGTACAAGTCCATTGTAATTCCTTCGTTAGTTTATTTTTATTTTTTTTTTTTACATGTTTTTAAATCAAGAGGCATATAAAAAATTTAGAAAAACTCATATTTAGAATTTTTAAAAAAACTCTGCGAAGAAAAAGGTAAATGAATTTCATCAAAGAAATATGTAATATGTAGCCTAATATTTTTGTTAAAACATTTTAGTTAAGATAATTACTTCTTAAATAATAATTATCTGCTGTAATTAAGTTGTTACGGTTTTACTGGACACGGAAACTAGGGGCATCTATTAAATCGTTCACGAAGAAACATCTTTTTTTAGAGTTAACCACTTTTCAAATATTCAACCAAGAAAAGAATTCAGTATCAAATGTAAGCCTACACCATAAGAAGAAAAAAACTTCCTATAAAACACATTATATTAGTAGTTGTTGTAATAGTTATATAGTCCACCATTATCAAATAAGTTTACAATTTACGTTCACAAACTGCGTTATTGAGACAAGAGTGATAACGTGAGAATAACAACAGAAACTGGCGGGAATTATACCAATTCTTATGGTCCTACCCGTTCACTCAGATATTAATTCTATTCAGTCTGTGCAGGTGAAAACATTAAACATCCATACTAAACTGATTTGTTTTATGCAAAAGATCAAAAATGTAAAAGGCCACCAATTTTAAAATATACAAAATGATTTTTTACAATTTTTACTCTGATAAAACGTTACTTAAAGAACTCGTATACCAATTATAAATTCATACAGTATCTATTTCAGGAAGTCCATTAGTAGAAAATATTTTATATTAACAATCATATGACGTGGCCTACCCGTCTAGCGATTGGTGCTTTTATACTGTTATCCAGTATTTCATATTAATAACAATATTAAACTAAACTAGCGAGAAATTGTTCAAAAAAATTCGTACACTCTTCTCGTAATAAGATTTTATATCCAATATGCGTTTCAACGAGTTATAAGTTATCTTTGTAGCTGTACACATGAAAAGGGCGACTTTATCGTTGAAACGCGTAGTGAAAATAAAATGTTATTACGAGAACAGTGTATGTTTTTTTTGACAACCTTTATTTCATAGTTTTGCTATTTACATTATATCATTCTATAGAAATTTAAAGAGGTGAAAAAGTTACTGGACACTTTTTATAAAAATTTGGAATTTTTTGAGTTAATTCCATTAAACAAATTTAAACAGCCGCCATTTTAAAACCGATTATTGGGAACAAGTTGGGTTTTCTCTTTTTTTTCAAACTATGTCTTTAAGTTGATGAATAACGTACAAAATTTCAACACAGTCGATAAGGCCGTTCTAGAGATATAAATGTTTCAGTTTAGAAAATAATAATACAGGGATAGCTGGTAAAAATCGTTTCCAGACATATTTATATTTACGGTTTTTTTACTAGCTATCCCTGTATTATTATTTTCTAAACTGAAACATTTATATCTCTAGAACGGCCTTATCGACTGTGTTGAAATTTTGTATATACGTAGGCCTATATACAGGTTCAGGTAGTGTATTTCTAAATGTGCAAATATAGCCGAGAATAAAATTAAAATAAATTTTAAAATGTTAGCGTTAGTAGGTTGTGATTGTTTTTTGAAACAATTAGCCTACTCGGTAAATTTTCAAGTAGCCTATTGAATAGTTTGAAGAGCCATACTGTAAGAAATTTTTAAGCGTAAAAGTAATGACGTAAGATTGTTATGTAGAAAGTCTAGTTTTGAGATTTATTATGCCATATATTGTTCTGCGTAATTGGGGTCCTCCCACCCTAAAGCAAACAGCAGTATCTCAGTAAGTTCTAACCATAAAAACCTTAAAATGGTAGACCATAATAAAAACATTTGATACATTTCTATCCTTCTGTTATATATTTGATTATTTATTATTATTTTATATTTTAGTTTGTTTTTTGGTCATTATATCAATTATGAAATATATCATTTTGTTAGTGTTAATATGATTTGTTTTGTATTATAAATGGGTTAATAAAACTAGATTAAATACAAAAGTAATTTTACCGTTACTTTGTAACTTATAAAAAAAACCCCAATTACTGGAAATTCTTCCAAAAGTAATGGATAAGAATTACATGAAACTTGTAGCCTATTTATTATTTTGGTAAATTCCATTCTTATTCTATGTTTACTTTATTTATTATTTAAATTTATCTTTGTTCGTAAAATAACTTTTATAGTTCGCTTAAATATTTTTAAATATATAGGCCTAGTCACACTTGAACACCCGTACCGCCGCCATTTTTAATCGCACTTGTATTATTTACTGCTCATTTCTAAGATAACGTTAACACGGATGTTTCCCTTTTTTTTAAATCGCAATTTTTTGTTCTTTAAAAAAAATTAAAATCAAGTTTGAAAATATTGCAAGTTCTTTTTATTTTTGCTGGTCAATGAAATCCGATATCGAAATTTTCAAAGAGAGGAAACCTCCGTTATTTTATCTTATATCTATTAGAAAAAGAAAAAAAGGGATTTCTTACTTCTAAATAAAGCAAGTACAAGTAGTGTTCAAAGGAAAAGTACTGTAATTAGACGTAGGCTATGGTGTGGCTATCCACATAGCCACACCATATATATAATGGTGATTATATAAGAACTACTCAGTTGCGCGTGAAACATACTTTTACAAGCAAGGGCGGATCCAGGACTTCGCCACGAGGGGGGCGCTTCCGGGGGGTAGGAATACTACCCAGTAAAGCGGGGGGTCCGGAAAAAAATTGGTATTTTTGTTGTAGTCTAAAACGTATTTTAAGGCAATCTTATCTTAAAATGTTATAAAATGTTTACTCATAAAGACCAACATATATATTTAATTGAAGGACTAAGTTTTTTTATTTACATAAACCTATAAGGATTATGATGATGTTTTGGAGTTTTGGAGATTTATCTTCATATACAACAATCAAAACGTCTATATATTAAACTGTAAATTTTAATAATACATAATTTTACATAGATTTAAGTCCCTACGTCCTTCGACATGTTCAAGAGAGTACTAAAAAAAAAGGGAAGAGAAGGGCTGGATTGTGAACTACGTATGACGCAGTTCTTTCAGGTTTTCCTTTTCCACGAAACTGGTTCCTCGAAGATGCTTTGTTTCAATTTTAATTTTATAATTCGTATAAAAACTAGATAAATTATAGAAATATTTAGTTATTTCTGGATTCAATAATTAACTGATATTAAACAAATAATAATAAAGAAAAACTGCAGAAACTTAATCTGGATGAGTTTTTCTTTCACCTATAAAATTTGTAACCTTAATTAATTATTGAAATAAAGTTTCAATGCATAGATAAAAAAATCATGAAATTAAATCGGCTGAATCGCAATGAAATGTTAACAAATTTGGATTTAGTACATTATTTTACCGATTTGTGCCCGAAATTGATTACATAGTATTATGGTCAAGTATTATCTAATCAACAATTAATTCAACTATCATGAGGCACGACAGTCTAATGCTCAAACTAAACAAACGTTATCATATAAGAAACATAACACTGAACATGTAAGCCTACAAAAGTACTGTCACTCAATCAACTCAACACAAACAGACCGCCTTATCGCCACCGGCGCCGTCGACCTTCCGTGACGTTTTCGTAGGCCTACGTCTCTATGTCTACGAATATCAGGTTAGCCACTAGCTGGCCTACCTCTGTACCTTAGCGCTATTTCGCAAATAAGCTTTCATCACTGACATGGCCGGATCTAGGAACCCCGAAACCCCGCAATTCGGGGGGCGGGCCCTTAGGGGGCCCAAAGGTCCTCTACTCAAAAAATAAATGAGGCTAAAATAAAAAAATATATGTAAAATATTGAGTTCAAGCAGTGGCAGAAAAGGTTTTTAACACAAAAGTTATAATTTAATTAAGTGTAAGAAAAGAGATTAAGTGTTAATTTCTAAACGTTTTACACTTAAATTGTGTACGGTTCCCTCCTTCCCTCTATCCATGTCTGCTCAAGGGGCCCTTGGAGAAATTTTGCTGGAGGCCCTCAATTTGTAGATCCGGCACTGATCACTGAGTACCTCATTTGACAATATACTACCGACTTTAGAACGTCTTTAGTTTTCCTTGTATACAGTATTGCAGCATAGTCGTATTTTACTTTACTTACTTGTAATTTCTATATTAACTTTTTTTTTGCTAACGGGGGGGGGCTATCCATCCAATCGCCCCTCACTGGATCCGCCACGGTTTACAGGTAAAAGGCACTACTTTCAATACTGTTTGCAATATTCCAACTCAATTTTTTTTTAAACATATAGGTGCGCCAAAGTATCGAATTTAAACTATTCAACGAAAATAAAACACCTAACTTATGAAAGTAGGCTACACTTGTAAACTGTTTCTGAAATATATTTCTTTCAAAAATATGATTACATACAAACAATAATGTAATTGAAAACCTACTATTTAATTAAAATACTAATTTCGGTTAGAATCCCCGTTAGTAGGGGATAAACATTATTCATTAAAAAAAGATACAAAACATTTATAAAACGTTATATGTTTTTAACTTATGTAAACGTTTATACTCTACAGTCTATACTGCCTGGCAGTGAGCTACCATTAGAACGGAAGGAAGGAGTAGAAATGGATAATATTTGACTCGTCAATTAGCCAATTGTTGTTGTCACAAGAAAACCGAGTAATCGGAAGATTGTTTTCTATTCTGTTTTTGGCCAATTTTTCATCATTTTCATTCTACCTCGTATGTTTATTGTTAAATTCCTAGCAAATGTGGTAAAACCATTGTTATTTTTATAAATGATTAAGTTCCCTGGTTAAAAATATTATATTGGATGGCAATTTCTTTTGATTTTATCAAATGTTTGCTTATTTTTAACCGATTTTTCGTCTACGAGTATTTTTCATTCTTCATAGTTTTTGACCGATTATGACTAAATTTGGCAAACGTATTGTTTATGGAAAGAAGTAATTTGATTCATGATCGGAAAGATATTCTGAAAACGTTGATTTTTTGAGTGTGCTTGCTTGCGAGAGAGAGAGAGAGAGAGAGAGAGAGAGAGAGAGAGAGAGAGAGAGAGAGAGAGAGAGAGAGAGAGAGAGAGAGAGAGAGAGAGAGAGAATAACTGAGAGTGGGAGAGCGATTCACTCTCCAAATTTTAGGAATCGTTGGGCCGTTCTATTATTAGAACGTGGGAATAAACTATAATTTTGTATCTCCTATTTCCTAATCCCCCCCCCCCGTGTTGTATTTCTGTTACCGGTAGTTCATCGGTATCCCAAACAAATTACTGTACACTAGCAATATAACATTTTCGTTTTATTTTTGTAGTTCTAACATATGGACCGGAAGGTTAGCTTCCGGTCCAGCAGATTCTTTAGTCTCTCGCAGGTAGAGCCGAGCTCCAGCCATACTTCCTAAGTATTCAATGGCTTGACTCACAGTAAAGTTGTGCAGTGACTCAGTTACAGTGCCTTAGTGGAATTGCGCCTTTACTAATTAATCATCATTTTGTGATTGTGTCAATTATTGAAGAAAGTGAACAATTAAAACGTTATTTTAATATTAACAAATTTTGTAGCCTTTAAACAAATTATTTTAGAACTTTTTTTAGACATATCTTTTCCTCTGAAAACAACTTTAGCCCTACTCTTAACGTACCCAATAAAAAAGTGCTGTTTATAGCTTTGCTGATTAGTTTTGCCAGTAGAAGAGTTAGAAGAGGTAATACGTTACTAGGTAAGTAAAATAATATATAATATAGCTATTATATCCTAAATTATTCTCGTTCTTTAATCAATTATTAATTAAGTAAGGTATCTTGATTTTTTTTAATGTATTAATAATAATTTTTATTTGAAATAAACCTATCTAATAAAAAAATAAAATTAAAAAAATTAAAAAAATATATTTTAGAGTAGTATGCAAGATATATTTTGACATACTGATATTAATGAAATATTTTTGTTTAACCAGAGATCATTAACCATTTATAAATCTCACGACAGGGGTTGGCACGTGTGAACTAATAACGCGGCCTTTTTTCTAGCTACTGTTTGATCTTGACCGTGAAAGTGTGTAAATTTGTTTATGTTTAGTGATGGGACTATCGACTAGTTTTGTATTCGTTACATGTTAACAGTTGCCATTTTCATTTGTTCCGTTTTTCATTGAATATTTTCTGCCTGTCTAAAAAGGGTACAAAGGAACATAACCCTAAAAAGGGTGAGAAATATTTTCAATTGCTTTAGATGTAGTGTTTAGCCTAATATATTTGTATTATTATATCTTTCATGTTTACATATTTCACCCCCTTCTTTTCAATCCTAATATCTCTGACGATGTTGTTCAATCATTTCAAATAAGATTTATGGACACTGCAAAATTAAAATTTGTTACAAATTGCATAGATTAAAGTTTTTTTACTTATTATTATTATTATTTTTTTGTAGTAATTTGATTTGTGTACATATAGACTAGATAATTGAAGTTTGATTACGAGTTTTGATAATTTTTTTAAGAAATTAATGTAACCCAACCCTTTTTAACATTTCTTTAGACTTTTAGGCATGATAAATGTTTTGGGAAAAAGACAGTAAAAAATTATGAAAATATAATAAAGCTTTTTTTCTAACTTATTAATTTCACTACTAGAAAATAAAACAAATAGACTTAATGTTTCTAATCGCCAAATGGTTAACTCGAATTTTTTGTAAGTTAGACAATATACGTTATCCTTAAACCTTTTGATATTTATAAAATCGATCAAATCATTTAAACCGTCAGTATAAAAGTAGTTCCTTTTCGTGTTGGAAAATGTTTATACTATGTAAAGCTTTATTATAAAGTGTTCAGTGACGGTTGAATCGGGTATAAGTTTTGATTTAAACTGAAATTTTGTTTCAATAATTACTCGTACATAATATTATTTTATCATAAAAAATGATACAGCATCACTTGGCATTTAAATTCCCCGTGACCCTGATGGAAAGCACCATATGATGCTAAAAGTGGAATTCGTATTTATTGCTCTATTTAATAAATGGTTAGTTGTGTTTGTACAATTTGTCGACAGCCTAGCTTTTAATACTTCCTAAATTAAAATATATTTTACTACACTAAGTCTTTTCTTTTTACAAGGAACCTGCACACGACGCCTTTTTCAAGACACATCTTATGATGAAAATCCATCTTCACCGAAACATACGAAATCTCCACGGCTAGAATGTCATCAGGTAAGAATTAAAATTATTAGATTTTGACAAAGCAAAACAATAATTTATTGCAAAAATATTATTTTTTAAATTTATCACTTCTTGTTTGGCTCCACATTCGATTGCCGGCCCTGTAACCAGGATCAGCCACCCCCCCCCCACCTATGTTCGCGTGCTATTCTATGTTTCAAAAATTACATGGTAATTTTTAACTCTTTGCAAATTTTATTTAAACTGATAATTGATAATAAGGAATAATTAAGCCTATCAGTTCAATCTAAAAAACAAACTTTATTGACAAAATTATTGCAAACATAAATTAAAGTAAATCATTCACTTTTATTTTACTGAAAGTACATTTCCATTTTGAGATTGATTTCCTTTACTGACCAAGATTAAAATTCAAGTTGACAAAATAATAAGATTATTAAAAAGTTAGGAGCTAAACTATTAAAATGTTTTGAAGTGTTTAATACTCTTATAACAGAAAACTTACTTTGATGTTTGATAGTCTATTTAATCGTAGCTTTCTTTTCACTAAAATCATTAATAATCTAGAATTAATATTATTTTACTAAACTTTGACTTTGTAATAATTATATATTTGAATTTTTAATCTATAATCCGCTGTAAAATATTCTGCAATAAATATTTAAAAAAAATTAAAACAGGGCTAGGCCAGGGCCCCCCACCCGGGGTCCCGGGCCTTGTGACCAGAGTTGCACCAGCCCCACCCTTGTGGGGGCCATGTGGCTCCACCGAAATCGCGTCCATCCCATCCCACACCTTTTGTTTCCTTTTGCCCATACCGGTCTAATGTAACCATAGCAGCAAAGAGCAACGGTATTAACTTTTGAAAAATATCTTTAATAATGCAGAGTATATGTCCGGCCCGTCCAAGTACAAGCCAGACATAATACAAGAAAGGTTTGTGTTGTCTAATAACTAAGTACCTACATTGATTGTTTTTTTTTAATCTGTAAGCTGCAATGATCTAGAAAATTGTAGACAAATAGCAAGAAGCATTTTAGATTCTCCTCTTTATGATTTGGCTAATGTTCAGTTAATCCAATTGCCAAACTCTGAGAATGAAACAACCCAACATATTTTAGCTGGTAAGATAAATAATGAACATATCAAAATATTTATATACATATATATCAATTATTTTAGACTTTTTACAGTTTAAATTAAAAAAAAAACTGATATAAGATTTTACTTGTGTAATCGCAAAAATATCTTACATTTATCAATGTAATATTTATTTTATATTAGAATTGGC